>OZ025278.1:14565222-15003612 GCA_964019165.1 Mastigias papua | reverse complement strand
AAATTGAAATTGATTGATTTTGATTGCAGATTGAACAGTGATGAAAATGAGCCATTTTTGGCCAAAAAGTAAGGCTATAGCCTTGGTATTTTGCCCAAAAATGAGCCAACAATGACCACACTTGAAATTGATTGATTTTGATTGCTTATTGAAAAGTGATGAAAATGAGCCATGTTTGGCCAAAAATTAAGGCTATAGCCTTGGTATTTTGCCCAAAAATGAGCCAAAAATGACCACACTTCAAATTGATTGATTTTGATTGCAGATTGAAAAGTGATGACAATGAGCCATTTTTGGCCAAAAAGTAAGGCTATAGCCTTGGTATTTTGCCCAAAAATAAGCCAAAAATGACCAAAAGTGAAATTGATTGAGTTTGATTGCAGATTGAAAACTGATGAAAATGAGCCATTTTAGGCCAAAAAGTAAGGCTATAGCCTTGGTATTTTGCCCAAAAATGAGCCACAAATCACCACACTTGAAATTGATTGATTTTGATTGCAGATTGAAAAGTGATGAAATTGAGCCATTTTTGGCCAAAAAGTAAGGCTATAGCCTTGGTATTTCCCCCAAACATGAGCCAAAACTGACCAAAATTGAAATTGATTGATTTTGATTGCAGATTGAACAGTGATGAAAATGAGCCATTTTTGGCCAAAAAGTAAGGCTATAGCCTTGGTATTTTGCCCAAAAATGAGCCAACAATGACCACACTTGAAATTGATTGATTTTGATTGCTTATTGAAAAGTGATGAAAATGAGCCATGTTTGGCCAAAAATTAAGGCTATAGCCTTGGTATTTTGCCCAAAAATGAGCCAAAAATGACCACACTTCAAATTGATTGATTTTGATTGCAGATTGAAAAGTGATGACAATGAGCCATTTTTGGCCAAAAAGTAAGGCTATAGCCTTGGTATTTTGCCCAAAAATAAGCCAAAAATGACCAAAAGTGAAATTGATTGAGTTTGATTGCAGATTGAAAACTGATGAAAATGAGCCATTTTTGGCCAAAAAGTAAGGCTATAGCCTTGGTATTTTGCCCAAAAATGAGCCAAAAATGACCAAAATTGAAATTGATTGATTTTGATTGCAGATTGAAAAGTGATGAAAATGAGCCATTTGTGGGCAAAAAGTAAGGCTATAGCCTTGGTATTTTGCCCAAAAATGAGCCAAAAATGACCACACTTGAAATTGATTGAGTTTGATTGCAGATTGAAAAGTGATGAAAATGAGCCATTTGTGGCCAAAAAGTAAGGCTATAGCCTTGGTATGCTACCCACAAATGAGCCAAAACTGACCAAAATTGAAATTGATTGATGTTGATTGCATATTGAAAAGTGATGAAAATGAGCCATTTTTGGCCAAAAAGTAAGGCTATAGCCTTGGTATTTTGCCCAAAAATGAGCCAAAAATGACCACACTTGAAATTGATTGACTTTGATTGCAGATTGAAAAGTGATGACAATGAGCCATTTTTGGCCAAAAAGTAAGGCTATAGCCTTGGTATTTTGCCCAAAAATAAGCCAAAAATGACCAAAAGTGAAATTGATTGAGTTTGATTGCAGATTGAAAACTGATGAAAATGAGCCATTTTAGGCCAAAAAGTAAGGCTATAGCCTTGGTATTTTGCCCAAAAATGAGCCACAAATGACCACACTTGAAATTGATTGATTTTGATTGCAGATTGAAAAGTGATGAAATTGAGCCATTTTTGGCCAAAAAGTAAGGCTATAGCCTTGGTATTTCCCCCAAACATGAGCCAAAACTGACCAAAATTGAAATTGATTGATTTTGATTGCAGATTGAACAGTGATGAAAATGAGCCATTTTTGGCCAAAAAGTAAGGCTATAGCCTTGGTATTTTGCCCAAAAATGAGCCAACAATGACCACACTTGAAATTGATTGATTTTGATTGCTTATTGAAAAGTGATGAAAATGAGCCATGTTTGGCCAAAAATTAAGGCTATAGCCTTGGTATTTTGCCCAAAAATGAGCCAAAAATGACCACACTTCAAATTGATTGATTTTGATTGCAGATTGAAAAGTGATGACAATGAGCCATTTTTGGCCAAAAAGTAAGGCTATAGCCTTGGTATTTTGCCCAAAAATAAGCCAAAAATGACCAAAAGTGAAATTGATTGAGTTTGATTGCAGATTGAAAACTGATGAAAATGAGCCATTTTTGGCCAAAAAGTAAGGCTATAGCCTTGGTATTTTGCCCAAAAATGAGCCAAAAATGACCAAAATTGAAATTGATTGATTTTGATTGCAGATTGAAAAGTGATGAAAATGAGCCATTTGTGGGCAAAAAGTAAGGCTATAGCCTTGGTATTTTGCCCAAAAATGAGCCAAAAATGACCACACTTGACATTGATTGAGTTTGATTGCAGATTGAAAAGTGATGAAAATGAGCCATTTGTGGCCAAAAAGTAAGGCTATAGCCTTGGTATGCTACCCACAAATGAGCCAAAACTGACCAAAATTGAAATTGATTGAGTTTGATTGCAGATTGAAAAGTGATGAAAATGAGCCATTTGTGGCCAAAAAGTAAGGCTATAGCCTTGGTATTTTGCCCAAAAATGAGCCAAAAATGACCACACTTGAAATTGATTGATTTTGATTGCACATTGACAAGTCATGAAAATGAGCCATTTTGGCCAAAAAGTAAGGCTATAGCCTTGGTATGCTACCCACAAATGAGCCAAAAATGACCAAAATTGAAATTGATTGATTTTGATTGCAGATTGAAAACTGATGAAAATGAGCCATGTTTGGCCAAAAAGTAAGGCTATAGCCTTGGTATTTTGCCCACAAATGAGCCAAAAATGACCAAAATTGAAATTGATTGATTTTGATTGCAGATTGAAAAGTGATGAAACTGAGCCATTTTTGGCCAAAAAGTAAGGCTATAGCCTTGGTATTTTGCCCAAAAATGAGCCAAAAATGACCAAAATTGAAATTGATTGAGTTTGATTGCAGATTGAAAAGTGATGAAAATGAGCCATTTGTGGCCAAAAAGTAAGGCTATAGCCTTGGTATTTTGCCCAAAAATGAGCCAAAAATGACCACACTTGAAATTGATTGATTTTGATTGCACATTGACAAGTCATGAAAATGAGCCAGTTTGGCCAAAAAGTAAGGCTATAGCCTTGGTATTTTGCCCAAAAATGAGCCAAAAATGACCAAAATTGAAATTGATTGATTTTGATTGCAGATTGAAAACTGATGAAAATGAGCCATGTTTGGCCAAAAAGTAAGGCTATAGCCTTGGTATTATGCCCACAAATGAGCCAAAAATGACCAAAATTGAAATTGATTGATTTTGATTGCAGATTGAAAAGTGATGAAACTGAGCCATTTTTGGCCAAAAAGTAAGGCTATAGCCTTGGTATTTTGCCCAAAAATGAGCCAAAAATGACCAAAATTGAAATTGATTGAGTTTGATTGCAGATTGAAAAGTGATGAAAATGAGCCATTTGTGGCCAAAAAGTAAGGCTATAGCCTTGGTATTTTGCCCAAAAATGAGCCAAAAATGACCACACTTGAAATTGATTGATTTTGATTGCACATTGAAAAGTGATGAAAATGAGCCATTGTGGCCAAAAAGTAAGGCTATAGCCTTGGTATTTTGCCCAAAAATGAGCCAAAAATGACCAAAATTGAAATTGATTGATTTTGATTGCAGATTGAAAACTGATGAAAATGAGCCATGTTTGGCCAAAAAGTAAGGCTATAGCCTTGGTATTTTGCCCACAAATGAGCCAAAAATGACCAAAATTGAAATTGATTGATTTTGATTGCAGATTGAAAAGTGATGAAACTGAGCCATTTTTGGCCAAAAAGTAAGGCTATAGCCTTGGTATTTTGCCCAAAAATGAGCCAAAAATGACCAAAATTGAAATTGATTGAGTTTGATTGCAGATTGAAAAGTGATGAAAATGAGCCATTTGTGGGCAAAAAGTAAGGCTATAGCCTTGGTATTTTGCCCAAAAATGAGCCAAAAATGACCACACTTGAAATTGATTGAGTTTGATTGCAGATTGATAAGTGATGAAAATGAGCCATTTGTGGCCAAAAAGTAAGGCTATAGCCTTGGTATTTTGCCCAAAAATGAGCCAAAAATGACCAAAAGTGAAATTGATTGAGTTTGATTGCAGATTGAAAACTGATGAAAGTGAGCCATTTTGGCCAAAAAGTAAGGCTATAGCCTTGGTATTTTGCCCAACAATGAGCCAAAAATGACCACACTTGACATTGAATGAGTTTGATTGCAGATTGAAAAGTGATGAAAATGAGCCATTTGTGGCCGAAAAGTAAGGCTATAGCCTTGGTATATTGCCCAAAAATGAGCCAAAAATGACCAAAATTGAAATTGATTGATTTTGATTGCAGATTGAAAAGTGATGAAAATGAGCCATTTGTGGCCAAAAAGTAAGGCTATAGCCTTGGTATTTTGCCCAAAAATGAGCCAAAAATGACCACACTTGAAATTGATTGATTTTGATTGCACATTGACAAGTCATGAAAATGAGCCATTTTGGCCAAAAAGTAAGGCTATAGCCTTGGTAGTTTGCCCAAAAATGAGCCAAAAATGACCAAAATTGAAATTGATTGATTTTGATTGCAGATTGAAAACTGATGAAAATGAGCCATTTTTGGCCAAAAAGTAAGGCTATAGCCTTGGTATTTTGCCCAAAAATGAGCCAAAAATGACCACACTTGAAATTGATTGAGTTTGATTGCAGATTGAAAAGTGATGAAAATGAGCCATTTTTGGCCAAAATGTAAGGCTGTAGACTTGGTAGTTTGCCCACAAATGAGCCAAAAATGACCAAAATTGAAATTGATTGATTTTGATTGCAGATTGAAAACTGATGAAAATGAGCCATTGTTGGCCGAAAAGTAAGGCTATAGCCTTGGTATTTTGCCCAAAAATGAGCCAAAAATGACCAAAATTGAAATTGATTGATTTTGATTGCAGATTGAAAAGTGATGAAAATGAGCCATTTGTGGCCAAAAAGTAAGGCTATAGCCTTGGTATTTTGCCCAAAAATGAGCCAAAAATGACCACACTTGAAATTGATTGATTTTGATTGGACATTGAAAAGTGATGAAAATGAGCCATTTTTGGCCAAAAAGTAAGGCTATAGCCTTGGTATTGTCCCAAAAATGAGCCAAAAATGATCAAAATTGAAATTGATTGATTTTGATTGCAGATTGAAAACTGATGAAAATGAGCCATTTTTGGCCAAAAAGTAAGGCTATAGCCTTGGTATTTTGCCCAAAAATGAGCCAAAAATGACCAAAATTGAAATTGATTGATTTTGATTGCAGATTGAAAACTGATGAAAATGAGCCATTTTTGGCCGAAAAGTAAGGCTATAGCCTTGGTATTTTGCCCAAAAATGAGCCAAAAATGGCCAAAATTGAAATTGATTGATTTTGATTGCAGATTGAAAAGTGATGAAAATGAGCCATTTTTGGCCGAAAAGTAAGGCTATAGCGTTGGTATTTTGCCCAAAAATGAGCCAAAAATGACCAAAATTGAAATTGATTGATTTTGATTGCAGATTGAAAAGTGATGAAAATGAGCCATTTTTGGCCAAAAAGTAAGGCTATAGCCTTGGTATTTTGCCCAAAAATGAGCCAAAAATGACCAAAATTGAAATTGATTGAGTTTGATTGCAGATTGAAAAGTGATGAAAATGAGCCATTTTTGGCCAAAAAGGAGGGCTATAGCCGTGGTATTTTGCCCACAAATGAGCCAAAAATGACCACACTTGAAATTGATTGATTTTGATTGCAGATTGAAAAGTGATGAAAATGAGCCATTGTTGGCCAGAAAGTAAGGCTATAGCCTTGGGATGTTGCTCAACAATGACCAAAATTGAAATTGATTGATTTTGATTGCAGATTGAAAAGTGATGAAAATGAGCCATTTTTGGCCAAAAAGTAAGGCTATAGCCTTGGTATTTTCCCAAAAATGAGCCAAAATGACCAAAATTGAAATTGATTGATTTTGATTGCATATTGACAAGTCATGAAAATGAGCCATTTTGGCCAAAAAGTAAGGCTATAGCCTTGGTATTTTGCCCACAAATGAACCAAAAATGACCAAAATTGAAATTGATTGATTTTGATTGCAGATTGAAAAGTGATGAAAATGAGCCACGTTTGGCCAAAAAGTGTAATGTTCTCATAGAATAGCGTGGAGTGTATGATAGAATCTTTCTTAAACTAATAGAGAAAATCCCGTAAAGTGTCGTAAATTAGTGTAATTTTGAGGTATTAAATATGTTGAGTATATTAAAAATTACAGGTGTCAAGTTTATATGAGGATAGATTAGAACGTTGCTTTTAGAGTGTCTTCAAACTCCTGGTTGGCATGGCAAAAAATAGGGTAAATCCCAATCTTTTGATTGTCGTAATATATTTACGAATCTAGTTGTCTTATTTCGTTAGGATATTTGAAATTCCATTCCCTACTGGTGTATAAGGTATCTAGGCTATCAACTCTTAAATGTGGTTTAAAGACTGAAAGATCTGACCTCTGAAAGTTACTTCTAATGTTTGAGATTTGAGTTTTCGAATTTTCTTTAAATATTTGAGATTTGAGCTCTCAAAGTTCCTTTCAATATTGAGATTTCTGTACTCAGATTCATCTCAAAATATCTCACGCATAATTCCCATATTTTCGTTGGTCTAAAATGTCGGCTCTGAGATGTCGTTAAAATACTTAAGAGATAAGTAAACTAAACTTAATCCTAAACTGTACATCGAAGTAACACAACCTGAGCTCTAAGACTTGCTAAAATATCTCAGATGTCAGCTCTCAAACCTGTTTAAAATGTCTAATATTTCAAGCCTCCAAGACTCTGGACATAACCAATATTGCAGCTCTAAAATTTGACTGAAAGAGTTGATATTATACCTCAAAAGTTGCATCAGATTTTTAAAATTGTAGCCCTTCACCTTGCTTAAAAATATTGCAGATTACAGTTCTCTGAGTGGCTAACAATATCTTAGATTAGATGTCGGCTTGTACTTAAAAAATGAGAAAAGCAGGGAGAGTTCCGTAACGTTATAGCAGTACCCGAGAATGCAGCGTGGAAATTATTACAATCCCTTTTTTCAATTGCACGGGAAGGAAAGCGAGCTCACCTGTTTAGCTCTCAAACGGATTCTGTACAACAAACAAAAATTGACAACAACTAGAACAGAATGATAGAAGAAGAAGAGAGATAACTGGAAAAATTAAACCACTTCAATCTAATGAAGGCTAAAAAATTATACAAACAGAGAATTTCTATCAAATTGATATAACAGAGAAACAATTACAGTTGACATTCGGTAACTAGAGCTCCAATGGGAAATTGAAAATTGTTCGACGTAGCGAATTTCGAGCTATCGGGCAGTCAATTTATCGCAAATCAACTTAACTTGCAATAGTTCTGTGGTCGATACAAAAAAGACTACAATAGAACACTAACAGTTTGACAAATTTTGTTAAATCAACGATGATCCAACATCAAAGCAAAGGCAAAAGTGTGCGTGGAACGATGAGCTCAATTACTACGTCTACAAGTCGTGCAAGCCGAGGAAAAATTGCAGCAATTTCTCTGCAAAAGTGAGAACGCATTGTCTGCTCATTTTGTGAAAAAGATGTTCCAAACATGGGTAACATTGTTCAAGAAATATCAAAGAAAAACTTCGTAAGCTCGCACAGTGGTGGGTGGGTGAAGTCAAAAACGCACCAGCGCGCACAGGGTGGGTAGGATGGTCAAAATGTAATGATTTCGGACGTAATTCCCTTCTGGGTGTCCCATCATCTTGCAATGCCAGCTTCCGATTCTTCGCGCCAGGCGGAATCAGAATAGTAAGCATTTATGTATGAATTCAATGCTGCATTGAGGTCCCACCGCACACTACCTAAATTTCATGGAAATCAATACTACGAATATAGAAACCTGAGTATTTCAGTCAGAAATACTCCACTCGCAAACATAAAATATACTAAACGTAAATTCTACTTGTGGAAGAAAGGGGCATCTTATTTACTGCACCGGTGCATACATCTTCTACGTTAAAATTAATGCACTTCACACAGGAAACTGCGAAATAAGTTGTTACTACGTAAAAGCTGTGTTAAAGACAAAGTGAAGCGACCATATCCAATAGCATTAGAAGACCTTTACATGGTTTCTTTTGCTTTCTTTTTGGAGCAAGGGAGAGCAAAATTATAGTATGGTGCCACAAATGCTCAGACCGTTCTATTCACTCAATCCCACTTTCCAGGAATCATCGCGCTAACACTGACAACGATGTCAACAACGACGTCAAGATGATAAAGTTGATCATGTTGATGATGATGATGATGATGATGATGATGATGATGATGATGATGATGATGATGATGATGATGATGATGATGATGATGATGATGATGATGATGATGATGATGATGATGATGATGATGATGATGATGATGATGATGGTGATGATGATGGGTAGTGACGACGATGGGGAGATTTCCTCGTGGTAGTGAGCAGGCACAGAGAGATACTGCGCTAAAGTTGATAGCGATTCATTTTGCAGAGAGGATTGGAGGAGATGTTCAAGGCCTTTTGGTAAAGTGTCCATCCAGGCTACCTCAGTGAAAAGAAAGGCTCACTACCTCAAGCTGCAGTTATTAAGTAACTGTTTGGGTAACAGATTGGATTGAATGCAGCCAACTAAATCACCCAATGTAGACAATTGGCAGACGATCCACTGACCCCAGGGTCATTCTAGGCTTCGTAAGGGGCGTTATGAAATGAAGAAGAAAAGTACTAATGGTGGTGATGATAGGGATGATAATGATGGGAGTAATTAGAACCCTTGGTGGATAAGATCAGATATTTAGTGAAAACTGAACAAAATATCTAAACGTCTTAGCTTTGCAGAATCTTTCACGTATATCAAACATCTCAAAGCTTGAAGGCATCACACTGGGCACCTATGATTCTTGGGTGCCAGAAGATATCGCAAAAAGGCTGGAAAGAAAAGTACTGAAGATAGATATGGATACAAGGACTCCTACAAAACAAATACGTAGAAGTCGTCATAATCTTGTAATATGCAAAGCTTCAAAACAGAATAAGATCCACTCGTCCAAATACAAATACAGCTGTGTCAAATAGCCAATTGGAAATTGACCTGCTGCCTACACACAGAAATAGATGGATTTAATAATTAATCATAGCAACCGTAGCTCTGAATCTCATACAACCGATGGAAAGCTTGAAACGAGAAAGACGACAACATGATACTTTACTAAAGCATTTGGCACGAGCCTTGGTCTTTCCAGCTATATGATCTTCTAAAACTATACGATTAGATCAAGGGGCTACCAAACTGAATATGGCATCGCTTAGTCATGTATGCTATAGTGCACTTTAATAGCGTCTATGACGTAAGGAGACAGGAGCGCAAGGGCGCACGACTGTTCCTCCGCAATACAGCAATTGAAAAACAAACGCATATCAAACATGAATACAATATTTCATCACAACAACAACAGCAACAACAACAACAACAAAAACAACAACAACAACAACAACAACAACAACGTTTTAAACAAATATCATAGATATGCCTAAAATATGTCATTTTCTAAGAATTGAAATTATTACTAAACCTAAACGAAATTTTATAACTGATAATATCATTGGCATTTTGAAATAATATGATGGCAATATGTAAATTAGGAGAAAAGATCCTAAAGAATCGGTCAAAAACATTACACGAAACAAAAAGTCTTTCATACAATCATCTTCTTGGGAGATAAGACAGTCTGCTAGAATCTCAAGTGGTGCTAGAAAATTCATTTTGGATACTGTTGGAGACATCACGATGCACAATGTATTTCGTTGATTTCTCTCAAAGAATGAAAGCGCTGGAGTTGTCAAAAGACAGTCTTAACATCATCTGAATCCATGAGCTCAGCTTTAACATGTGTTCTTTTGAAAAACGATCTCGCACCGTCCTCAACAGTAATTATTGATGTGAATGTATACACATGTGATAGAAAGGTGTTTAAGGTGTTTGGATGAGTGCAATACACCATATATGATGACTTGGCTCGTCAGGGGAACCGTGGTGCCACTCGCTTTCTGCTCCCTCCCCTCACCCCATACGATTATAATTAAGATATATACCTGCTTTGACGTCTTGATTAAACAATCTGCGAAATAAAAACTAGCTATCTAAAACACATCAAACTTCTAGAGTCATAAAGAACGATGTCCTCTTTTTCGAAAACTCTTACAATCTTACTCCTACAATCTTGAAAGCAACGACTGACATAATGCCTATTTTCAAGAACATAGGAAAACACAGAAACACACCGTACTATTGCTACGTACGTTCACTGCAAAGGAACGAAGAACTAGGGACATAAACCTCACAACAGATTTTCTCATCCCCTTAAATTTTCAACCATAAATGATCAGCCTGTTTCATCAACGTTATTCTCAGTATCCGTACCACTGCACCAACGTTTCCACCCACTTCAGATGCTGCAAAACTGGGAGGTTTCGAGGGCGGGGGCCTAGTTCACAAAAATTTCACACCTAAAATTTCCTTAAGAGGGTATAGCATGAAATAATATTTTTCAGATTTGGAAACGGAAGAAATGTTACATAAATTTTCATGATTTCGTTGCTTTCAGGTTTCTAAAATGATGATTATAACCAGATCTAATTAGCGAAAATGCTCTATTATTAACATAATTAACAAACATCAGTTGTATAATTTTCAAGAAAACGGGCACGTTTATCGTTTGGAGGAAAAAGGGAAAGTCTAGAGCATCAAGACTTCCTCCGTAGTTGCGCACGGGTACTTTTCGCAAAAAGCTTCTTCACTAAATACATACTTTCGCATCATTGCCACCTTAACCTCAGCTTGCTTTATAGAAAATTTTAAAAAGTCGCAGTCATCTCTCTAGGTCCTGCCTAGTTTTGTCCCAAAGTTGCTACTTTTCGGCACATTCTAACGACTCTTCTCTTCCGAATTATTCTTAACAACAGTGCACTTCGGTCGATGTGTGTCATGACGTACAAGTATTTTCATAATCTTTGACTCAACGCACGTGTAACAATATCAGAGAGTATACTTTAAAATTCTCCTACATAAAGCAACAAACATTAAGTCTGCATTTCGAAAGTTACAATTTACTAACCTCTTCTTGCTCTGCTGTTTTCTCTTCTTCCTCCATAACCTTAATGTCTTTTGGTGGGGCTTCTTCTCCTTTGGTACATATGATCTTCTTCTCGAAAGAGTTTAGCGAATCATTTGAAATGAGCATCAACGAGAAACCGAGGAGTATCATGCAAGTTGCAACGATCTTCATTACACCAAACGATTTCCCGTTAAAAACGTAGTCAGCTGCTGCGTTTAGCGGCGTACCAACCAATGTACCAAGGGCGATAAACAAAGGCGATGTGAAGGCTATACCAAAGTTTACCATGTAGTTGAAGAAGAGAACAAGGACACCACTGACATTCAGAGAGACCCAGGGCATATTTGACCAGTCGATATACTCAAAATTGGTAAAATGGAGGAGCAGAATGATGATCCAAAACACGAAGGTGTTGCAAAGGCCAAGCAGAGTGAGGAACAAGGCTACTTGTGAGCCAGACGCTGATTTTACTACTAATTTGAACGAAACCTAAAAATGGAGAAGTTCATTTACAATTTACACAAGTCAATAATCAAGAAGAGAAACCAACTGAATTGAGTTCAACTGAAGATGACACAACCTATATTTGCACACCTCGGTTTCCCTACTAAATTGCTTCACACTAACAATCCAATTAAGCTAAAAAGGGCAATGACTCCCCACTTCAGCCTTCAATGCAGATAATACAGATTTTTCTCTGTTGTAAAATACAAGCATATTCCCAACACGAGTATGACCCATACGTCTGGAAATGGGAAATCGGTCCAAGGCAATTTGCCTCTGCCCCGCGTGGCGCCCTTGCTTACAAATAAACAATGAATAAATAGAGACAAATACAATCAGCCCTGCAATAACTCTTGCTGCAATAAACCATCTACAGGCAACAATGGCTAAGGAATATCCATGTTCTAACACAGCAAATTTGATCATTTATGATATAGTTTGTAAGCTAAACGATTACATATGACAATGGCCAATTATTTTTTGAAGTATTGAGTATGAAATAAAATCCTGGTGGGTCAGCTCTCAATATTAAATGTAAGCACCTGTATCTTCAAAATCTCTGAGAAAGGGGTTCAATTTAATGCCAAACCTAGGACATAGAAATAAGAAAAAGCGGTGCTTTTTGAACAAAGCCCAAAAACCTCTAAGAACAGAGGCATTTTCAGGCCAACTTTGATCTCTTTGATTCTCTAAAATAAAAGTCTAATTTTTCTCTGGTTTCAAAGAAAAAGGGGTGCAAACTTTGAGTTAAAAATCTGAGAAAAGGGTCCACTTTCTAAAACCTCAGACATGGGTGCTTACACTTGAAAGTGAGAGTTGACCCACTGGGTTGTAAAATTACCTGATAAAGGGCAGAACCACATGCTGCTAATACTGTCAAAGTGATTCCAATTACTGTTGGTCCTTTGAAGCCATCTGTTGAGGCAAACAGTACAATCCCACCAATGGATATCAATACTGCAGTCAACTATAAACAAAATTAGAAGCCTAGTAAGAAGAAACAAAGGCATCAAGAAATGGGGAAAGGACAGGAAAGTGTTCCACCAAATTCAAAATAGGTGGGTTGCTCAATTTCTTCATAGTATATAATAAAGGAAGGGGACCATGGCATGGTCTTGAAAGAAACAAAGTTCTTGCATACTTATAATCTAGTTAACAATGTCAGTGGCATTGCCCGTAGAAGATGTAACTTGCATTACTGATTTCATATTCTGTGTCCTGTCACCCCCTTCAAAACATCTTGCTTGCGCCACTGACAATAACACTGGAAATTACTCATGGCCACAAAACGTTTCCATTCTAAAATTGCTAAATAGACTCTTCCTTCAGGCAGAAGACTTCTCTTACATGATGGTACAATATTTCCATGCTATGGGTATATTCAAGAACAAAATGCTGGATTTGATAATTATTGATGTCCACTCCTACATCAATCTCCATATGGAATTTCAATATGTCTTTGTATGCCATACAATAAACTATCACCATCTTGACCACTTTTGCAATAAATCAAATATGCAGTAGATAAGCAGCCATCATGAATAATTAAATACATTTGATTGTATTTCTTCTGAAATTTCTTGGTCAAGAAATTACACTGGTATCCATTCCAGCAAATAAGAAAAGTTGTGTCCATATGTGGCACAGAACTCTCTACTTACCCGTGTTATGAAGAATCTCTCTTTCAGTAAGGCTATTGAGAAGATGTAGACAAATGCACTGACAGAAGAAAACAAGGCTGTAACATCTGCAGGATTCAGTGCTTTAAGAGCTCGAATATAAAGATAATTTGAGGCAAGCCATAAAAAACAAAATGGTAGAGTCAGCCTGACCAAGCTAACAAGACAAACACCACGTGGGCCAAAAATCTTTGCACTGTCCCTAAAAAGAAGTTTGCAATGACATTAGAACTTACAAACAATATGTAAGAGCAAATTAACAATACAAGTCTAACAAGCCTATTCTGCTTATACAGGAATGGGGAAGGGTTGTTGAGAATACATTCATGTCGAGAGTTCGGTAGTTACTTCTTAGGGCAAAGATCTCCTACATACACTGAGTTCACATCTATTAATAAAAAACTAGTAGCATATGAAACAGTACTGAACTACCTGTAAAATGTCTTAAATCTCCAAGGATGCTTCTTGAAAAACTGTGGCAAACTGAACAATGGAAACACGACAACCATAAAAACTGTTGTATACCATGTTGTGAAATATGGTGAATCAAAACTAGGCGTATATGTTCGCATGGCAAATTGTGTGGCACCAACCCATGACACTGCAATCAGGAGGACAATTATTATACCAAATATTATTTTTGCTTTCGCCTCTTTGATGTGGCATATTGTCTTCTCCTTTTCAGCTTCCTCTGTAAAGGAGATTAATGTGGGAATTAAAACCGCTGATCACTGTAAGTATTTAAATCTCAAGGTGTATTGCAAGGCTTTAGCCTCTTATTGGTGATGAAGGAAAACAACATTAAATGGCGAAATTGTGTGGATAATTACCATTCTGCCTTGGCAGATGTCTACTTGGCAACCCAGCATAGCTGTCTGGGCTAGTCTAACTCCATGTAAATATGCCTTGTTCAGCAGATAGGGAGTCATATTCATCATATCATGTTAAACAGTTCCTAGACTGTTTAACAAGGCGTATCAACAAGGTGGTGGGCCAGCCCAGACAACCAAGCTGGCTTGCTGAGCAGATATCAGCCAGGGCACTTGTCTACTTTAATTCTTTACTATCTGACTTTGATCCACGTAATGTGGAATCCATGTGGAATAGCAACAAATATTGGTCAGCAGAGATTTGGTTGGAAAACAACACTGCTTAATCCTTCATTACCAACGTTTACATAAAAGTTTGATCAATGTAAACAGGGTATATATTTAGGGGAAAGAACAGATTTGTTGTTTGATTTAGCAATATAAATCTTTTCAGCTGTATCTGAGCTGGAAGTACCATCTCATTTGACCAGCTATGCTTACAATCAGAGGTGTAATTTCACAAGGAGATGCGAAAGCTATTTAGTGGGAAACTGAGAAAGAAAAGTACTGTAATAACGCTGTGTTGTCATTCCGTTCTGAAACTGACAAGAGGAATATCTCAGCTAAAATCTGCAAAGAAAGGCTATCCATATGTCAAAACAGCGCAAAAAACAACAGAACCTCATAAATTAACAAAAGGATGCTGAAGCACAGAACCCCACTGCGATGAGCACCTGTGATCTTCACGCAGTTGTTGTACAAAACTCAGCAACTGAACTTGCACCCACTCAAAGGTATCGCTGTTACCCACGATCACACAACTAAAACACATTTACAACTTTCATCTAGATGACTTTCAACACACAACTGTATGCAACAACTTTGATCAAGACAAGACAGGTTTAACAATCACCACACCGGGAAACCAGTGCTCATATACGCTCATTTTGCGTGAGAGCAAAACAACACAATAGTTAAACTTGTTTTCAAATAACAAGGTTGAAGCTTACCTTGGCCTATTTCAAATTCTAGCAATCCATGTCCAAACAAATCTATTTCATCCAAGTCATAACCCTCGCGTAATTTCTTAATTTCAGACGAGTCTCCAATTCCATCTTTGCCCGTATGCATGATTTCGCAGAGACCCTACCAGCTAAGCTCTCATCTGGATTGATAACAAAACGACCTTCTTACTCAAACCTCGTTCTCAACTTGATGGGAAACAAAGCGAAATCTTAGGGAAAGATAGTACACTAGATAAGGTTGCTAAGGGGAAAAGAGAGCGGCTTCCTGTCCGCTAGCAAAATGTTAATAGATCAACAAAAAAATAGTCCTAAAGTCATTCTACAGGAAATGTTGAGTTATGAAGCGTGGCTTTTATGAATATTGAGAAAATATTGATGAGGTGATTTCCAATACATAATACAGGGTAAGATTTCCTCCAAATGTTTTGGTTCACGCGATTTACAAAAAAATCAAAAACAGCTCCCTATGAAATAAACTAGTAGTGAAATCGTGGCGTTTTTCGAATTTGACAAATGAGGTGATGAAGAGGTATTACAGTTCTCTATCCCTATATAATATGCAACCAAGAGGACATTCGGCATACAGATTTCCAAAATAATGAAAAATGGATTCGATGTAGGTAAGGTGCAATCCGTTAAACTCTGAAAACGTCAGAGAGAGCAAAAGACGCGAGCAAGAGATGAACCAGGAGAACGAGAAAGTGCAAGAGGCAGCATAGATAAATGAAAGCAGTCTTGGAGGTTTGCTGTGGTAGATGAAACAGACTATGGACTTGAATACAGAGGCATATGAACTAGTTTCAGGTGGTCATTGATGATGCTTTGATGTCCAACACAAATGCAAAGAGCAAAGTGCTTGATGTTCAAGTAAGTCTGATGCTATCCTTGTTTGTGTATTTTATCTTCTAAAAGACCAGTTTCTAGCACATACTTTGTAGTCTACTGTAATTTTTATAAACAATCAACAACAGCTAAAAAGATCCTCAAATGCAGAAACAAGTTGAAAAAGAAAATCGAGACCCTGATATAGTGACAATAATGCACTTGTGTAACTTCCCTCCAAATATCATTCAATTAATCAATATGATAACAATATATTATAAAATTTACAATATCGTAACTCTTCATTTTTATTTAGTCTCTAATCTGATGCAATTATATATACACGAAAGACTTGAGTCTCTGATTGTATGCAAATCATATTGGGATTAAAATCTATGAACAAATTTGAGAAAAGGTGGAGCTTGACTTTGAGTAATCAATTGATAATGAATAGAATAACAGTCCAGTAAAACCTGCAGTTTGAAGATTGGTATCCAAGAAATATTAATGGGCTGTTGTCAGTCAATTGCTTTCGTATCTTGCAAGCTCATTTGCAAGCCTTGTACCATACACTAAGCCGTATCATGTGGATTAAAACATAGACCAGTTACGAATTGACTGGCAAATACAAACCAAATCCAAACACGGACAATTGCCATGTCTATCTTATCTCTCAAACGTGTCTACACTAAAAGCATGAAATCATTTCAACTTTCTACGCTATCGCGATGACACCAATTGATACTGCTCCTTCACAAAGTCCACCTCTACAAATTCAGTTCAAATTAATAAAGACAAATTACAAGTTATCTATTAGATAGAAAATACTTTACTCATGTGAATTACAAATAGATATACAACATACTCTAAATCACATACCATAATATGTTAACGGTAATAGTGAGTAAACACCCATAAATTTAATGAACCCTTGTTAACAGGGAAATCTCCAAATAGTCTATCACTTGCTACCAACTCTGATAAGAAAATATTTGACTGAGAGCCTACAGATGGAAAGAGAATGAAGGAAAGACCATGGGTAACATGGCAAAGTACATTTCAAAATGACACGAGGATGCTGAACATCAAGACTGAAGACGTGGAGAGGATGACTGCCGACAGAAACCAACGGAGGATGCTATCTGCCCGAAGCACAGACTTGAGCGGGAAGGACTGAGGTCTAAGGTCTACCCTGATTCTATGGTGCATGTAACTGACGTCACAGGAAGCCCAGCTTTCTACATCTAAGTTTACCAGAGTGGAAGTATATGTATAACATAACATGCTTTGACGGGATTTATATCCATAATTCTTGCTCTATGGGTCTCTTTTGCTAACTCTACTTTCTGTTTACAAACTAAGTTAAAAAGGGTTTGCTCTCTTTCACACAGAGGCCTTCAAATACAGCCTTTTCCAATTAAAATGGATCACATAGATATTAAACGCTACTTGTAAGTGGCCAAAAAGGAGCTTTCGCTATATTCCAAATCAGATCAAATCAAAATTACACGATTCTTCCATAAGAAAAAGGTGTACAGGAAACCTAGTACTAGACAGCTTAAAATTCAAGAAGTAAACGGAAAGAGGTAATAAACTGCAAAACTTTCTGTGCCATCTTTCACAGTTTCGGGAGCCCCATTTTGCTCTACGGATTTACCAAGATTCTATTACAGTATGTTTTATGCGCTAAGCCTTATGCGCGAGCTACAAAACGCAACGCTAAGTCTGTTTTCGTCTTCACTGGAAGTTTTTCATTGACTTCAGAAAATTGTAAGAAACTGTTAGGGGTCAGTCATTTATAACTCTGGGTACCGGTGCGGGCTAGAATTGGGTAGGGTATGAAAACTTTTCCAAGGACACTTGGGGGGTATGAAGCCTTGTGGAGAATTTTTGAGGAATATGAAATCCTTTAGAGACAAAATCTATAGAAAATCAACTCAATGAATTGCACAAGTCTATTGATTACTGTATTTATACGTATGAAAACTCAATGGGGTATGAAAACTTTTGGATAAAAATTGAAGGGGTATAAAACCTTTGACCATTTTTTAAATTCTAACCCGCCCCGGTACCCAGAGTTATAAATGACTGACCCCTTAGAACTAAAGTGTGGGCAAAAATTCTGAAACTTTTACTACGAGGCTTTGAGCCAGGTTTCTTATAAAAGAAAAACTCGTGAAAAGCCTGTTGGTACTACAGAACTTCACTAAAGCCCGAAAAAGCGGAAACATTCTTTAGTCTCAATAAAACCTTTCAGTATGCTAAAAGAATGTTTCCGCTTTTTCGGGCTATAGAAAAGAAAAACCGTGTATCAAAATATGCAAATTAAAATCGTTAATATCAGGCCCGTGGCCAGCTTGAATTTGCAAGGGGGAGGGGCACAGCCAATATATATAATACACACATATATATGTATATAAAATTCATTTCTGTAGGGGAGGCACAGAATCAAATTTCACAAGTTCAGGGGGGACCTTCCCACAGGCCCCCCAAAGGTGGTCCTTGAGATTCGTGCATGTTTGATGAGAAAATCTTGAGGGTTGCATTTTCATAATGTTTAGAAGATGATTTTGTCGAGCCGCTTTGTTACTTAATGGCAATGATCCGACAGTGACTGGAGTGATAGCTCAGCACTTTAGACCCTTGACTCCACTCCCCCACATTTCCATAGCTGACGCCACTACATTGCCGGCCTCTGCAGACTGAGCAAGGGGCTTCTACTAGCGAGCTCTGCATGTAATTCGATGTCAGGTTTGAAATCTCCGTGTACATAATGCTAGTGCAAATAGTATCATGTAACAGTCAGAGTAAAGGTTTTGGGTGAGGGTTCTCATTAGTGCCAAGGATTCGGTTGAGGTTTTTCCTTAGGGTCCAGGTTTGTCAGGTTTTGGACAGGGTTAGGGTCATGTTGCTGGTTGGGGTTAGAGTCAGGGGTAGAATGGAAGTGGCATGATGTACGCAGGGGCTTGAAAGTTGACATCCAGTTGCATGTTTCGATCAATGGCAAGAAGACATCAAGTTACTTAGAACTAAAGTGAGGGGAAGCTGGGCTACTTACTGATTGGCAAGATAAATCGCAATTTTTATTGATTGAGTTGATTCAATTTATTATACAAGGAGAAAACTGATAATGCCATCAAGACGTTACCCTAAACTTGAACTCTCTACACTTATAGACAGTCCACACTGAGGAATCCTGCAGGAGACCTCGCGCGTGTAGACAGGTAGATGCTAGTCGTGTACGCTTCAGTACTTGTGCGTAGGCAAGGAACTGCGCATGCACGTGTGCGTATACGGTGGCAATGAGTAGGTTCTGGTTTACTATTACAACGGTCGCTCACCTAAACCCCAGTCTTCATAGGGCCTAAATGGTACCCAATTACCCTGTGTTTAACAAACTTCAAGGTCTTCCTAACATACTGTATGTCAGCAAAGGTCCTTACCTAAAATCTCTACTGGTTCCATTTTTCTCTTGTCAGCGTCGGACATTTGGTCGCTCTCCATTACTAAATGCACTCCTGCTATTGACCAGATGTCGTACAAAGTTGCGATAGCATGCTGCAATAGTTCAACATGGAAGTCATGAGGATAACTTCCGGCAGTCGCACACAATCCCCCTGAGCGTCTCACATACCACGTTAAGTAAGTGCTACCGCAGCTCAATCAGCAGGGGTTGCGATAACGGTAGCAAATAACCATGGTACTATATACGGGCCAAAGGTTACCACAGGCTGGCAGGGAGGAGAGTGGCAAGTACCAATACTGTTTTAAGGAAATTAAAATTGTCCTGGTGTGTTCGCTAAAACTTTTTCAAGTCGTAAACAGTGCCTAAACAACAGTGGTCTTGATCACTAATAGTGGTCTTTAAAACGAAAATCAGTGGTGCAATAATGAATGCACAAAATGAGCTCGGTAGGTCCCGAATAGCTACATAAAAATAATTATGAAGTTCAGCACCCCCTGACCCCCCAGCTCTAAACCACTGTGCTTGCCGTTGCTTTTATAGAAGAAAGAATCTAGTGGAAGGTGAGGGGGATACCCAACGGTTGGAAGCCCTAAGACTACAAGTACATGACAAATACCATTAAAGTAAATACATGCAAATGTAACTATCAGAATAATTTTTCTTACGATTTCATTGGCACCATCTTTGGTCCCCATAAGCCAGCAGGAAATGTTATGGTGGTTAATCGTCTTGAAGGTGGTACTTGAGCTTGGCACTGCTTAGATTACTGTGAGGTCTTTACCATTCCTTTCTCCAGTAAAGGTGGAAGACGTATACCTCTTTTAAGATCATACTCAATACTTTTTGTTGCGGGAATTTCCCACTTTCTCCTGTCTTTAGATGATCGAACTGTATTCATGTCAATTCTGTATGGGTCATCCCTATCAATCGCTGCAATATTATTAACAAACGATGATGAGTCTCTGACTGTATGCGATCTCCTATTTTCAACTGAACTAGACCTCTTATGTTCAACTGAACTTGGTCTCTTATGTTCAACTGAACTAGACCTCTTATGTTCAACTGAACTCAACCTCTTTGTTTCAAATGAACTATTCCTTCGAGCCTTCTTCGCAGTTCTGGCAGGTATTGGTATTCGAGATCGCCGATGTTCTATAGGCATTTTTCCATTTCTATACTTCTCCTTTGAATGTGGTCGCTCATCAACTGGAGTTATAGATCTCCGAGAAGTCCTTCGTTTTTCACTGTAAGTATGGTTCTTGCTAATTTCTTGAGATTGGTGCATCTGATGATTTTTCTTCTTTTTTCGTACTAACGCTGGATGTATTGGTGCATTTGGCTCTTCAATGAGACTTGCTGGTGGGCTGAGCTTTACAGGCGAGTGTGAGAATTTAGGCACTGTACTCACTCCATTAGAATGTACGGAGTATACTATGCTTGATCTTTGTTGCTGTTTATACCTCTTAGCTATTCTCCTCAACCTCCTCTTTCTACATGAAACAAACCAAGATCAAACAAGGTCTATATACTTCTACACTCTATATAACAAACATAATACAATTATGCATATATATATATATATATATATATATATATATATATATATATATATATATATATATATATATATATATATATATATATATATATATATGTATATATATATATATATATATATATATATATATATATATATATATATATATATATATATATATATATATATATATATATATATATATATATATATATATATATATATATGTATATATATATATATATATATATATATATATATATATATATATATATATATATATATATATATATATATGAAGAGATTGAAGGAAACTAAAAATGCAACATACTCATTTTTAGTTTCCTTTAATCTCTTCATATGTATTTTGCTCCACTACTGTGTTGAGCACTTTTAGTTAAGTAGGAAAAGCAACTTCTATCTATCTAACTTCTATCAATTCAATTCAATTCATTTTAAATCCCACTATATACAATGTACAACAACAACTACATAAAGATTAAAAAAAAATTCAACGATCAAAAAAAGCACTTTGTATTATAGGGAATTCTTAAGGAGGAACTCTCCTACTAGTTCGTAAACTAACTTGAGGCTCCAAGCACTAAGAAATCATTAAAAACTCAAATACTTATTGGTAAGTTAAGTCATCACAATTTTTAATGAGTTGATTGAGACCAAGAAAAACCTTCCAGTTTCTATGTTTAGAATTTGTTTCTTCATCAGTAAGCAATAATATTGGTGATGACACTTATAAGTCAAAATGTTTAACAGGTTGCGAGTCTTTCTTGTTTTCTTGTTACACATAACTATTTATTTATGCCAAATGGCATTGATAGACTAAAACAGAATTAAAGATGGAGGAGATAGGGTGTTATATATCTTAATATCTAAATGCTTAAGAGAGAAGCATGCTAAATTCACTACTAATGAACCAGTGGCTGAATCAATCATACCTTAGACAATGACATAAAACAGCAGCCAGACTGATAATCAATAAAACTGCTAGACCAACAGGTAACATTATGAGATTCAGTTGAACTGCTGCCCAGTTATAATTTGGCTTAGGCTTTTGTGTTGTATATGTTGGTTGGGGTAAATTTGTGGTCTGTATTACAGCCATTCTTGGTTTAGCTTTCTCTTCTCTCTTTACTTGTGATTTTAATCTGCAAGTGAGCATTGATGTCAAATCATTCAATTTATCAAAAAATATTATTGGTTCATCTAAAGTCTCAAAGAAAAAGAGGTGACAGACAGTTAGTGGCACCACCTGTAGTGAAGTGGGGTAGTGGAGAGTGGGTCTGGGAGTGAAACACCAAGAGTATAATCTTCAAACACCATCCATTAGATACAAGAGAAATGCCATTTTTATGTATAGAGATATACCTAATCTAGATAGAAATTGGCAGATGAATTTATTGATTTATTGACACACTTGTGAGGAAACAGAATAGTTTTTAAAACACTTGGAGATAAGTCTAACAGAGCAGTTTCTCAAAAAAGTGGGTGTATTTGCCCCCCCCCATAGACCCTGATGGCTCCACCACTATTGATAGGGATTACTACCATAATATCACCATACAAAAACCCTACAGGGGACCTAAGACATTCATACTCAATACATATTTTGAAGTTATTAAAGGTTATTCTAAGACAATGGATTCATAGCATTCCTCCAGATTAATGAACCAGACATCAATGCTTTTTTAACAAACAAATGCTGTGGATATAAAAAGCACTGCAAATTCCAGTAAGAAAGACATTTGGTAGCATTCCATACAGAAGCCTTTGCAAATCCTTGTTTTCAAGCTTACTGATTTGAACTTCTGACTACCAATTGGTGGTCCATTGTTTGGAATTCCGTACATTGCACAAGCTGTTTATTAAGTTCTGTTTCCTTTCTTTTGCATGTAGACAATAAACTGTAAGACCAGGGGACAAAAAGAGACAAAAAGTTGAAGACACACTATTGATGTCTGAAGCTCATTGGTGGGATACTCCTTATGGGTATTCATGATTATTTTAAGCAAGGTATAGGTATGGGTAGACAAAAGGTTAAACAAGCAGGAAGCTAAAGAAAAAAGTTAAAGAGTCAGAGCTTAAGATAAAATATTCAAAGAGACAAAAAACTAGAGAGCAGGATGTGAATCTGTGTCTGTGAGATTTGTAAATGTGAACAATATCTGTGAATTCTTAACAGGTACCAATTATGGCAATTCTTTTTGCTTTTCCTTTCCTAGTACGAGACTGTAGCGTTAAATTCTGTCGGTGCAAACGCAGTGCTAAGGTAATTTTACAAGCACGAAGAGTTCTTTACGCTAGCTACTACAAACAGAACTATCAAATTTTCGCGGAGCTTTAGTAAATATGATGTTTTCCACACACGACACAATGTTATATCTCCCGCAGAAAAATGTTCTAGTGTATGGCCCTAGAAGTATAGCAACAAAGGGTAATAAAAAAGTGCCGTTGAAATCATACCTTCATTCACGGTGTCAATCTCATGATGCATGAAGCCTACTTTTCCAAGCAGCCAGCTCCATCTCTGTAACTGTATTTTCATCTGTTTCTATGTGGACTCTTTGAGTTATATTGTTGGTCGTATCGCGGTCGTATCTTGTTTCTATGCATGTTTGCAGTTAGCAACCCAGCACCAGTAGCCTCAATATCATGTTCAGGAGGGAAATAGCACTGGGAAATAGACTGACAACAACAACAACACTAAACAGCAACCACAGGGCAAAATGGCGAAGGAAACTGATGCAAAGGAAATCTTCTGGGTCCCAGAAGGCCAAGTAAAAGATTTCTTGACGTTTATTTTGGCGGTAATGTTATCAATTAGTATAGATTTTAGTTACGCTATTCATTTATATTATTTGCCCAAGCAGTCCAGACACAATACTTTGCACACCAGGCCTGTTCCACACTCACATTGTTACCACCATCTGGAATTGAGGGGGGGCCCCCCCCCGGGGGGGGGTCACGCCGCGCCACAGATGTGTGAGTTGAAGACATACTGAGTTTCACACTACACACCTAGGAATCCTAAGTTTGTTGCAGTGCCTGCTTGATTTTTGACTAAGAAAGTATAAAGAGTTTATTCATTTTCTGTTGTGTCTCACCTTTGAAAGGGTCTGTACCGAACAGCATGCATGTCAGCGGAGCAATTTTTACTTCATTATTATTGTTATGATAGTTGGAAAATATTCAAAATAGCCAAATAGACCGCGCCCTGTCGCTTGTTAACACCCTAGCACACCAATATCTGGGTGTACATTATCATTTGTGGGTATGAACATTGTCAAAAAACCTTAAGTGTTCAGTTGCCAAACTCTGCAGTGTAAAATTAGCTGAAGCGTGGCAAGCAAAAGCGTCTGATTCCACATAGGCATTGTCACCCCATACTGAGGAACATGGCAGTTGCATGCACGAGATTGTTGCTTTTGAACATCGTCTGCACTCAGTGAAGTAGTTAATGACATTGTATATGCATACATGCATTTGCAGTACGTACCTTTGCAATGGCAACACATATTTGCACATGCAAGATCTTATTTGAAGACTGCAATTTTCCTGAGAGTGAACCCTTCATAGAAAGTATTGCACTTAAAGATCTTGTATATACTATATATAGATCAAATAATATTAAACTTTAATTTTACTTTTCTGTTGTAGATAAATTGGAAGGAAAAATGGCTAATTGGTATAATGGCACTGCATCTGCTTTGTTTTACTGCAATACTATTAACCAGAAAATACACAAATATACAAATTGCAATTTTTTGTACATTAAGTAAGCTCTTTTTTGAGAATCATGTTGCTTATCAATCAAGTTGTTCAGTTCAGTTGATTTTAAACTCCAACACATACAATTCATGAAAGGAATTACAATACAAAGAGAACAGAATTATTTTTAAAACCTGTAAAATAAACTAATAGTAACAAAAGGAAGTGAACAAAAAGAACTGCATGTAGGAAATTGCTTTCCATGAGGAACTCCCTCAATAGCTAAACTAATCAATGAGGAAGCCCCTATATCCTACTTAGTTACTGAATGAATTTTGGTAAATTTGAATAGTTGAAAATGTAGACACTTCAGCATTTTATTTAGAAATGCAGGCAAGATATCAATGCAATTCAGAAATTCAAAGCCCATTTTCAATAAGTGATTTTTAAATTTTCTTTTGAAGGATATAGATGGATGATAGTATGATGGTTATGATGATGTTTCAAATTGTGACCCAGAAGGACATGATGATCATCATTATGGTTGATGATGATGATGATGATGATGATGATGATGATGATGATGATGATGATGATGATGATAATGATGATGTTTATGGTGATACTGTTGATGTAGTGATTATATGTATTTAACTAAAACTTGTTTGTTTATCATAACAGTCCAAGCATGAGTAGTGTAATGCATTTTGCACATAAAATTATATCCAAAGAAAATCATCATCTCCAAAGAAAACTACATGGAGTTCAAACAGACAAAGGAGCCAACTTGGTACATAAAGCCAAACTTGGTAGCCATGATTTGCCTTATAGTGGTTTGCACATTCTGCTTTTATTAGTGAAGAGCCAGTGAGTTAGAAATCAAACCAGAAGGTAGTTTGACTGCAAACAAATGCAAAAAATATCCATTGGCAGGTGCATCCATTATCAAAACACAATACATATTTTCCAATGTGATCTGCATTTGATGCACTTTACTTACCTTATTGTTTTCCTCCTAGGTGGTATCGCATTATTATCAGAGAGGATAAATGCATTGGGAGCAAAATATTGGAGGTATGCACATCAAATATATTTACTTTGCAAAATGTACTTCCAAAACTGGGCTGTTTAGCAAACTGCTGTGAATTATAACCCACATATGAGGATGCATTGAAGATAAAAATTTCATATTTTGCTGCAACTGTTTATATTGCAACTATTCATCAATAATAATCATCTTTTCTATCAATCAGGTTATTTTCAAGTGAGCAGTACTTTGACTCATATGGTCTGTTCATTATGGTGATTTTATCTGGACCTATAATGTTCAATTGTCTAACTCTTGTGGTAAGTAAAAGCATCTGCAATGTAGAACAACACATGTATTCTTGATGAGTACCTTCACTTGTAGTCATGCAAGTCTTTCGAGAACTCTACTCAGATCAAATTCTCTTTTTTCAAACAGATTATATGGCTGATCGAAGCTGGCCAGCTGCTAATCAAAACTAAGAGAAGGCAACTGCTACGTGTTAAAGACAACTCAGAATCAAAAAATAATAAAAAGGTTAAGAATGAGTAATTTTGAATTTAGGAAGATTACTATAATCATCAGGTTTCTATTCTGTTTACAGAAACTACAGGTGTTATCACATTGTTGAGAATCACAGGTAAAAGCACCAAACTTAATAAAATATGGAATGGTTTATAATGAATATTGTTAGTTGTGCAAATTTAAGAACTAAAGTCAAAATTGCACTGTACCAAAGAAAATCAAGAGTTTGCTAATGAAGAGGAGAAGCAAACCCATAATGCATAAATTAAAAAAACTATTGTTTATGCAGCAGGGTCTTTAGGTTGAATTCAAGGGTTTATCACCAAGTCAAACTATTCAAATTTTAAGAATTAATGTTTATACTAAGCACAGGCACTGCTGTATACTTTTGCTTTACACAAACACTTTGGTCATACAGAATATTGAATTGCTGATAGGTGAAATTGTCAAGGCATTTAATGCACATAATTTTTTTTCAATATCAAAACAAAACAAGTTTGAACAAATGAAACTGACCTGCCACTTTAACAACAGAAAGAATTTTGGTTTATATCCATGAATAGTACTCACTATAGACATCCTCTACAGAATT
Source organism: Mastigias papua (assembly GCA_964019165.1). NCBI lineage: Eukaryota > Metazoa > Cnidaria > Scyphozoa > Rhizostomeae > Mastigiidae > Mastigias > Mastigias papua. Next base: position 14,976,686 of record OZ025278.1, on the reverse strand, counting down.
CATAATGTTTTCATTAGCTACATTGATAACTTTGAAAAACAATCATCATAATGACACAAAATACATCAATCAGTGGAGGTAAAAATGCAACATTCACTAAAATAGAATGGAACTACCATGGATAGTTGTGACTGATAATGTTAAGAATACTCATGTTTACAAACAGAGAAATGCTTTATAAGGAAACAACAATCTAATTAATATTGGTCTAATCAATTATTTTAATGAAAACAAAACTTTTATAAAAATGTAAACTTGTATTTACAAAAGAATGGCTACTGCAAGCTCCAATAAGTATACAATTTTGCAAACTATTCAATCTTCATATAACTCTACAAAAATAAACCTCAAAATTGTCATTATTAATAAGAATAAAGTGTAGTGTTCTACTTTAATGATAAAAATTTGCCATCAAGAGTACAACTGGGTGTGGGAACATCCTACATCCCAAATGTGCTGGGGAAAATATTTTATAATACAAACATTTTACTCATGGAGGCTGTTCCACAGAGAATAGCTTGGGATTTCTCATGGGATTGATACCAATATAACCAATATTATTTTTCTACACAAGGAGATGAGATCATCTCTGTTGACCTTCTTTCATCTAAATCAATTTCAGAATTCCTCACCTATATACACCCTAGCTCACCAAAGCACAAATGTAAATAAACCAAATGTCCAGTGGAGAGGTCAACAGTTTTCTAATGAATAAATTTCCAGAAAAGCTACAATGGGAAAATATTCCTGCAGTTTAGAGCCCCTGACCCATTAATAACATTCCTGTGAAACAAAAAATTGAAAAGATCTTTAAGTAGGTATATGACGTTGTACTAAAGGAGGAATTGAAAGTAACAAAAAGCAAAATCAAATCCCTAATTGGCATTAAATCCCCAGATTACAAAAAATAAATAACTGAAAGATACTAATTAAGGGTACACGTTAAACATACAAGTGTATCAAAATATAGATTCCCTCAACTATTTCAAATGTTACATCTAATAATTTCAATTTGCTTACTGAAAAAAATGGGGGCAAATCTAGCACAAATGGAAATCTTATGCTACAACTGTGGAAATGACTCACTAGAAGATCACACTAATTAGCAACATCCTATCATTTTGCAACTTTAACCTTTGCATATAATCCCAGCCAACTTAGACACAAAAGTTGATCAAAATCAATGGTCAAAAACCACAATACCAGAATGTGACTAAGGTTCACAGTGGCCTACATAGCTTGCCAGGTCAAACTAGGATTCCAGTAGATTTGTTCAAAGGTAAAACATTTACTTAATATGCACTCAATAAGCCTCTACTGATAGCTGCAAGGACACAAATGTGATCAATCTCAAATAGCTATGATTAAATAGGAATTAATTCATTTGTGTAAGACTGGACAAATGCAAATGCATCATAAAGAGTACAATCAAATATTGACAAAAACAGAAAAAAAAACTAGTAAGATAACTTATTTACCAACATTTAGTATGAATTTCTCATTGCCCAGTAACCTTAAGTTATTTCCACAGTTCTGCACAAAAGTGGAGATGAAAGTTCAACCAGAATTAACAAAAAAATCAATCTCAGCAGATTTTTTAAAGTTCCAATGATTGAATACACATGGAAGCCATCTGTCTTCCTGAGGTTTCAGTGAATCATGAATTTTCTGCAGGAATAGCTGAAGATAAATATACATGATTGCCACAGAAAATGAAAAGTAAAATTCCCCAACTTTTCCATAACCAAAGGGGACATGACAGCCATTACAGACTGGGAGGACTGTAGCGGGGTACACACATTAAGAGCCACAACTTTTGTGGCCACACCCATTTTACTGCAAGGATGTTGACTATGCTACAATTTCAGGGCATTGGCGAGCAATAAAACAACATGACAAGAGTGTGATAATAACAAACTCTAACCCACAAATAATTCTAACTTTTCCCTGACTTATGTGCTTTTCTAACATTTTTCCAACTTTTCCAGGTTTTCACTGAATTTCTCAAAAAGTGGACATTTTCCAGATTTTCCAGGTTCTGTGGCAACCCTGATATAGATTGGAAGGTGGGAAGAGCAAGCGTACTAGTAATATTCACCAATATTGAAGAAGCTCTTTCAAAGATAACCTCATTATGTTAAGAATGAACTATTGTTGTATCCTAAAGCAATCTGCCCAAATTAAAGGGTTGACTGAACTCATTTCTTAATGGGAATCATATTAAAAATTGCACAGGTAATCCACCCAACCTTCAAATATTGATCCTCAAATGAGAAGAATGTGCAAAAAACCACTGGAACTTTATACAAATATTCTATAGTATACATTGTGGGTGTCTAACAAATTACTTCAGATAAAATGAAAACATTTGCTATTGCCTCAGCTTGGGAGCATGTGGACAAAATTGATGGGAAATAATCCTTTCTTTTCAGGCCTCCCCTCCACTTCACCATACTAAAAAAAAGCAACGAAAATAATTTCAAAGTAAACATACAAGTAGCTTATATGCATTTTTACAAAATTAATCTTTTATACAAGGCACTAGATAGTATTCTGGAGAGTATGGCAAAAAGTATGTAGGGGACATACCAGGCTTTTTTTGGGAAAGGCGTGCGATTGCACGCAAACGCCTCGACACACGCCTCGGCACGCGCCTGCAATTTTCTAGGTGTGTAGATTATCGCACGTCTTCACTACCTTGAAGTGGCAAGTTGTTGGTGGTAATTCCTTGGGTTGTAAGTCAATGTTAATCGCTTATTTTTTCTTGACACCTCATCATCATTACTCTGATTTCATTTTGATTCGTTTTTACTCCCACAAACGGAGCTGTTTTTCTTCTCACTTCACATTACTCTGTTTTCAAACAACAACGAATATCTATCAATTGGTGTTCACACTTGTCTTCAAAAACGCATCTGATTGAAGACTTCTTTTATGTTGGGGGAGAAAGAACGCGAAATCAAAACTGGTGCAAATATATCGGTTTTTGTTTTCATTTCATTTTAATTCCTTTAAGGAATTGAATTCCTTTGTCCAAAATCGAAGTAGTATGAACGGGGCCAGAAACCCCTATATGTTTAGCTCCTTTTTCACGTAGCTATGTTTTTGGAGTGGAGTAATGTGAACGCAAAGGCAAAAACGGAGCTAAAGATACCCGTATTTGCCTAAAAGAGAGCATAGTGTGAAAAGGGCCCAAGTCATTTCAATCCTTGTGATATGCTTAACTCCTTATATTAGATAATTAGTTATTAATGACAGATTATATCCGTCAAGTTCGGAAATGAGTTGGATCTATTGTTGACTGGGTGATCGAAATCCTTCTATAAATGGGGAAACTGCCTTCGAGTTGTACCATACGCCTGGATACTTTAAGGCATGTGATATCTAGCATTGGTGCCATAATCTTCCCACGAAAGCCTGGTATCATACTGAACAATAGTAAAAGAAAACGTACCCAAAGAAAAGAATATATTTACTTAGAACCATTTTTATCATAGGGGTGTCAAGTACAAATTCTGAATTCTCTCAAAATGCATGCACTTGATTAAAACAAAACTACTGAAGACAGCGGATTCTTTCATAAGTATCACTTACCAGCCATTCAGGATCAGCTTCTCCAATAACAATGATAGTATCACCCTCACGAAATTCTAGCTCATCATCATGATCAGCCTCACAGTCATACAGTGCTTTAGCTCTCCTTTGCTTCTGCCGGTTGGGCTATCAAAAGAGCCATACAAGATCCTAAACATTTTCTGATGACCGTGAACAAAGCATGACAAAAAATGTAAGGCTAGTCCTAATACATAAACCCTGCACTGAGAGTACCAGTGGCAGACAGTATTTATCCTTTAGAAAATACTTAATGTTGTTAGATAGGCCTTCTCCCTGCATCCTGATTTGCCATTAATTCTCAACCTGCAGCACCGAACCATCTAAAAATATGGCTGATATCTTCCATTATACCAAATCATTGCTTGAACGATTGAACTAGTTGGTGATAATATCCCTACTTTTCTGGAGTCAAAAACTGGAATAATATCCCTAAGGGATCGGTCATCAATTCTTCCAGGGGAGGGGGTGGAAGACATCAGGGAGGGGGTACCAAAATTCTGCACACTCAGAGGGCGGGGGATGAAAAATAGAGAGCATTTCAAGAGGACTATGGAGTTTCTTCTGAAGTCCTGGAGTGGGGATCAAAATATCTACATAAATCTGAAAGGGGGGACAACACTTGAGGAAAAGGATCCATCGCAAAAGGAGAGCAGGTTTTAGAGAGTATCTTATGAATCTTTCAATGGGCCCAAACACGACCCCTTGGTGTAACAGCAATTCATACTATTATTATTATTTTTCTCTATTTTTTGCAAATACTGTTAATAAGTTGTTTACCAGTTGCTGAAAGGTATCTCGTGTATAAATATTGATAAAATGAAAATGAAAAAATGAAAAATGATACCAAATAAAGAGGCACAACAGCTCAGTCAGTCTCCTAGCTTCTATCTTGTGCATTCAGATAACACTCAGATATTTCGCATGTAAGCACCATGAATTTACAACATGTAGTGCCCTACACCATACCTGCTTATGATCAGCTACTGGAGCACGCGGAGGAGTCGGCGGGAGAGCGGTGTCTCTTTTTTCTGGTTCTTTTTTATGTTGAAGTGATTCATGTGGTTTCTTGCCTGGTAATTCCCCTGCAAAATGACAGCAGTGGGTCAAAAACATACAGGACACATTAAAATTCAACACAACCAACCGATAATTTATTACTTTTAGTTCACAATCACTTTTAGTACATCCTTGGATATATCTGAGACCAGGAACCAAATCAGGTGGCCATCGATTTACAAAAGCAGTCTTACTGTCAACAACAATAACATAGCATAGTGGTAATTTATTAACTCATTTCTATCTACAAATGTTAATTCTAAATATAACTGCCTCATTTCACTACAAGTGATATTCCCTCATTCTTTTGGGATCTTTTTCATGAGATTCTTCTTAAAGAGTCTATCACTCTAATGGCATCTATATGCATGTTCATTATCCTTAACCAAGTGTTCCACAGGCTATTTCGAATTTACTGAAAATGCCACAACCCCTGTTTACATGTTAGGAGGATGCTTTTCCCAAACCTTTCTTATCAAGGTATCTCCCAAAAGATGCACATACCAAAACTTGCTACAAAATTATTAGTCATCATCCCTTTGAAAATAACGCTTTGAGCACCATACCTGAGCTTTGCAAATTTATTGGCTTGTCCTTCGGACGCGGAGGAGGGAGCGGGGGTGGTGAATCAATACTGCCTCTAGAAAAACAAATATATTTCCTGTTAATTAAATAGGGAATTTTGAGTTTTAAAAATTAATCAGAGTGTTTCATAACACAAATGAAGCTACTTATGATATGCCTACAAGTAAGAGAGCTTTTCACATAAGAGAACGTATTCACAATTCTTCATATGGAAAGCCAGACAGTTCACTACTAAAATCTCTATATACCTAATATATAATTGGACTGTGTCAATATTCGCTATTTCAAATTATAACCGAAAAATCAACCTAGAACTAATAATAATATGAAAAGTTTTAAGTTGTGATGATGATGATGATGATGATTGTGATGATGGTGATGATCTTGCTGGTGATGATGATGATGATGATGATGATGATGATGATGATGATGATGATGATGACGATGATGATGATGATGATGATGATGATGATGATAATGATGAGGATGATGATGATGATGACGATGATGATGTGTTGATGAAGATGATGTGATGAAGGTTGATTATGATGATGGTGATGATGGTGGTGGTAGTCGAATTTAGGTGCGGACCTCACATAAAGATTGAAAGTAATCAATGACCAATATCGTACTATCGCCATATACATAATGAGAACCAACTTACTGATTTGTGATGGGCGGAGCCCTGGACTCTGAAAATTCTTCACACGCATCAAGTTTTTTTGACTTCGGATGTTGCTGAAATGCCGGAAGCTGTTGCTGCTTTCCACCACTCTTCAAAGCGTCAATGATTCCTCCATCCGAGGCATTTCTTTGATGCCTAGGAAACACTCGCGGCGGCTCTGCTGGTCTGTCTGGTCGAGGTAAAGATGATGTGGTGCGAGCAGGGGGTGTTGGAGGTGGTGGGCTGTGAACAGAATAGATCCAGTCAATAAATGTCTCTATTTCTAGACCCATTAATACACGTTTTTATAAGAAACAGGTTTATAAGAAACCTAGTAATAGACACTTTGAAATTTAAGAAATTTTTAGAACGACAAGGAAGAACTTAAGACCTTTCTGTGCCATCTTTCACAGTTTTGGAAACCCCTTTTTCCTCCGCGGATTTAGCAAGTTTCCACTAAGATATGTTTCTGTACAAAGCCTTATGGGCACTACAAAAGACAATGTTTTCCGTTTTGCCTTCGTTATCACTACATTTTTTCCTTGACACAAGAAACTGATATGAAACTTTTAGACTAAAATGTAGGCAAATATTCAGAAATACTAGGCCTTGGACCAAGTTTCTTATAAAAAAGACACGAAATGGTAAAAAAACATTTCACTACTTCCTCATAACAATGCTGCAATGTTTGAAATCATATATTATATTAAAAGATTATCTCATTAGGATAGGTGAACATAGCTGCCTCGTTTTCGTTGCTAGAATGCTGGGGAAATGTGCGTGGGAGTGTAGCGGAGTCACAAGGGGCGGGGTGCGGGAACAAGCAACTCAAATTTTGCCACTAATAGCCCTAGAGACAGAAAATTCGATGAAAATATCTGGATAGTGTGTATTCTCTTGTTGGTCAGAAGATGACTTTAATGTGCAGCAGTTTAGGTTTGATGTCATTGATTTCACAGTTAGCAATCATATAGCCCACTGAACCAGCCAAAATAATTAAATTCAATGCATGCACTTTTGATATTTGTCGATCGATCAATTCATTTTTTATGATTGGTCAATAAGTACTGTCGATGTTTAGGTAGTTCATTGAAGTGTTTCAAATACATGCTGTTAGAAATGGAAGAACGGATAAAGAAAGGCTGGAAAAATCCCTTTTACCAATAGGTTCTCATGATGTACCAAGAAAACAATCTTCAGAACTTGCAGCTAGCTCTCCGTTTGCAAATAAGAATTGCCTCTCATCCATGACTGAGTAAGGCGAAAGATACCACAGAAATATAAAATATATGAACAATTAGTTTCAAGCAATGAAGACTGAAAATCGACAAGAGAAGGTACGCTAAGTAGTGAAAGATGTATTCGAAAAGAAATTGATCTATCAACTATCCGTAAGCAAGTTGCTCTCAGACCGGAGAACGAAATTTGTAACTATAAAGAAGAGTTGGTTAAATTTTGGCCGTGGGTTAACTTTTGGATCCTTGCAACCTAACAAACTATGAGAATGTTGTAAAAACTTTCTGAACAATTTCAACTTTTAACAGCGTCTTTCACTAGGTTTCTAATGAGCTTCTCTTTTAAACACTCTACACATACAGGATTTTTATGGTTCTAGGAGCACTCTGGTTGCAAATTGTATGTCCTCAAATGTCCTACTTTCCAACTTCAAAAACTCCTAGGTCAAATTGCAGGCACAATGCAGACCACATCATTTTCGAACTACATTTACACGAAATATACAAATAGTACAATAAAAATTTCCTCGGAGGAATGTAGTGTCTTCTAGTGTCACTATTTCGCTATTTTCCTTTGTTTTTCTTCTTTTACCCTTATGTTGTTTTCATTTGTACTTTTGCTCTTTCTTCTTATTTTGATATTAATAATTGAACTGTAAGTGTCATCCATGATGGGGACCAGATGACCTTGTGTCTTTCCACGCCATAAATGGCACATGTAAATGGTATTTCTTTTATTTAGATTTAGTAAAAGCAATTTTCCACGTAGTACGGGCGCATACTTTGATGGAAATATTCCTACCTTTTATCTGAAATCTGGTTGTCTTTCTGTTGGTTGGGACCAGACCTTGGAATGAATGACGACATTACACCACTACCAACGGAACCCGGCGTTGAAACAGCCTCTCTGTTACTGCCACTGGTTGATAATGGTGGCGGTACAGCAGGCTGGCTCGATTTCACTGACTGGGTTTTTCTTGGAAGTGGTGGAGGCCGTGAGGGCAATTTATCGCCCTGATCTTGAGAGCCTACATTCTTTTCAGATGATGAAGTTGGTGATAACTAAAATTTGATGAATATAAATAGAAAATTAATGTAATAACTATTCAGTTTGCTGGTTGAAGCCCCAAAACTTCTAGCAATTATGGGAGTAATAAGATAAAATTAAAAATCGTGAAAGCAAATAAGAAAAAACAGGGTATAGGATGAAAGAGCGGGAATGAGTGACAAGAAAATAGGAAAAAGATTGAAAAGAGAATAAATGTGCTTACTATTCATAAACAATACCTGATTATACTGACAGCTTGTATAATTATAAGACAATTTTAAAACCGAGAGCTAAATTTTTAATTCAATAGTGCTCCTTGCCTAAAATTTACGGTCAGTGTCTAGAGATGCCACGGTAGTTACCCTCGTTAGTACAAAGAGCCACATTTTGTTTGAAGGGGACTAGTTCTACTTTTAAAACTGAATTCGTCTAAAAATGGCAAAAAGACAATCAATGTTGACTAAAACTGGCCTGTGATTCCATTAATCTATGTCTGTTGCTTCACATTACGGCCTTAAGTTCCTATTAGATCGGTCCTAGCATGAAGATGCGGTAGATAGTAAGGTTTGAAATGACATACCACAAGTTGTGAAGCTCCACCTTTACCAGCAAGTCCGGGCAATGCCACACCAGGTGTTATGACAGTACCAATTTTTGGGGTGTGTGATGATCTTGAAGAGCTGTTCAAACTCTCAGATCTCCGTACTGGATTGCTACTTTTTGACTTGTGTGATAGCTGACTTCCAATCTGAGGAACAGGCAAAATTGGTGCTGATGCCTGCAGAAAAAAAGCATGATTGATAACCAAAGATTTAATACCTTTTCCTACACAAAATACCAGGTTGGATGCATACTAAAGATGTTCCAATTGTTTGAGCTTACCTTTTCTGCTACCTCCGTCATCGGCTCGTCATCTTTGAGTTCTAGCCTCACTTTCTTCAAATCTTCAATCAAGTCAAGGGGGTTCTCATATATTCCTTCTGCCTGTTGGGAGAGAAATACCTCCGATAAGCTTAACTATAAATTAAAAACCTAAAGAACGATAGAATCTACTTGGTGAAGGTTGCATTCAATATGAGATGGTTTATTTGTCAACAAGGCGTTTTATGGAACTGTTGATGATGGAGCCAAAACAAATGCATTAAGCCGAGCTGAGTCCAAAGAGTCTTAAACTGGAGAAGTTTTAAAAGGCTGCCAATGTGAAGATGAAAGATTGCTAACATTATATAGAAGATAATGAGTACCTGATCTATTCCCCAGTCTATTTTTACATTATCCAGTTTCTCCATCCTGCCTTCTTTTATGTCTTTTAGCTGTAATGATAATATATGATAAATAACAATATACAATTTATGTACTATCCAATTATCAAGTTATCACAACCTACAAATGCCCTAAATTATAAACAAACTTCTCACACGATCTACAGATGCAATTGTCAAATCTATAATTCTTTATTTTTCGCTTAAATTTCATCAAAGTTTGACGGTCTTATTTTTAACGCAAAAATTGCTGTTTGTGTCCATTGTACCTAATAATTTCTATGCCATACGACGGTTTGAGCGTGGAATTGTTACTGACAAACTGCCAATATCTCCTAATCTGCGTGAGATTTCTTCTGAATAAAAATTCCTTCCAAGAATTTTGGATTGAGGTCGTTCTTGGATTTAAAATTTTCAAGAGTTAGCAATTGAAGATTTCTCTGGTGAGTATTGCCTGAGTCTGCCTTGTCTAATATCGCTTTAAAGTTTGACAACGAAAATGTAATGCAAATTGATTTGCTCAGCTGGAAAGATGGCTATGAGAATCGAAAACACTAAAAGTAATCACTAGCATATCTGTGTGGCACACAGATAAGGGTGTGAGTTAAAATTTTTCTTCTATCTACAATCATATGCATATAAGAACTCTGGCTGCCTTCATCAGATGCAAGACATTTTCAGCCATTGATAAGATAATCTAAAACCACTTATATTGCGCATCCTAATCAACTTAAACCGATTCTGTCATAAACCTTGCAGCATAGACAATCAATAATTAAACGAGCTACAAGGATGACGATAAGACGTGTCACCAGTCAATAACATTTGCTAAGGGCACAGGAAAACTTTGCAATAAAAAGTTGAACTTTATGTATTAGTATTAATTTCATTCGTAGAGAGCAGGCCCTGTCAGCTGCCAGTTTTCATTAATTCAGCCTGCTTTAACAAATAAATATATATGTGCGCGTGCGCGTGCGTGTGTGTGATCTTAGGTTAAAGGAAAGCTTCAGACATCACCTTAATATGAATATATAGAATGTTGTTCTTCTTACTGAAACCTGAAGGCTCTTGTAAAGCGCATAAATTAAAGAAATTCGATTGTGAACAAAGACTATTACGCTAGTGCAGACCAATACGTAGATGATTCATTTGGTGGCTATTAAAGTCCCTTCCGAATGTTTGAATTCAAATCTACGAAAGAACACTGCTTCAAAGAAAGCTTACAATATCAATTATTTCTGAGAATCCTTTTTCATTTGCAACCGATGAGCAAGTTTTTCCTTCCTTGTTCACTAAAACCAAACAAAACACACATGAGAATTTCCTGGAGGGATCACTTTCAGAGTATCAAACTTAACAATTACACACAAGAAAGAAAATCAGAAAATCCAGGTCTATTCAACGAATGCCTTTTCTGTATTGATTCTAACTTTGGAAATTGCAGTCTTGTGATAAAATACATGATAAGGACGAAAATAGAAAGAGACATGTTCCTTATTTCATTCTAAATTACGACGACTTAAACATAAAATTAAATTGATTGCAATCTTTATATTACTCTTTGAGTTGTCATAATTCAAAATGAAATAAAGATGTATCTTTCTGTCGTCATCCATATCATAAGTTTTCTGGCATTCAAAATATTGAAACACCCTGCAAGAAAGTTCACGCCATATTTGGAATATGTCGTAACATTTCCAAGCAGCTTAGGCCATAGTTCCAGGTTCAAGGTCAAGATAATAACCACGAGAATAAGACGATTCGTAGATTTCTACTTATTAAAAACAAACATCCTCAAGTAGGCCAAATCGCACTATAATTTACCTTGCTTAGTTTAGCACAATAATCTTCCAGAGTTAGGAACCATGAAGTGAACTGGGGACAACCAAAAATTGAAGCTTGATACCTCAACTACCCGACAACTCGGACTGTCCGGCAATTCGGACATTCAATAACAGGAACAAACTGTCATTTCCTATGAGATTTCTAGCTATGAAATCTGAATGCGTATACAGGTATAACTGAAAACTGGGAAGTTGATGCATAAGAAATAATGCTAACTACTAAAATATTCCACTTACATATACTACTGTTTGCCCCTCCACGCAAGAGCAGCTTCACACATTCAGGTTTGTCACATATCGCAGCCATGTGAAGTGCAGTGTTACCCTCTGTGTTCTGCACATCAATGTTAGTGCTATGTGACAAAAAGAAGATGCTATTTTTACCAGATTATCCCCTATTTCTAAGTAAGGGGTCATTCAATTAGTACATACGCACCAAAATGGTAAAAATCTGATCCCCTTCCCCCCTCGTACGCACTTACACACTTACTAGGCATTCCCTTCTTGTGCACGTACTTCTACCGACCTGACCCCCTCATCTCCAGCGGAAAGCTTTTTAATATCGTTTATAGAAATTATGCTATTCATTCATCAATGCCCGACTGAAGATCACAAATGGTATGCAAATAAATATAATTAAAGCGGATCGATTAATTGTTTCATCAACACCACTAGTGGTGCCCAGACACACTATTGTTCAAAGAAGAGATTGAAACAAATATAGCAAATTTCAAAGTTGTTTTCAAAAACTGAGCTAGCGGTAGAACCCACACAGTCTGTAGACTTTAAACATGATGGTCAGTTTACCAAACAAGAGAAGCTCTTCTAGTAGAGTCGGCACCGTATGACAGAACTGCCTATCAATGCATTGTTACCTATTTTGTATGAGGAAATCAACAACATGCAACGATGTCAAATCTTCTTGTTCTATTGCTCGATGCAAAGCAGTTCCATTGCATTTCTACAAAAACAATCATGCATAGTACGTCAAGTATTCTAGGGACATCTAAGAAGATACATTCTATAAAAGGTGAATAAAACTGCTTGCAGGAAAATATTTGCCTCCATGCAAAGGGAAAGGACACATTCACAGTAAATGAAACTCCAAGAAACAACCGAAGGTTTAAATAGTAAAATTGACAATAGAAAATAAATTTACACGGAGCGCACTGAAAAGTTCAGTTACAACAAATGAAACACAATCACTGGATTTCATTAACGATGGATCTAATTTTCGCAAATATCAGTGCAACAGGACTTACAAAATCGGGTAATGGCTTCGACAAATCAACGCCTTCAGCATACAGTTGCAGAACCGCTAGGATATCTCTGCTTGCAACTGCTTGACTAAGGTCCTAAGATTAAAAATATACAATACACATTATAAAAAAAAATAAAATACATGATATATATATATATATATATATATATATATATATATATATATATATATATATATATATATATATATATATTATATATATATATATATATATATATATATATATATATATATATATATATATATATATATATATATATATATATATATATATATATATATATATATATATATATATATATATATATATATATATATATATTAGATATACACAAGAAGCAACTGATATTGCAGAATTACAGTCATTGTGACAATATAAGCGCGACCTAATCAGGAATGATTTGATTTGATTTGATTTGATTTCACATGTTTTAGAAGGGTAACCCTTCAGCCAATGCTGATTTTCAGGGGCCCTCCATCTAAAATATAATACAATGGTTCTAATATAAAATAGATAAAAAGCCTAATTACATTAAATGGAATACTTTATAATCTAGAATAAAATAGTCTAAAATATGTCAAAATCTCTCTGGACTTAAATTTTGACCTTGAAGGAATCGAGTGTAGCTGCCTGCCTAGCCTCCGTGGAGAGACTATTCCAGATTTTTGCTCCTCTGAACGAAAAGCATTTTTGTCCAGTAGAAGAACTTTTCAAAGGCAGCCTTAAGTCCGTGGATGTATTCCGTAGGTTGCGTGAGATGCAGTCAACGTTTTTGGTGAAAAATTCGCTTAGATATCTGGGAGCAAGGTCGTTAAGGCATTTAAAAAACGTTAGTTTTGACTGTCTATCAATCAATTGCCCGATCGTTTGCCAACCTAAACTTTGTATCAAAGGTTTACAAGGGGCATCGAACTGACTATTAGTCAAGACACGAGCTGCTCTGTTTTGAAGTCTCTGCAATTGTAAGATGTCAGTGGAATTGCAGCAACCCCAGACAGAGCAGCAGTATTGGAAGTGAGCCTCAACGATGCTACTATAGAGAGTTTTCACGACTGCAATAGGAAGGTACTTTTTGGCGTATTTCAAGAGGCCAATTGCACGCGAAGCTTTCGCAGTGACCACTTTTATGTGCTCTCCTTCCATGAGAGATGTTCGTCTAGTTGGACACCTAAGTATTTAGTGTTACTTGCAACTTCGACGCTCGTCTCACGAATGGAAGGTTGAAAAGTTTGGCCAGAAATGTCGAGATATTTTTTCTTATGTTTAGTTGTGATCAGCATTGAGTGGGTTTTGGTTACGTTAAGGGATAATCAATGATATTATGGTTTAGTACACTTATAGCAAGAAAGGCTTACACTGCTACTGGCCTAACAGCTTCCTGGGGCAAGGAAAAATACAGCTGATTCATCAAAGCACGAACAGCCGCTGTCAGTATTGGCTTGCACAAAACTGTCGCTTTTGTGACAACTCATTCTAGTTCATTCGAAAAGACGCATTCCATCCAAATTTAATTTTACGAAGCAGTTTCTGAAGAGATGAAGCACTATAGTGTAGTATCAGGAAACTTCATTTCGCACAGAAGTGAAGAAAGCCAGGCCACAAATGTGTCTAAAGATGCATGCAAAAGAGCCTACGATATATCGATTTACCAGCAAAGCATGAAACCGAGAAAATAGTCTTGTTGAAAACCTTGTGAAAACATCTTCCTTTCTGTGAACCATTGAAGCTTTCTTATCCACCCTCATTTCAACAATAACATTTCATATACTTGTCTCAATAAGTTGTTGTTAACATTGAACAACAAACGCTGAAGATAAAATGAAATATCAGTTGGGTTACTGAAAAAATACCTGTAGCAGAACTTCCGGAGGACTCTCGGATCTATGCACGAACTTTTTTTGAATATATTTAAGATGTATAAACTCCTTTCGCTGTTCCCTATGAAAGAAAGAAAAAAGCAAAATTGACCAAAAACCTTAAGAAGACATTCTGGCGGTCAATATGCCACAAAGTGATATTGAAGATTGGAAAAAAATGGAAAAACTCTAGAACTAAAGTTCAAGATATTTGTGGTTCCAAGGATAATATGATTCTAGATTTTGAGTTTGTTCACAATTGATTACACAGCACCGGCAAGACCAACTAATCAAAAGGGAGTAAGACAGGCCCATAGCCAGAGGGTGGACTGGGGGGGGCAAAGGACAACGCATGGTATTATGGAGCTATAGCTTCCTATGAACATCACGACTTTAACAGACGACGGGGGTTGCTTTTCAGGTGAATATGCTACACCCTTGCCAGGGAACTAAAGAGACAGAACATAAAAGGGATACGCTTATTTCCAAGGTGCACAGTTGACTTTCAATAACTCGATGTCTTTTGGGAAATTAAAATCTGTTCGAGTCACTGGATAGCATTTCTAAAGGAAACCCAAACAAGGGGAATGGGGAGTTCGTTCGACGTAGCAAATGATCTAGATATCGGGCAGTCGAGTTATCGAGTATCAATTGTATTCTGGTTACCTTCCATAAAATAGATCTCCATTGCGAGTCCCAACAATATTCCACTATATAATAACAGAGACATACAAAGAAGGGCGATCGAAAGATAAAATTGATAGATTTTCCATGCTACCCTGAAGGAGGAAGATTCTTATTCTGCTTACATTTTGCTAGTTGCCGTTGGCTTCATGCTAAAATCTAACTCTGCTTCCATAATTTCATTGAAGCCACCGTTTCCAACGGCTTTTGTCAACTAACAATGAAAAATAACAGTTCAGTAATTCTATACCACGAAAAATTGATCAAAAATACGGGAAAGCTTTCCATACCATCAAAAATGCTGATGCCTAAGTATAAACACGTTTCTATCATAGGCAAGTCCTGAACAGAACATCCACTGGTATGATAAGCATAGATCTTTATAAATATTTATATACAGAAATTAAAAAAATTTACGAACCAGTCATGAGCTGTAAACGTTTCGATTATTATTTACAAATATATATATATAAAAATATATATATATATATATATATATATATATATATATATATATATATATATATATATATATATATATATATATATATATATATATATATATATATATATATCACATTCATATATATTTATTCATAAAAGCCCTAATTGCTACAATGAAAAATGAATGTATGCAATAAGTACATGAACTATTATCATTGTGATATGATTAAAATTTGGTTTCTCACCAATAATTCTGATGTTCCTAATCTATCTAAGGTCAAAGATCTGATTCTTGAAATATGAACTCCCATCTCTCTGTGGATCCCTGAACACTCTATACACACCAAAATACCAAGATTTGTCGAAAACCAAGTGGGATCTGACAACAGAAGTATGGGTTTCAAAGTGAGCTGCGAGCAACAATTCGGTGTTTATAGCATCGAAGTCAAACACCAAAATGATTTTGTAATATGTTTACTCATTTGAGAAAAACGACAACAGATCATGATTTAACTAGAATTTGATGTAAATTTGATCACTGTTTATTGAGGATTCATACATAAGTTCTACAGGAATTGTGATGTGAGAAAAGGCGTAGAATGAAAGGTAAGCAGTAGGAATAACAGAGCTGCGGAAAGAAAGTCAGTAGAAGAATCTACCTGTAGAAAAGTACAACCACAAAGGAAAATGATCTTAAAATAAATATACACTGCATCGTAACCATGAAAGTTAGACAGCGTGACAAACATACAAAATATCGAAAAGAGTTGGATTAAGGTATTCAACATTTGCTACCCTCTTAGTTGAGCATAAACTGGCAACCTGTTTGAACAATTTACCAGAAATTTCTGCTGTTTTTGATTCAACCTGATATCCTTTTGCTTACATGGTCTTACATTAGAAACGACATCTCGTTTTGTAAGTTTCAACAGCTTAAATGATACGAAAAGCGACAGATAAATAAAATACAAGATATGAGGTATTCAAGTAAGTTTGAAAACAAAGAATCATCCATTCCCACTCCAACTGCTCAGTTTCAAGTAGCACACATAAAGTATTTTAACCAAAAGAACTCGAACGTACTACCTTAGTAAGCATTCGAAAACAACTCACCCGCAGCCCCACAATCTACACATACGTCATTTTCTGGTAGTTTCTTCACTTCTGATACAATCCCCTCAGTTAGCTTGAAAAAGAATGAATAACGTTGGCATGCTAAACAAATAAAGTCCTAATTGGTCACACAAATTCCTAAAAAATGCCGGGAACCGGCTCGAAATCTTTTACAGTTTTGTCCTGAAAAAAGCCAAGAGGTTGTCTTTTAATCGTTTTCAAGTTAAAAATATTGCATAAAATCTGCGGAGGAGAAAGCAGCAGTAGTTCGTACGAAAAAGATAGTCAAACCTCTTTCAAATTCGTAGCAATTGAGCTCGTATCTCCTGACTGAAAAGAGAAAAATGAGATGAATCTGCTAATGTTAAAGTAAACCATATTCAAAAGAATTATTAAAATACATTGGTAAAATAAGAAGGTCACTAACTGATTGTTTCCCAATTGTGGTAATCCATTACTTACCAAAATACTAACCCATTCCCCCACCAACATCAAATGTATTTGAAACTTTCAGCGAAAATTGCTGTCACTAGCAACCAGTAGTTCCGTAGAACACCAAGCCTTGTGCCTACAAAAACACCTTCGGAGGTCATTACTGAGTTATATATTCATATTGTGTAGCATACTAACCAAAGATCCGTCGCCATCTCCAAAAGCCTTCTTTAGGGCTTCCTCTCTTGCATTGCTGATAACAGACGTCCATCTACGATTATCAACGCGCAAATATATTATAAGAACAACGGCCTACGATGCAATCGTGGGCTAAAAGTAGCTTCAATATAGAGCCATCCCGCGAGTTTACCTGCAACACTAGAACCGACCAACTGGCCAATAATGCCAAAAACAGAGGGTTAAAACTGTCGCTATGATAGCGCTGAATTCCTGTTGGACCATAAAAAACTTCAACTAAATCTCCATACAGATAGTACTCCATTCCTAATGTTACGAGGACCGATAATATACACAATGACAACAGATCTCTTTCATCTTCTTCAACCATCCGAATATCTGATAATCAACATTGACATTACCCACTTCTAAGTAATCCAAAATCTTAACGAAAAAGATGTACTGATTCCAGAAGAGCGATTTATTTTATATGTAAATTTTGACCTTCCTAAAAGTTCCAGCAAATTGATAAACCCTATTGGTTTAACATACCCGTATTTCACTTTCTAACTTTCAATCCAAACTACTTTCAATTGAATCAAGATTAATTACAGATCATTGAAGAAATTTAGAGCACGTAATACGCCTCGTAGTCATTTTATACTCACGCCTCATAATCATTTTCGTCTTCTGCCTGAAAGAGGTATGTTCTGTTTTCTGAAAAGAAATCAAGATTTAATGACGTTAACAACAGCAATCACTCTAACAAAACAAAAT
Source organism: Mastigias papua (assembly GCA_964019165.1). NCBI lineage: Eukaryota > Metazoa > Cnidaria > Scyphozoa > Rhizostomeae > Mastigiidae > Mastigias > Mastigias papua. Next base: position 14,958,611 of record OZ025278.1, on the reverse strand, counting down.
AACTCAAAAAGAGAGGAATGTGCAAGTTCAATCCAGCTTCATGTACGGAGCTTTCTCCCTAAAAACTAAAATTTATAAGAAATTGGCACAAAATACACAAATATTATAGTAGAGGTTGGCTATGTCGATTTTAGGAATTACGTGGAATTCTCGTAAAAGTATTAAAGCAAGGAAAACGATCTGGCAGGTCCAGTTACACAGAAATCCCACACTGTGGCATTATGAAAAGAAAAAATCTACTCACGAGTTACGAGAGCAAAGGCATTCTTTTTCGCATCTTTCTCTGCTGCTGGCTGCAAATTCAATAAAAACACAATGAGGAACAGTTTCTCGCTAGATGATATGTTCCTTCTCTAATCAACACAGGCCAGTTATTTTTGGTAAGAGCTCCCTACATAATGGGAATACGAGCAAACATTCTCCAAACACTATATATTTCAACTGATGCTAAATCCCCCCAGTTAAGACAAGACCCATCTCCTCAAGTGTGTAGTAATTACTAAAAGGCAACAACCAATACATCAGTATCATCAAGTACATCGCTTTGAACAAAAAAATATTGAGACCTTAACATAAACTTCCTACCTTTACTTGACAAGTAAGCAAATTCAGAGTGACAGTTCTCGCACTTGTCTAGAATCAAGTCAGATGCAGTTATTTGGGCAGGCTGTTAATCGAGTCATCAGCATATCAGTTGATTAATCAATAAATCATACATGTTGAATCAACATAAATTTTTGAATGATTGATTAATCGATTGATATTATTGAATGATCGGTGCAAAGAGCAACAATAACTGGGAATTCGCATGTTTTTTTGGGATAACTAAGTGGAACTATCATTAGAAATTTCGAAACGCTATACTTTATCTCAGGCCAAAAGCGGGGAAGCGCAGAAGAAAGTGTCTACAGTAAAAATGACAGTAAGAAGTCGATGAAACTTCTTCTAGACAACTATAGGAGCTAGTTCTGATAACTACAGGCAGTGTCGCATAACTTTTCAAAAGACAGAATGTTGTCATGAAATCTGTCATTAATATGATGAATACGATAAGTTTCATAGCGACGAATGGGCAAATAATTAACATGCAAAATATGTCAAATAATCTACATTTTCGAAAAGAAATCCTGTATTAAATATCAACAATATTTTGCGACTATGTCTATTTTCTCTTTTTGAATAAGAAATAAAGATATTTAGAAACAGGGTACATCTGCAAAAACGATCTTCAGAAAACAATTCAATAATAACTGATGTCTAAGCTTTCATATATCTCTACGATGAGGAATTTAACTATTTTGATGAGGATAACAGCGCTCTATACTTTGCCTACTGAAAAAGAGAGTGCAGCTCTAGGTAGCTGTAAATTTCATAGCTTCATTTCACTTTCACTTTTAGCTATTCATCCAGGGGTAATATATTCGGTGTAAATATTTTACAATGTACCCTGCCGACGAGAATACAAAATACATAAAAGAAATTTACAAAACTACTTACAGAATTGTGAGCCATAGAAAATTGTCCATTTTTTACAACGATGTACCTCTTCTGCCATTGTTTTCTTACCCTATAAGATATAAGCCAGACCAAATTGCTTGTGCAGTGTAGTGATGTTACATTGAAAAGCAAAAATGCAGCTACGAGTCTTTAGGAGGTGTAGAACAACCTTGACTCTTGGTCTACGAAGAGATGCTAGCCTAGTAAAGATATTTCATCAAAAATTCATTCAAATTGCGTATACAAGAAGTAATATCAACGAATAAAGTACAAATGGACAGTACAAACACAAAGCGTGTTCATTTGAAGCTTGCTACTATATTGGGCCTCTACTTCATTTAAAGCTTATCTTCGCTGCATGAAGACAGAAGAGCAGCGCTATATTTAAGTCAATTTCCAATTTGGTATCATGTCACTGTACTTAGACTTCAAAAGCGGCAGATAGTCTCCGGTCCTAAAGCTGCTAAGGTCCGGGTACGAATGGTGAAGTAAACCCTATAACGTTAACTCATTATACTCTGGTGTATAAACAGTTGAAAAAAACACCCAATCATCTACAAGCACTATCCCAGGTCTTGTACGAGTTGGCAAAGACAGGCACAAATTCAAGGCATCAACTTTACCCTTCGCTCCTCTTTGAAAGATTTCCACGTTTTTCAGTGCCATAGTCACGGTCACCTTGTTGACCATGTAAAGTGTACCCGCCTTTTTTATCCTACATGAAAATAACCCAATGTAACATTGAGAACTGAGATGAAGAAATAAACGTTATAAAAAGAGAAGATATTGAATTAACTGGGTCATCTCTTGCTGAGTTATCAACTATGAGATTGTTGCATGTATGTAACGGTGTTTAAAATCTTTCAAACTTGCTCACTGACAAAAACTAATACGAACCACAATCTTCTGGTACAATTAGCTTCAAAACACGTACACATACATTTCCCAACCTGGGGAATTCCTCCCTGGAAGGAGAATTAGCTTCCAAGGGACACTGGCAAGCTGGTATCAATGATTACAAAATCATGCTCTTTTGTGGTAAGCACTGATGAACATGGCTTTCTAACCGAACTGCCCAGTTCTTTTTATGATCGACAACGTCGTAATCTTTAGATTGCAAACCAAGGTTTAATGATTGTCACCTAGTGTCTAAGAGAAAAAGGTTTAGCTTACTTTGGCGATGGGGGGTCTCTTTCAATGCACTTCATAGGGGGGTGGAACAGCACCAATTGTTTGAGAAATAGGGACGTAGACGAAATTAACAACAAAAGGCCAGCAGTACGACATTGCTATAATTAATCTGTTGATTATCATGGCACGCAAAAAGCTACTTTCATAACAAACAAAGGCCACCAATTGACTCCTGGTGGTAATCCCTTATGAATAAAAAGGTGGCATATATACCGTGTTTTTAACAATTTACATAATACGATTCCTGTGTTACACACAAAAAATATAGTCGGTACAACTTGATAAATAGATTAAGAAGATGTGAACATTAGAGATGGAATCGTGAATATCTCCGTACACTCCGACAGTACCGCAAGATGAAGGAAAACAAAGGTAGGCACATGACAGAAGGCGAAGTAGTGACAAGCAGACCTGGTGACAAACATCTACCTAGTCATTGTTCTAGAAAAGTGACACCATCGCCACAGAACAAGCGCCATGAACTGCACAGAGTTTAATTGATCATCAACATTCTGTCGATACAGTTGCATCGACGCAGGTGGCAATAGTCCAAGCGACCTTTCACTGTTTTATTGACTTCTCCAATGTTCCGTACACAAAGGGATATCATAATTAAGAAAACGTGGTGTGAGTTACAGCTGGTCCTGTGATCATTTACCCAATAATTGACTAAGAGGTCAAACTTTAATTGAGAGTGAGATTGCTAGGAAGGAGACGCTAGGAAACAACTCTGCCATTCGAAGTATCCAGAAAATCCTTTGTCAAAAGTATCGCAACAAAATACCAAGTTGTGCGGAAACGATATGCTTACGGATATTTGGTATGCTGTTGGTTGAAAGGAGAGTAACAATGTAGAAACCAAGTCTGCATTTAAGGTGATCTTTCCTGAGCAAAAATATACTCTTCACACCATCGTCATATTGGATTGGAAGGGTGGAATAGTCAACACTACTTATTTACAAGGGGCCGTCTACTAGCAATAAAAGTTAAAAGACTAATACAAATACATATAAACGTATAAAAAGCCTAAATTTAAGGACTTGTTTATCTAATTTAAAGTTTATATCTAAATAGCTAAAAAACAATGCTAAAAAGGCTATATTGTCAAATTAGATTCTTTGGAAGAAGTGATTTATAGGAAGAATCGAAGGATCAAAAAAGCTCTTCAGGAGAATTTCATTGTCATAAAGGGCTCTTTGGAAGAATATAGAATCTTTGCGAGAATGTAGATTCTATGGAAGAATATAGAATCTTTGGAAGGATATAGATTCTTCAGAAGAATACAGAATCTTTGGAGGAATATAGATTCTAAGGAAGAATATAGAATCCTTGGAAGAACATAGACTCTTTCGAAGAATATAGAATCTTTAGAAGAATATAGAATCTTTGGAAGAATATAGAATCTTTGGAAGAATATAGAATCTTTGGAAGAATATAGATTCTAAGGAAGAATATGGATTCGTTGGAAGAATATAGAATCTTTGGAAGAATATAGAATCTTTGGAAGAATATAGAATCTTTGGAAGAATATAGATTCTGTGGAAGAATATAGAATCTTTGGAAGAATATAGATTCTTTGGAAGAATATGGATTCGTTGGAAGAATATAGAATCTTTGGAAGAATATAGAATCTTTGGAAGAATACAGATTCGTTCGAAGAACATAGATACGTTCGAAGAATATAGATTCGTTGGAAGGATAAATTAAAATATAAGGTTTGTCTTATAACTGTACCATCATGTAGAATTCACCTGAAGAAGTTTTGCATCAAATAGGACTTTCGAAAGAGTCTAATTGTAATAAAGAAGTTTATGGAGAAATTCTGCTATCAAAACAGATTTCGCTAGGAAAGTACTATTGAAACAAGAGAGCTAGACAGTACCCGTGTCATTGTCAATGCTGAGGTGAGAGAGTATGTTTCCCCCTTTCCAACAATTAAAACCACATAGCTTTGCAATCGTAATGGAAACTCCAAGAATACAGGACCTCCTTATGAACAATGTTATCTTTGTTTTTGTTTCATTCGCATCTGCTTTATATTCTGCAAAACTTTCCTTTCAAACCTGTACGTTTGTAGCAACAATTAGCTTCAATTAGGCTTGAATATTTTGTATATTCGGCTATAATTAGCTTATTGCTACAGATACCACCTAACTTCAAATAAATCATTTATTATTTTTATAAATATATATTACATATTTCTTGATAGATACGTCATTCATCATGCAAGCCAAATCATTTTGAAAACTGCTTCTGATGCGAAGGCACCTCTTTCATATAAGCTGTGTGGTTGTTTATGAAACTTTTGAAGGAATCGAACAATAAGTAAGAAAAATTATGTACCTCAGTCTTCTCGCTCTGCATGGAATTTTTCAACTGTGTTCTCAATTCCAAAAGAAATCTTCTCTCCTCGTCCTGCTGTACTCGAAGCTACAAAAACATTTGACTCTATGAAGGACAACATACACTAAGATGTGTAAATTAAGCGCCAAGTATCAACGGGAATTTTTGGGTCCATTGTGAGTGACATATCAAAAGATGTAAGAATTCTCTTAGTCTTGGAAGGGCAGCTATCCAATTCTTGGTGTACATCCTGAATGTAAGCGTATTTAGAGCTAACATTGAAAACATGAAAATGGGATATTCTGACTAGTAAGGCTTTGGCACAAATTGAACAGTAAACGGGTCCTCTACTAGATATTCCAGTATTCCTTAAAAAACAAATCTCACAGCCCTGGCCATATTTCTGATTGGAAAAGGTGTTATATTTCTCCTACACGAAGATGCGACCAAAAGTAATTTTTCAACAGCGACAAACGACAAAGGGGCAATTGAGCTGCGAGGAATCACCACGGCCGTAGCCATGGCGGCTTGAGGGCAAGAATTTCTGGCAAATTATGCAATTTAATGCATTTGAACACCACAGTGAGCTACAAAGCCATCCAGATGTGTGATCAATCAGATCAACAATCAGATGAACTGTGCCCCTTCCCCCCTCACAAAATCACTCTGAGCCTGGGAATAACTCTTGAAAAAGTTCTGTATTGCCAGCTGCGACAAAAGGAATCATCAAAGCAAAGGTACGCCAGCAGTATGGGCAGATCTTCATTGAAACAGTTGCAAAAGTTTCAATGACGTCATTTCTACTATAATAGATATAAGGTGTGAATAGCCATAGCATTGACAGTTGCGATAAATCAAGGTCTATTTTACAATAATAGGATGATCCAGGGAGTTGGTCTTGGGTGGTCTCCTAATCGCTGGGGGTGATTCCCAGTTCATTACTTTTATCTTTATACACTTATTTGATATTTTATAAGGATGATTTCAAGTATTTTTTATTGCATTGCAAATAGGTTAATTACATTTATTTAACTTGTTTATTTGAACAGAAAGCTTTTAACAGAGAGCTCTTGAAAATCAGCAAGGTTGAAGGACAACCCTCCTTAAATATATGAAAATTAAATCAAATAATTATGGTAAAAAACCTGAATTTCATACAATGATAAATTCAAAACACTGTGATAAGAATAATGTATCAAAACATTCCATCAGATATCTGACAGATGAAAACAGAAAATACTTTCCAGAATATTGGAAATAGCGGAACAGAAATCGTCTTTAAGACTCGCACTGGCGGGTGCCATATTTAACTAGCCTCATCTAGAGAAATTGCTATCATGTTACCTGTTGTAATTCCCCTGCCAATCCCTCGAAGTAACTCCTCATGTTTTCTAACAGTTCCATTCCTCGGTGGAAATATCTAAAAAAAGATTTTGATTTATAATACGGTTCTCAATTGAACTTAAATCATCAAGTTGGATCATTCTTAATAAGATTTCCAATATTCTGGACAACATTTATGGCAGTTCGAAGTCTTAACAGCACGATTAACCGTCCTAAGAAGACTTATTAAAACAAAACTCCTCTTCAACTGCGAAAGTAAATCTGCAGTCAAACGAACCGAAATCTAATTCAACATCTTATTTAGAATCCAGCCCAACAACTATAACCAACCCTACATCATTTGCTAACCGATCCCACAAATGATCCAAGACTTCATCCAACATTCAACCCAACATTAGTAGGCAAGTCAACATCAGTGGTCAAACGACCCAACATATAATCCACGGTTTGATGCAAAATTTAACGCAAGATGTCCAGCTGCCTGGGCACATGAACACTAAGAACAATGACAGTGGCAAAAGGGTCCAAATCGAAACTTTGATGTGATGATGACCGCATAAAGCAATTCCCTTGATTCGCAGAAAAGATGGCAGCTAGAAGAGATAGGAAAACATAGAACTTCTACCTTGCGTTGAATCTTCTTGAAGAAGATAAAAAAAGACATTGGAAGAAGGGGAAATCAAGAAAATGAATGAGCTCTTATTCATCATCAAGGTTGAAGATTATGTACGCGATTTGGGCGTTACAGGCTACTTCTTCGGTTATCTTCTTTGTCATAACTTCAAATGAGCTAAGTTGGAACGGGACGGACTTTGGCATGATGGCAATTAGAGTACAAAATCAACAACCTTCTCATCCTCTAAACATAGTCTCCTGTCTACTGTGCATGTGAGTAGCCAACAATATTGGGCGAGAAGGTAAAACGATCCAAAAATTGACCCAACTAGCATCTCAGAACAAAGGCACTGTTGGATATTGTCAGGTAAATTTACACTCTCATATTTCACCCAACATATAAAAATCGATCAAAATTTTGTTGGGTGAAATGTTTGATCAAATTTTCGGTCATAGAATGGGAGCAGAGACTTATTGAATGGAAACAGTTTGCAAGTTTTCTGCATTAACTTCACCAACTGAATCCCCGTCTAAACAAGGAAAAATTTACAAAAACAAATAGATCATTTTCTTAGGGTGGTACGAATTCAGATGAGGAGATCTTAGCACTTTTTTCAAACACAAGAGCAAAGGTAGTACACTCAAACCAGACAAGGTAGTACACCCAAACGAGACATCAACCCTCTTGGTCTGCTTCAAGCACAAGGTCTATTTGCATCGATAGGAATAAGGATTCATTTACTTCTGGTCCAGCATGGGCCGGTTTAAGATACAAGCTACATTGGATCTGCGTGTTAGCTACAATGCCTGCCAATTGCTATGATTTGCGCTATAGACGAACTATAGCATCCCCTCCCCCGTTATACAATGTTGTATGAAGCAAATATGAGCGACTCGAAGGCCAGAAGTGATGCGTGTTCTTAAAGCTACTGATTCTCGCTATCGAATCAACATTGTTTCAGGGGGGAAGGGGCTTTACATTTTAATTGGCGTCACGGAGAAGCAGCAGGGGTTGGAAATCCATACAATTGTGTGGGTGTTCCAACTACTTTTTGCAGGCATTGTATACCTCAGAAGAAATAAAAGGAAATCAAACAGTATGGCTGGCTTTTGTGCAAGTGACCTGATGCTCCACAACAAACTTGGGCATCACACAGCCCGCAGGCCACACATGGCCCTTTGGCCAACTCGAACCTTCTATTTCATGCATGGAATAAAGCTGCTACTATTTTTTATGTCTTTCATTCACACGCATAAAAAACGCATCAAAAATCATGTTCGGTCTCTTGGATGGGCCTTTCATAATATTTTCTGTTTTTCATTTGTTTGGCACTAAAAAAGTAGTTTCCCACTTTTGCTCTATAGTTACTCCTCCATTTATCAAGAATACGAAATAGGCTCAGGTTTCAAATATTCCTAGTAATTTTTAATGCTGAAAAATGCGATTCCTACTGATGAACAAGGCTGATGTATAACATTACATGCCAGTAATCACAGAAAGAAGATTGGAAATAAAGTTACCAATGTGCCTTACACAACAGCGAATACCAAGATATAGCACTTAAAGTTCCTGGTAATCGAGGAAATAGTCACTCTCAAAATAAGGAGCTTAAACCAGAATCATATTTTAATATTTTGAGCAATCCACAACGTTGATCTTTCATAACAAGCGAATCAGTCATAATCTTAAAATATAAGACGAGTTTCCTGAAGAAAAGGACAGTCCAGATGTTCTACCACGTTACGATTTTACGACCAGCCACATTTCCGAACCATGCGATATGAAACATTAAAATGAGGCGCATGGACCTTCATATAGCGTGCTCTAATTCGAGGCATCAAAGGCAGAAAAACAATTCATAATATCTGCAAACATGTGCGCTAAATATTAAGCTGTGAACGTGGCGTACCACAGTTCCTTTAAGACAAAATAACGCATAATGAAGTTCTGATTATTTCTCGGATATCTCAGGAAATTTGAATGGAATAAAGTTACCTAGAATCCCGCTCCAAGCTTATAAAATAAAACGCGGGATAACCCAGAATTAATTTTGAAACTGCGCTTGTGCTATTTCAAATGCGAACACTCACTCATACTTTTCAGCTGTGGCTATATCTAGTTCAAAAAGATCAAAAATTTTGTTGAAGATGATTCACCATATATTTAATCGACAGGTCAGATTTCCAAAGTGATTGAAATTTAGTTTTATCAACATCACAAGAACAAACTTATATGCATATAGCCTGTGGGCAGTTGTATTCATCGTCACGGTCCTAAAATTTCACCTATCCAAAAAGGACTTGACCATTTCAGAGCCTTGTATACATTCCAGAGACCATCTGTCCTTCGTAGATAGCTTCTGGAAAGCTATTACCCATAACAACAACAAATCTGCAGCTATCAGCTAACGGGCGCGTGGGGTACTGCACACCCAGCTAGAATATTTTCCCCGTCTTTGTCAGTACAGCAATTTCAACATGGAAATCTGCTTTTGAATAAAAACGTGGAAAAAATAGAACATTTGACGCAAGACAACCAGTAACAGAAAATACTAATGGATATCAATTGAAAAGTGTGTATTCTCGGGCGCTTTATAGAAGAGGAGGGACGCTTAAAACGTTCAAGATTTGGGACCTAACCTGAGCTCTGCCCCCCCCCACCTTTTCAGAGTTGGCTACGTGTCTCGCTACAAGAGGCCAGACTACATTTCATACTTTCGGACATACGCTACACTACAGGGGATTCAAATTGTACAATGGCTGCAGGTCCCTAAAAGCACATGTCGTACTTAAAAGACATTTATTGGGCTAAGGTGGCAGTTAGCAAACAGTGAATTCTATGCATTGAATCTATCGTACTGATCACCAAAACAACTTGGGGTTATCCATTAGCTATGCACGCACAAAAACTACAACTTGAATATGTTTTCTTTGAATACAACTGATGTACAAGAGAATCCTCCACGTGCAATGACACGTCATGTAAACGATCACATGTGTGAAAGATTGCATGGCATAAGTACAGGCCCTTTCTAAACTTACAAGGGTTGGGCCATGTCCCCCTGGGTCAAACGGATGGGGGTCCCCTCTTCTCCTAATTATAAATATAAACTAACTGAGCAAATGTTAACTCAGAGTTTTTTCTTAATATCAGTGATAGCTATAATCTAGGAAGTGGAAATAAAGTCAGTTGCTTTGTCTAGTGAGTTACTAGAAATGCTACTTAACTGCTATGGATTTAAAAGAAGAAGAAATATTTAAGAAAGTCCTGTACTTAAGTACAGGGACCCTTGAAAATCAGTTGAAGGAGTGATCGGTGTCCGTCCTCAAATACACGAAATGAAAGATCAAATGAAATGAAATGAAATGATATATATATATATATATATATATATATATATATATATATATATATATATATATATATATATATATATATATATATATATATATATATATATCCCATATATATATAGATACTTCGAATATATTCGAAGTTTTAGGTACCCCAGGTGCAGGAGTGCAGGAGAGATCAAAGACTTGGAACAGATCAAGAAACTGACATGGCTCACAATGTTACCACACTGCTTTCCTGATCGTGATCCTTGATTAATCACAATTGCCCTGATCATGATTTGTGATTAATCACAGTGTTGCTAAAAAGTAAAATGTGGCCTTCTAACTTCGAATGGCATTCAACTTGACATTTGTAGTGGGATTCGCATGTTCAACTTGGGCCCTTCCAAGTTGCGCAATTTCAGTCCACATTGGCAAAGATCGGTCAATAAATTCACGCAAGATTTGCAAAGAGAATATATAATTACTCTACACCAGAATTCATAGTTTCCTATAAATAAATAATACTCCCAGCTAATTTAATTCGCCGATCAAATGACGTGTTTTATTGCTCCAAACGAGACTCTCGGTAAACAGTGAAGGGTGACCTTCAATACAGGATGCGGATGGTATACTATAAAACAGTTAACATCATTCATGGTTTCTTGGGTGCAAAGTTAAAGAGAGGAAACACAGCCACACGATCATCTGCAGTGCTCAATTAATGATAACCTCAAAAGAATGAGACAGAACGCTGATAATTATTTGCCACTCTTTGATCAAGGATCATAGGAAATAGAATATGCAGTAGAGGCTAGGTGATCTTGACTCCGTCTCAGCTGCAAGTAATGCATACAAATATACATATTCTCAATGGTTCTCTTGGCTTCTTAAGAGCCCGAGAAAACTCTTGTTCGACCAAACGGCGCCGAAACTATCGGGCCTCACTGGTACGAAATTTTTTCTGATTCTATTGCGAATTCCTATGTCAATGCTAATACTTCCTAGGGTTGTACTTCCCCTTTCAAAATTTCCTTTACCCCCATACAAAGGTCAGACTGTATTTCAAACATGTTTCAAAATTACCACTAAACAAATCTTCTGTCGTATTATTAGTCTGGATTAATCAGAACCTATCATGAGCTGTATTCATCTAAAGATAGGATGGTAGAACAGTTAAGTAATTACACATTTGTTCAGATCATTTTGTTGACTTTCACAACGGCACATAATTGGAAAGGTGTACTTCCTACCAAGGTGAAAAACATACATGTTCTGCTACGGAAAAACAACCCTACAACTTTCCTCAAGTCAACATGCAATGGCAATTTCGCTGCGGAAAACATGCACTTCAAAGCCCCCGTTCTCTGCTACTATCAAATAGAGTAAGAAATTTCTATGCTTCCAAACTGCATAGTACTCACAACATTTGAAAGCAGAATATCATAGATACTATATCCGTTCATATAAAACGAATTGCCTGGCGCTACTATCATATTCAAATGTACTCTACATCATTTGATCTGCAAAGGTTCCAATGAAGTGATATGAAAACGTAACCACTCCTCCATTTTCATTCATATTGCGTAAACTTTAAGCAGTAATTTTGCTGTATGGAAAACTATCTTTCTTTTTCATTCTTTATCATCTTCTATTTTCATTATAATTCCCTATCACAAAATGATTCTCTCGTTCAAATCAAATCAAATCAAATCATATCAAATCAAATCAAATCGTTGTTTTCCAAGTATGTACATGCTGCCAGGAAACTCGATGGTAAAGTATTGCCTCACATCTTTAAATCTGCTGCATTAACTTCAAGCCCAGTAGTATCAACTAAACATATCATACATTTTTAGATGAATGCGTAAAATACAATACAGTAACTCACTGGAGCTGTGCGTGATAGTACTCTATCAAATGTTGCACCAATTCAACGCCTTTCTTTACTTTCACTTCATTGGCTTTTATCAAGTACTGTAAAAGAACAGTGGCTGTGATATCAAGATCAATGAATTAAGATCATAATTTGATCTTAAACCGTGGTATAGTTCATGATAGTCTAATAATGTAGTGAAGCATTTGCAGAGGATAAAAGCTGTAACAATCTTGAAATCAAGAAAACACTGCTATCAAAATTCTTAAAGTACAAGAATGAGAAGAAAAATGATAAGAACGAGAAAGACAGAGAGAGAGTATAACAGGACCTTTGTAGATTGGATTGGTTTTAACAGCCTTAAGAGTTCATTTGCAGTTGGCCCACTGGTGAAAATGATTCAGTATGCGGTTCAGTACGATCTAACATTGACCAATTTCAACATGACCTCCGTACGAAGTGGTGGGTAGACAGGAAATCTACTTACTTCACAGCTTTGATACATAAACATTCTCCTTTCCTTTTCTGTCTCCTCTGATCCCTGTAAAACGAGAACGGCAAACAAATGAAGTGTCAACTGGACGGTTTTTCAGGTGAATCGCAAAAACTGGCGAGAAAATGACCAAGTTGCGTAGTAACATTAACTCTAGAGAAGACCGCATCCTCAGATAACAGGATGGAAGAATATTCGATGGGCAACCAAAAGGTTGCTAAAAACGTCCATGCATGGAAGAACACAATGAACCTGAATCTGAATCTCTCTAAGTCCTAATCCATGGGCCTAAGAACAATATGTAACGAGCCCTGTTTACAAACAAGATCCATAATGGCCGTATAATAGCCTTGGTGGGACAGGAAAGATATATGAAATCGATTATCTCAATTGCTTCCAATATTTCGAGTGATAAAAAATCGACACATATCGACTCAAGACTGATTTTATCTCTTTAAAAAAAACAATGCCTACCTAGCACATGTCGCATAAATGTAAGTTATTTTGATGCAGAATCAATGAAGCTCCTAGGTTGAATGGTTCTTAATACGTACTGTAGTCATACCCCCATAAGAACAGGTCTACAACATTGAGCAAATATACTGTGTACACCCAGCAATGACTTTGAATATCACTAAAAAGAATATAATTGGGGTCTACGCAGAAATCACAAGAGAAGGGAGGGACATATTTGTGGCTCAATTATGGTGAAATAAGGAGTATATTATTATAGAAACCATCTCAAGGTAAGTGTATCGGAAGAATCCCAACAGAAGTAGTTGGTGCCTCTTTGAAAGAGAGAAAAATGACCATAGGACAGAAAGTCAGTGTCAAATGAGGAAAAACACTATTAACGCAAACACTTCCTATGATTGTACATAACAATGAGAAGACAAAAGAAAGAATTTAATGACGTAAAGTATGAAAGATCCTAAGAAAAATAATTTGAAGGGCTAATGAATCAAGCATCATCTTTTACTATATGTACAACAACACGAGAGCTCGAAATGCAATCTGGATACCATAGAGCGAGTGAAACGTTATTAATCGTGATTTTGATAATCCAAATTCAGTTTTCTCAAATTGTCTCCTACTAGCTAATAATGAAAAGGGCACAAAATGAAAATATTTGAATCTTTGGATCATAAAAAGACAAAGGAACATACCTCCGGCAGACCAGTTCTATATAAAACAATTTCCTGCGTTTTCTTTCTCGCTTCCTTTTCTAATTTCGTCCTTGAATAAAAAGCATACTATGTAAGGCTCTCAGTTGGTCACAATGCTAAGAATCGTAGCCAAAAAGATGGTAAGTAGGGGAAATTGGCGGAATTGACTAAACACTGAAACACAATTAACCATGTTTGAACATACAAAAGTCACAGATAAACTTTAAAAAACGATGATAGATTTGAACTTGCAAGGCATGTTTTGACTGAATCCTCAATCACCTTCAGTTACAAGTATATTACATATATGTCTATGGATGTATATGCAAATGTACATATATGCAAAAGGATAAAAAAGATAAGTAGTTACTCCCTAGCAGTTATACAACAAGAAAATCCCATTGATAAAAAATTTGTGAAGCGCTATGTCTTTAAGGATTCAGTCGAAATATGTCCTGCAAGTTGAAATCTATCGTTGTTTGCTTACAGTCTATCTGTGACTTACTATCGCTGAGAAACTTTGGTGTACAATGTAGGTTACCAGATTACGATATGCTACAACTGTAAAGTATTGGAAATTAGATACAGAACGTCATACATACACAAATAAATGCATATATACATTTTAAATTCTAAACAGGGTGCTAAAATAGACAGCAAATAAGCCGAGGTGGACCTAATTAATATGTGTATAAAGCTGTCTACATGACAAGTTGGGACTCTTGCTCTAAATTAGTATACCTTACACCATTCAATGCAAAATCTGCTTAGCGTGACTACGTGATCAAGAATTGATCTTTCTGATATTAGCAACTGTTGTCGAGGTCAGAAGTGTTAATTATATAAACAGTCACGAAATGGTGGCTTGTCGAGCATCAAAGGCCATCATGCAATAACAACAATGAGCTCAAACTAGAATCTATACGTGTCCGCATACCCAAGTTATTAAAATCAGGCTTCAAAGACGTCATTGTGCTGCCAGACTATAACCGATTGAGGTCATCATGCACACACAAAATAGGTTACCAAGCCAATATCAGTGACAGATTCATAATCGACTGATCTGTATAACCCGATCCTAATTAAATTATTATGCTTAGTCATACATAAGAGAATTCCCATACTCATCCATCTGCTCCGAAAAAATCACAAGATGCTTTAGAACTTGTTCTATATTTTACTAGTTTCCGTGCAAAAAAACTATGTCTAGACCCATTCATTCTCTTTCCATTACACCTTCTACTCATCCAGCTCAGTACTGATTCATGACTAATATTTTCATTAAATTGTTCATTAGTATTCATCAATGCATTCCTTTTCATAAATGCACTAGTGATTCATTGACGACAAACACAGGTATATGTGCACACAAATATACAAATACATATTCGTGTATTTAAAACATACAAAAATACATAAACATATACACAAACATATACAAGGGAAATATAAATAAATACATACATACATACATACATACATGCATACATACATACATACATACATACATATATATATATATATATATATATATATATATATATATATATATATATATATATATATATATATATATATATATATATATATATATATATATATATATATATATATATATATATATATATATATATATATATATATATATATATATATATATGTGTGTGTGTGTGTGTGTGTGTGTGTGTGTGTGTGTGTGTGTGTGTGTGTGTGTGTGTGTGTGTGTGTGTGTGTGTGTGTGTGTGTGTGTGTGTGTGTGTGTGTGTGTGTGTGTGTGTGTGTGTGTGTGTGTGTGTGTGTGTGTGTGTGTGTGTGTGTGTGTGTGTGTGTGTGTGTGTGTGTGTGTGTGTGTGTGTGTGTGTGTGTATTTATTTATCTATTATATATAATTATGTATTTACGTATGTTCATATGTGCGTGTGTGTTAAATCCGCTATACCTTATTAAGTAAATGCATTTGCTCTTAAGTACACTCGTCCTTTTATGCATTCATCAGGAGCTGCTTGTAAACATATTCTGCCTTCATGTCCACTGCAGAAAAACGTTGGTCATAACCATATTTCAGTTGACCATGCACAGGTTGCTTAAACCTTCTAACTACTACGCTCTAAAACAGAACCGTCTATTTTGCTCCCTCTCGTAGCTAAAATTCAAAAACTTATCATCACACAGCAAATTACACTACGAAATAAAGGGTCAATATGTGTACATATGATTTCCATTTGAATACCAGCAAAGAAAGACTCACCCTTTTGTTTTTAGTTCCCTCCAAGATTCTTCAAAGGGTCTTTTTAAATCCTTCAAAGGAACAAAATCCCTTTCAGAGCGTATACAAAGATAGTGTTTTCAGAACTTCCCAATCAAAACCTTCCATCCTACTTAATTCCATCGTCCGAATTTCTAGAGATTTAAACTTACAAGAAACTTGGATCATGATCACATGTCATAGGGACTAACGCGACATACAGAATACTCAAAATCATACTATTTTACAAATTGCTAATTTTTGTACTATTTTACAATGCAGGTTGCAATTTTCTGTATATTTTTACTCCTTGGGGGAGGCAATACCCTTCTCCCTGGAAGGCGTCAATATTCTGGTTCTCTGGGATTTCTAACAATGGAACACTTTCTTTCATAAAGCGCAGGCGAGACTACAGCATTGGAAATTAAATCAAATGAATTTCTTCTAAAAATTAGTACAATTTAATCAGAGGTATAACCTGATGACGTATGGTAAATCTTGTCGGTGATCTCATCCAGGTGATGGCAGCTAAGATTTATGTTCTGATACTGACCCACAAAAATACTTAAATTCTACGAAAATTGTGCAATAGTGATTGGCCAGACAGCCTTAGAAAGTTCCAATTAATTCTTAAATACATTATGCTACTAGCTAAAACTAAGTGTGTATAATTCATATTCGATAACTCCAATGGGAAGTTGAAATTTTCATGAGATATATATAATATTCGAGATATCGGGCGGGATTTTTATAGGAAACCTAAACGTGGGGAATTGGAAATGCGTTCGAGGTTGCGAATTTTCAAGTTATAGGACATTAATAATAATAATAAGAGCAATATTTATACAGGGTAACCTCGTCAGTACTATGAGTATTGTTATCAATAAGGGCCCTGAATAGCTCTACATTGGAACTATCGAATATCAAATAGTACTGATATTGCTACAGCTGTGGGTTCTAATGAGTTCTAGCAGTACAAATGCCTAAACGATTATTTCTGCTATAAAATATATCCATTTTCCTATGGTCTTTGAATTGAAGAAAAAAACATAATTCAAACATGTCATGTCATGGCATAATTCAAACAAATACAAGCCCTTGAATAGCTCTCTCTCTCTCTGTCTTCTACATTAAATTTACTTCAATACAAACATGAAATTCTTATTTGAACATTTGATCACAAGGATAAATGCTGTAGATTTTGCAATGGGAAATCCAAACCAAAAAATCCATGTTATATACAATAAAAACTGTTCTTTTCGTCAAATATGTGCGCATTGCTCTGAAAATCGGAATTAGACGGTTCTCAGGGTTATAATATGCTCCTCACATTAGGTGAGAGCTCTGACCTTCAAAAAAAAACAAAAGCTCTGCCGGATCATTCTTCCCACAGACTCTTTTTGCATCAAAAACTCCATTTTTTTACTTTAAGTCTGTGCTCCTTTAGACAACAGCATGAATTTTTAACGAATAATCATTATATAGAGCTTTCATAGCTGCTTGTTTGCAGCATAAGTAGTCTTTCAAACTGATCAAAACAAGCGACAGGAACATCATTCCCGAGACAGATATAGGCCACAAGAATATGTATCCCACGCAGGAAAGTCTTATGAACGAAGAAGAGGAAATCTCGCTTATACACCTGTTCTCTTCCCAAGAACACCTCAGCCACGCTCAATTCAAAAGTTTGAAAAAATTTCACGTATAAAAAGAAGATAATTTCCTTTTCGGCATTATAACCAAGTGTTGACAAAGAAAATTATAGCACTTGAAGTATAAAGAAAGCCTGAATACTGCCAAAGACACGTTTTATATAAGAAAATGCTTTGGTTCAGTATTGAAAACTTCTTAGCTTTCTCAACAGTTCAGTACTAAAACTTTCTTAAGACCTTCTTAGCAACAATATTTGAGCCTTTATAATACAGTTAACACCCTCATATGAGAACTAAAAATTTGGAAATGAATCTGCCTATGCTCCTGGCCCATAAGGTACTTTCAGTGATCACGGTGCAGTAAGTAATCTTGCTCCCTAAGTCTGTTTCCAGCTTTCAAATGACGCAAAGCACTCAAGACATGGCACCAAGGTGAATGTGATGTTGTGTTATATTATGGTATGGAGTGTGTTATGCTATGTTATGATATGTTAAGTTGTGTTATGTTATGTTATGTTATGTTATGTTATGTTATGCTATGTTGTTATGTTATGTTATTCTGTTTTATGTTATGTTACGTTGTGTTGTGCTACGTCTTGTTATGATGTATTCTTACCGATATGAAATAAATATGAAAACTGTGCATTTATTCTTTGGAAGTATCCTTCAGTAAACAATAGCTGTCAACAACTCAACAGCATCAAATAAAAATAACATTCACTAGCGGCCAGTAAAGTAATTTAATAGCTGATGGCAATGTCATCCAATTCCATTCATATGTTTTTTAATTTATCACTCTATCTGTAACACTGCGTTCTACAAAAGAAACTATAAGGGAGAGTTGAAGAAATCAAATCATAAAAATTGTAGCTAACAGATCGTACTATTTATTCATTGATCCTTCCATACAGCCTTGCGTCTATGTGACACGCAATAATTGCATTTACTAGCTTGCTTTGCTAGAGTAAAATCAAATGTTTTCACCTATTTCGGATCACATTGCGGACGCTTTTAATTGCATTCCACTTGTGTGTCACTATGGGCAGTATGGGAATGTTGGAAGAGCTCTCTATTAAACTAAAGAAAACTACTTAATATTTCTCTATAGTACCGCAGAAGCAATCAACAATACCAGATATATTACAGGCGAGAGGTCATAGACATTATATATATATACATGGCGGTACATCCGGAACACTGTACACACGGAAGTCGAGTTGAATCTCTGTCCAGCGTGGGTCAAACCGAGATTAAGGCTACTGTGCAAACAGTGTTTAGCATAACATCTATAGTCACTGCATAGCAACTATGTCATCGCATAGCAACTATATCATTGTATTTAAAGAAATAACGCAGTAAACACAACAAAACGCGATAATTGTGCTTTTACCAAAGAGTTCCATCAAAACATTGCTAGCTAGAAATACAGAAAATTCTCTATAAGTCCTCCGGGGGCTTATTGCTTTCAAGCAGTTTAGAGGGGGCATACTGGAAAGGGGGGCTTAATAAATTTTTGAAATATGAACAGATTTTTTATGTTGATATTAAGTGTATCTTTCAGGAATCTTCACCAATAACATTGTCATCTTAATCAGTTATTGTAATTTCTGTTTGCAGAACATAGACGTCTGAGCTTGGTTTTGATTTGGTTTGTTGACGTACTATTGAACATCATCAATACCAAAACGCTTATGCTCATTATGAACATAACCTATGTTTGGCATTACTCACATTCTTGAGGGGGGCATAATTAAGAGGGGGGCTTAAAAGAGAATTTACGGTAAAATAAAGATAAATTCCTTACACCCAGCGTCTTGATGTCTCCTTTCAATAACGAGTTGAGTGGGAACAGAACCATGTTGCCAAAACTCCCTTGCTAGAATGAAATATCATGTACAAATTACATAACGAAGTATACTCAATAAAACTGACAAAGACATTTACTGGCTACTTATCTACAGAAATTACAAGTGATAAACAGAAGAGTGAAAGAAGTCAACGAGAAAGAGTCAGGCGGCTGTACATGCGAATAGCAAAGCACAGATGGCAAAGTAAGGGAAAACTTAGGTGTGCAAGAACGACCGAGGAGGGCTTAGACTGGGAAATAGTGGCACATGAATATTTACAAGAGAATGAATGACCGAGGGGTGGAAAGGATACGGGGATCAGCAATAAGTAAGATAACACAGCCGGAATACGAAACAAGATGAAAAGAAGAAGAAGGAAAAACATTTATTTAATGCTACAACTTGAAGAGCATTTCTTTGAATAACACAAGCGTTTTTTAGAAAGGTTCCTGAAACTGTGTTCAGCTGAAAAACAATCTTCAGCATATCAATGTCAGCATGATGATTGAGATGAACCTAACAACATACATAATCGTTTGGTGATCCACTTGCACTGATCATGAAAAGAGAGATGGAAGGGTGCATTATGGGATATCCAATCGACAGGGAGCTAAGTAGGAAACTCTGAATGCAAAAATGAAATCCTTTTGTTGTGGAAGTGCGGCATCATCGCTCTGATGCAAACAGATCCCAAAACAAATAGATGGAATATGGCCTAGCAGTACCAATTGTCTAAAACGTATTATTGCTTTGGCTTTTGGCAAAATCTGACTGATTCAGTGAATGTTGCTTACATGTCTTTTTTTATAAGCATGCAAATTTTTGAAAATAGGCTGAGGTATGCTTAGCAAGGAAACCCAGACAGGCTTAAAATATGCTTAAATTAAGCTTATTTTTAGAAAAAAGGTTAGATCTAAATTTTTATGGTACGTGAAAAGGTTTCAAGGTTAAGGTTGATTGAATAGATTTAAACTGGTTGATTCAAACATTTTGTATGCAAGACGGGGGTTTACCCGCTTCTTGGATTCTTTTTTCCCGGGAATTATGACACTTTCTAATGTTTTGTTTGCTTCAAAAACCTCAGAACTAAAAACGACACTACAAAAGTATAAATACCAAGGCTGGGGAATATGCTTAGCATATGCTTAAAAAAATGTCCTATCTGAGCCTGGATACGCTTATAAACGCTATGCTTATAAAGAAAAAAACATGTAATGTCATAGCTATCAAGCACTTATGCGTGTTTTTAGCTTTGTTTACACAAGGATGCTGCTCCCTGAAAAGGCAACTGTGAGACCAGAAAAAGAATATTCAAATTTTGCGAAGTGTGCGTATACCTTGCTTGCATTTTGTTTCCAGTTTCATAAAGACTTTTCTTGCAAAAAATGGTTTTTCAAGTTTAATTTTGAAGCTCAGCCAGCTTGTGATTCTTAGATTATCTTAGTTTTTGCCTGGATTGAGTTAATATTTCTTAAACGCTTGCTTCTTATTTAAAGGAAAAAGTGTAGACAGTTAGCAATACGCACCAATGTCTTCGTCATCTGACAAAGCTCCTAAAAAAACAAAGGGTCCGTTAATTATACCAATGTACAATAGGCAGATCTTGCCTAAATGACTAAGATCAGATGATATGTTAGTACCAGCGAAATTGAAAATAAGAAAGCAAAAGTTCTAAAGTAAATGCATGCAAATAAGAAGGAACGGGATAACAGAATGATATTTACTTTACAACTCGTTAAGGTTTGTTGTTTGCATTATGCACACTATCAGGCAATGTGCATGGAAGTCGTGAAACAAAAACCATTATCAGTAGGTTTTCTTTTCATATCCTGCTTCGTTCTTTGATAAAGTCTTCTCGTTATAATTTCGCCTTTTGCAATATGCGTACTATTGAATAATGCATGGAAGTCTTGAAACCGAGTGAAGAGACTTTAGTTCTTTACTAGTTCTCATAGTAAAGAGCTTCGTTCTCTCCTCAAATCTTCTCATTAAAATTTCGCTCTTTTGCAATATACACACAACGAAAAAAATGCATAACAGTTATAAAACAAAAGCTTATTAGTAAGTGGTGAGCGCCTCAATGAAAACAACTCCACACAAAATAGATATACGAAGGGACATCATTAAACATTAAGCTTCTATCTTTCGGAAAATTTTACAATCAGATTGAGGAATTTACCTTAGTGATAACAGAAAACTTCAAAAAAGCAGTTCCTGAAATAAAGGACAGATATTTCAGACGCAATTTAATCCAGGCCTAAATTGCTGGAGGCTGGGATCAAAGATAAAGTGATTATAGCAATCCGGTAAGCTGCCAGTACTAAAGGAAAATAGCTTTTGTATATTGTAGCACCAAGCCTCCGAAAAACACATGAAAAATTAAAGGAGAGTTTAGTCCGGACTTACGGCACTTTTTCGCTAAAGCTCAACAGAAAACAAGAAAGACCGACAGTTTGATATTTGGCACAGGGCTACAAGCAAATCACATTAATACAAGCCAATTAATACCCCTTCGATATTAATTCTGAAATGATTAGCCGAAACTCCTTTGGTGCAAAACTTCTATTCTTCAAAAGCCTCCAGTTCTCAGCTCAGGAAACACTTACTAATAAACTCCAACAAAGAGAAAGGCTAATAAATGTCAAAGCTTTTGAACATGGCATTAAATAGAGCTCATTATCAATAAGCTTTTGAACAGTTTATGTGGTTAAAAAGTGGAGGAAATGTGAATAATACTCCTCTCTACTGCATTAAAATTCTGACCCTAACTGAATAGCAAATAAACGTTCTTTTCTGCAATGATTTAACACTAAAATCTGGACAGATGAGTTTTCAAATTGAAACTGAAATGTAGGATTGGCTCCATAACTCTCACTTCTGCATTCCTTACATCCTGGGCGAGGGGCAATTTTTTTCCAGAAAATATGATAAATACTCTTCTTCCTGTGAAATGTTAATTACAGCCACATTGGTCACTCGTTTAGACATAAACATATACATATATGTTAAATACTTTAAGTCAAATATATCTCTGGCCTACGATATATCTATATATGTGTATATATATATAAATATAATATATATATATATATATATATATATATATATATATATATATATATATATATATATATATATATATATATATATATATATATATATATATATATATATATATATATATATATATTTATATATACGTATGTATGTACTTATAATGATATCCAAACTCATATGTAATAATGATACAAATACAAATATAAAAATAATGATACAAATATAGAAGGTTTCAATATTTATCTGTCATACCAATCCCAGTTTCTGCTTCTCTTGACAAAGCAACTGCACCCAACTTTTCCATGTTTTCCGCATATGTGAGTTCATTGGCACTGCAAGCTGCAAGAAAATTACTTGGATATTAGCACACAGTGACACAATTGAGGAGTTTTTGACCAAGGGATACCATCACGATGTAATAAAGCGTGATGATTAACTTTGAAGTTGACGTTGTGTAATGAATAAGTAGGTGAGTAAATGAATGAATGAATACATGAATGAATGAGTAGATAAAAGAATGAACAAATAAACGGATGAATATATAAATGAGAGAGTGAGTAAATGTATGTATGAGTGTATGAGTGTACGAGTGTATGAGTGTATGAGTGTATGAGTGTGTGAGTGTGTGAGTGTGTGAGTCAGTGAGTAAGCAAGTGAATGAGTGAGTCAGTGTGTGTGCGAGTGAGTGAATGAGTAAAGTAGTGAATGAATGTGTGAGTGAGTGAGTACATGAATGTGTGAGTGAGAGAATGGGTGGGTGAGTGAGTGAGTGAGTGAGTGAGTGAGTGAGTGAGTGAGTGAGTGAGTGTGTGTGTGAATGAGTAAAGTAGTGAATTAATGTGTGAGTGAGTACATGAATGTATGAGTGAGAGAATGGGTAAATGAGTGAGTGAGTGAATGAGTGAGTGAATTAGTTAGTTAGTTAGTTAGTTAGTTAGTTAGTTAATTAGTTAGTTAGTTAGTAGTGAGTGGGTGAGTGAATGTGAGTGACTGAGTGAGCAAGTGAATGAGTGAGCAAGTGAATGAGTGAGCAAGTGAATGAGTGAGCAAGTGAATGAGTGAGCAAGTGAATGAGTGGGTGAGTTGGCAAGTGAGTGAGTTAGTTAGTTAGTTAGTTAGTTAGCTAGTTAGTTAGTTAGTTAGTTAGTTAGTTAGTTAGTTAGTTAGTTAGTTAGTGAGTGAGTGACTGAGTGAGTGAATGAGAGTGAATGTACAAATGAGAAAAGTAATAAATGAATGTGTTAGCAAGTGAAAAATGAGAAAACAGAGGAGCAGATGAATGAATAAATTAGTATAAGAGTAAGTACTTGAAGAACACAATAGGAATCTATGCTTTCAAACATAAACAATAGATAAACAACACAAGAGCAATAGATAAGGCATAACTAAAACAGTAAATATTTAAGACAATTAGTTTCCAGCTACCTTGTGCAGATTGGTGCATAGCTTTTACAGATTTCTTGAACTTCTGTATTGCACTCCTGTCCACTTCAAGAACCTTCAATGGAGTTTCAATTTAATGACATTGTGTTATGAAAGACTTTGCCAAGACATCATTAAATTAAATTAGCCTGCTGGGGGCTTATTTAATTTTTAGACTTTTAAGATGGGAGGCTATTCCCAGGAAGGGCTTAGTAAAGGGGGGCATATACAATTATCTGACACATGTTGCATACAACATTCATTACCAAAACCCCTTTTCTCCATAACACTAAAAGATAGTTTAAATCTAGGCACCAATCTATATCAAGATCATCATCATCTTCCTTGGCGGGGGCCTATTTGAGGGGAACTTATTAACAATTTGAATTTCTAACATGGGGATTATTTGAGAGGGAATTTTTCAATTGGGGTCAATTCAAGCACTTATAGCAAAGATCCATATCAGAAGGCAAATAGTAAAGAGGAGCATATCTTAACTCTCACAATAACAAATTGATAGCTAGGTCATTGAAAAGATTCCTAAGAAAAGATTTTCAAATATTTAAACAGAAAATGCACTCTCTACTCTTTGCTGATAGCATAGAGCATACATAATGCATCTTTTTCAAGACTCAAACTCATTTCATACTTTGCTCAATTGCCTTTCAATGAGCATTAAGTAACGCAATGTGGCAAAACTCTAGGAATGTGAATCCAGAAAATATATTTTTAATATAAGCCCTTCAACTGAACACAAGCTTTGAGGTTGCCTATTCATACTGCTTCTGAGTCTACCTAAATGGGCTAACATACCATAATAATTACAGACATAAATTTAATCTTTATGTCTGTATCAATTCTGCAGAATACAAGTAATGCTAATCTAGAGTGAAATTCTATCTTCGGCAATTGTGTGGTTGAGCTAAATGCCCCTATCATGGTCCAGAAATTCACATAACAGAACAGGCAGTGAAAGCCCTTGAAAACTTTGGTGGGGCTGTGTTGTCATATGGCCTATTGAGATTGAGTCCAAATCATAAGAATCTAAAAAAGAAACTCCTACCTGTGAGAGCATTATTGTCAATAGTGAAGCGGATAAAAACAGCGTAGTTATACCAAAACAAAATATTTTGACGACCAATACTTAGATAAATAAGAATACTGCAAGCTGCTCAAATACATAATCAAATTCCAGTGCAGTCGTATAGTAACCTTGAAATGCTAACCTAATAAATGATACTACCCCATACTATTTAGAGTTAGCCTGATTCACTTCGCAGAGCCCTTGTATCTTTACGATATTGAGGTGGGGGGGGGGGGGGGGCTCATTTTCAAACTTCCTTCCGGTGTCATTGGTTTTGTAGCAGTTTAAAGTGCTGCTTTATTTATGGGCAACGCCAAAAGGTGGGTCTTCCTACTCTACTGTACGAGATTGTTCCGTGTGTTTCGCAGATACAATACACGATTGCTAATAAAGCACGTATTCAGCTCCCCATATTTACGTTACTGCATCCATTGCAAATGCCTTGCCCCTTTGTAGTACTAGACTTAATTAATATACAGTAATAATACTCACTTCGTCCAGATTTGACACCATGTTTTTGTAGGCCGCCATTTTAGACGGAAATACGGATGCAGTCGGTGACTTAATATCTTGCTTAGCATCTTCAACAAACTGCAGCACAGAGACAGCAGCCATCTTTAGCCACTTGCAAGAGAATCAGTTCTTGAACAATGATGGAAATATGACTGATTCTAAATCTTCATGTAAAGGCAATCATTATTTGATAGCTTCAGAATACTCCTTTCGAATTAGGCCTTAACCTGAAATTGGATACAGCAGAGATGGACTTTCTAGACACTAGAGTCTCTATGAAACATCTTCCAAATCGATTTCCTCCACCAGAGATTGGATCGTCAAATGCAGTTTGTAGGGGGCGTACCCCTTTACTTACCTGACAAAAAATGTGCGAATAGGACCAAGCTATGCAACGTTATGACTAAAATAATGAAATCATTACTATCTATACACGAAAGAGAAATGATAAGAGCAAATAGTACTTTCTCTTTGGTAAGTCCTCGTGCTTTGTATGTCAAGCACTTTCAATCTACACAGTGATGAGAGAAAGCAATTCTTTCATAAAATTCACACTCAACCTATATGCTGATTCACGAACCGATAAAGATTCCCGTCCAGCCTTAACTTCAGAGATTTAACTGTGCTACGTGGATCCAAATGATGGCCAGCAAATGGAAAATGTGCTCTTCTCGGATCAAATCCTATTAGATAACAAATAATCCTTTTTAGAATTCGGAGAGATTATTTCTTCCAGAAAAAGTGAAACACAAGAGCACGCTTTTTGAAATTCTGGGTATCTGTTGGGGTAGTACATAAAAACTTTTACATCTTTACGTATCTGAACAAAAAGACAAGGAAGTATCTTTCTGCCTTGACCTGTTCTACGTGTCCTTCCTGTTCAAGCTCAACAAAGGAGCAAAACTTTTCCTCTCAAGTCCCCATGACTCCCAGCTAGTCTCCCACCTGGCACTCCCGTACAAGGCAGTTCCTACACTGTTTTCAAGTGTACGACCACGGAGCAAGAGAAGCAGAAACATAACCGATACATTTTCTAATATACTGAACTTCTCTCGTCCGACATCCACTACAGTATCAGATGTTCTAAAACTATGATGAGCATAAGATGAGAAAAGGTTTTCAATATACTGGAAAATATTTAACTTTTTCATACAATCCTTTATTTATTCATTCTATATATTTCTTTTGCTTATTCTACTAATGTGTCCATAGGTACATCGTATCAGTGACAGCAAACTACTCTTCATACAAGACCTGCTTCAAAATGATATGAGATTATAACTTATGGATAACAAATCAATATGAAAAGAAAGAGGGCAACTCCCTCAAAGTTGCTAAATCTGATCTTTCAACGCTCAAAGTTTGCAAGTGGCTTAGCTACCTAACTGGCCCTTTTGCGCCAGCCCGTAACGGCGTTCATCTGCTTGGAGTGGTGTTAAAAGGGCCAGACTAAAAAGGGCCGACTTTTTACAATTTTTGACCAAAAAGTGGTGTTATTTTTGACGTCATTGTTTTGGAAGTACTGGAAAATTTTAGAGGCCTATTGGCAAGGATAGATAACTCGGGCCCATGCTTACTAATTGTCACAGAAGCGAGTGCTAGGAGTAGGTTCAGAAATAAGGAACGTACAATTGTGTTTAGGAAACAAATACTTTTCTTATAATGCATCCCAATAGGCACAGTTACTGTCGCTTATTTCATATGTTCCGAAACGCAATCATTTTGGTAACAGTTATCCAATCTGTATCAAAACTGTATGAAAAAGTGGAAGAATAGAAACTTGAAGGGATGGAAGAAAAGACATAGAAGGAAAAGAAAATGAAATAAAGATTAGTGGAATTTGAGGAAGAAAGTAAAGTTGATTATACAGATAATGACAAGCTTACGCTGAAAAAGATCATACTCAGACAATTGATGAAGTTCTCAAAATCGACGAATAGAAATTGTAGCAAAAACAATCTGCTAGAAATGTGTAATTAAATGCCCCAATATATTCTCAATTTCGTACTTTTTGAAAGGCGTAAAATGCTGCCCACAGTGGCGGTAGGCCACATTTCTTCCTTTCTACGCCGTGCGTTATAAAGGCCCGGCGTAAAAAGGACCAATAAGGTAACAGTGGGCTGATCTCCAAGTTTTGTCGTCAACAAGAGCCAAATAAGTATACTTAAATAACCATCGCGTTAAACGTAGAAGAAAAGATAAACAATTTCAACCACAAGATAAATTAAGATATAACCAAGTGAATCTTGTCTAGCTGTAAGCATATTCTACTTTTACTATTGAAGTCATTCAAATTCTGCTTATTGTTATTATTATCAACCAATTGCCTATTAAGTGGGCCATCAGGAATGACAGGGCATTGAAGGTCATAGGTGAGGAAAGCGAGACGAAAAATTGTGACCATTTGATTTAATTCTAGGAAAATGTGTGATACAAATATCATAGCTATATTTTTCAACGAGGAACACGTCTGAACTTCTTGCTCTCTGAGCGAACATAGGATGGGGGTTACGACTCCCTACCCCTCTATTGTCCCTGAGTATACTCTTGAGTTTGGTAAGGTATACGGTTGTGTTGGGGGGCAAATGATAATTAATGGTCAAATGATTAAACTAAGGCACTGTACATGAGAACCTGAGACGTTGAAATGAGCTTGTTTATGCTCCTAGTAGATGAGGAAGATCAAGTACCATAATTTCTCTATTAAGCTCCCCTCGAATTAAGTCCCCCTTTACAGAAGGAAAAATTTATTAAGCCTTCCCCTTAAAAAATGTGGATACTGCCAAATATAAGCTATGTTTATAACGAGCATAAACTTTGTGGTATTGATGATGTTCATTAGTAAGGCAACAAACCAAATCAAAATCAAGTTCAAACGTCTATATGCTGCAAACAGAAATGATAATAACTAATGAAGATGACAATGTTATTGGTAAAGATTCCTAAACTATACATACTATATCACTAGAAAATCTGTTCATATTTCAAAAAATTTATTAAGTCCCCCTCTTCAATAAACCCACTCTAAAGTGCTTGAAAACAATAATCTTCGGGGGGCTTAATAGAGCATTTACGGTAATCATGATGCAAGTCCTTAACATTAATCTTGTCTCTGCAGACCCAGCCTATCACCGTTATCGATGTACTGCTTCGGAGTGTCCATGAAAGAGGGTGACTGACAGACAGGTTGAATTTACTTCTCAGTGGATAAAGAATGAAACCGTTTCTAAATACCTAATTAGAAAATCAGACTGAGATGGTTCCAAGTAGATGAAATCAAGAATACAAAAATTCAGGTTGTTGCATGGCTCAAAATAAATGCAGACCTGATACTCACTTTGCGGAGTCAAAACTGTGGAACTGTAATTAGGGAAGTGAGGGATAGTAAATGGAACTATCTGTCTATGGAAAGTAGCTCATCCAATTTAACATTAGTTAGTTAACATGGGTTATAATCATCTGCATTAAAAATAAATTGAAATTGATATAACTTTGAGCTTGATTATTCTATCTTTATGCTAGATTTTAGCTTTTGCGACACCATTTGCGCATTTCTTAGGATAGACCACACCCTTCTTTTGAAAATAGAACGAACCTGTAAGTATTTCCTATTTGAAAGTCAGGGCTGTAGGCTCTTCATAAATGAAGGTCCTTATATGTGGGTTTTACAGTATTTACTCTGGAGAGCTGGCTTTCCTGCCTGCATGATTGTCTGCTCACAAGATCTATAGTGTTTAGGAGACTTTAAGAAAACAGACACCTTTTGATTTATCGAATAAGAAACTCGGAGAGAGGTTCTCTTTTGATTTGAATTTTAGCATCTCTCATAGTCAGCCATTTCAATTAAACAGGCTCGACGAAACATCCTATTTCATCCCGATTGCAATTGCTGAGCACAAACAATCTTAGTTCTTGTCAAAAGAGAAAGCTGAGTTGCAAATAAGAAACAATGGCATAAGCGCAAATACTTTTTATTAATTATTAATGCAGATGAATTTCTGTGTAATATATTGGATAATTTATTAACGGCTGAACCTTGAATTCTTCACTTTTGTCTGCATGAGGACCGTAATCTCCGGAAATTTTACACATTGAAAGGACATAAGCCGACAGAAACTAAAGGGTGGTGAAGTAAATACACGTTTTTTTTATAAGAAAACAGTTTATAAGAAAATGAGGCTCAAAAAACCAAAATCTAAAGAAAATGTTAAGAAAAATACGAGGCTTAAATTCCAAAATTAACCTTTTTATGAGCCAGAAATCGATACTAGCTCATTATTTGCCTGCTCCTTTACAAAGTTCGAAACTTTTCTTTGATAATCTTGGTTACCAAAGATCAAACTTTTTGTAGCAAAAAATGGCAACCTCTTCTAGCCAGTTTACTTCAATAAACGTGAAGAAAATCATATGAAAATATCAGTCTCAAGTTTAGGAAAAGTTAAGAAAACTGAAGCTCAGAAGAAAAAGTCGTTTTCGTATTAAAAAAGATCGTGTAGTGGATATTTTGCCTGTCGAGCTATGAAGACTGCATTCATGATGTTCACAAAATCGATCGAGTGAACAATCGGGTAATTTCCATCAAAATACAACAGCAATTACCTTAGACTTTGAGCCAAAACCGATCGAGTGAAAAGTGGATTGACTTTCATCAATTTACCAAAACTATAAAAGTATTTTTGACCCAAAATCGATTGAATGAAATGTGAGCCGGTGTTATTCAATTTACCAAACCTATGACCGTATTTTTTGACCTAAAACTGATCGAGTGACAAGTGGGCTAACTTTCGTCAATTTTCCAAAGGTATAACGTTATTTCTTTTGAAGTCATGATTTTGTTGTCCCACCAAATAGAAAAGTTAGAAGTGCACACATGCACATATAACTTAGGGATAGGTTAACAAGTGAAAACCACTCATCTGGAGCCACTACGCCCAAAAGTTTCAAAGCAGTTAGAAAGGCATCTGTCTTCACTATTAAAAAATTTAATAATTTGAAAGGGGATGCCTCATATTTTGTTATTAAGATCTCTGAGCAATTACCCCAGCATAATTCACCAGAAGGAATCTCCGCCTTGGTATCTCTTATGCATGGGGTGTAACGATCTGTGTAAGGGGTGCAAACTGGCGTCACTCAAAATGACAAGTAAAAATCATACTTCAGTCGACAAAATCTGGTGGTGGCCGAAAAGATGGGCAACGCTTTATGTTATAAATACCCCTACTAGTAACCTCCATTGCAAGCTATAACCATCACTCACTCATTGAAAGGTAGTTAGGTCTTCCCCTTTTGACATGAGTCATACCTAAGTAAGTATACCTTAGATCCTAACACTTGCTTCATTTTGCAGCATACGCTGTAAAACAGGTGGTTGATTTTACACATGTTAAGATTCATTGTTTTCACTTAAAGGACCCAAAATCCAATAATGAATTTCATGTATCTTTCATCAATTTCCAGCAATGACAAAGGAAATCTTGTTTATGCACGAATTGTTACGAGATATAGGAAAAAGCCGGTGAACTTCCGAAATTAATTGCATGACATGAGCCTTATGAACTGAGTTCCATTCATTCTAGATTTATTAGGATGTAGAAGTCTGAAAGCTGATGCAGCCCTTGTTAGAATGAAGGCTTGACAGCTCATTTGAGCATTGATAACTTAGAATGGTCGGTAGATTTCTCCTTTTTAATTTTTAGAACTCTGGACAATATTGCTTCATGCAAATATGATGGCACTAGTTCAGGGCTACTATAGTGCCTCCCTCTACAATATCTAAAGTTGACATAAGACTATTTTGATTTATTATTTGCTTAAGATTTGCTCAAAATCACTTAGTTCAATACTTAGACATCGATATCTTGACATTCATCTACTACTTTTAAATGTTTCACATACACGCTTTTTTTTATAAGGAACCACTTTATAAGGAACCTACATGTAGAAGGCCGAAATATTTAACGAACTTATACTACTAAAGGAAAAATCCTTGAGGAACTTTTCATTTTCAAATTCCGAGTGCTGTACTCAGATGCAAGTGAAGATTACATTACATTGGATGATATCAATGGAATAGGCATGATACTTCTTGATTGAAAGTATGCTTTTGCATATATAGAAATTACTTCCTGTCGCATTTGTGCTTTTGAGCTTGAGTTCTAGCCATAACTAAAGGTAAAATTGAGAATTTCAATGCTTTTCTAGTGTCTGTACCATTTTGTGGCACTCTATGTGCAGTGAAAATTAAGAAACTATTAAGGAACTTTTAGTACTAGAAGTTGATAAAAAGAGGCCCGAAAATAAGGAACTTTTAGAACTAGGCCTTTAGCTAGGTTCCTTATAAAAAATAAAGCGTGTAGTTTATTACAAGAACCCTAGCTGAAGACCTAGTTCTTCAAGCTCCCATTGTTGAACCTCTTTTGGTCACATTGGTAGTACCAAAAAAACAGGATACTATCGGCAGCATTGCTAAATTTCAACACAAACACCTCCATGGAACATCATACTATATGGTTTGCGTGCAATTCATGTGAAATTGACAGTTGAATTGGTTCCTTAATTCTGGATGTTTGCAGTAACAAAAATATTCCAAAGTAAAAGTTCTTTAGGGATCGTTTCTAGCAGTCCAAGCTCCTTAAATTTTTGGCCCTCTACATACAGGTTCCTTATAAAAAATTTGTGCACACTTCAAAATGATCTTTAAACCCTGATAATTTCTCTCGACTACATAAAAGATACAATCAGCTTGTAGTGAGGTTGTAAACCAGAACACACAAACAAACCGACGCTGCTCGAAGTGTTGGGTTTGCCTTGCAGATGACAAGCAACAGCTAAACACACAAGGTGTTATCTGTTTTGAACACACATTACAGCTAAGGCTTAAACCTATCATATGAATGAAAGGAATAATCAGCAAATACGAGAAACTACCGACATAAGATCGAATGTAGAGGGAGGTGAAATTGGCTATTGCTGGCTAACTCAAATCTGCACTTACACCTCACTATATATGGAGCCAAGGTTTTCAAGAGATTCAAGGCAGGGGGAGGAAGTTCATACACTATATGTAGATGAAAATTGGTGTGAATGTCGACTTTTTAGGGTAATCGAAGCAAGTCCCACGAGGAAGCAAGGTGCTCGTTCAACTGCAGGTTTTAATCAGACCAAAAGATCGGGCTTTGATCTATGTGGCCTTTCCGAATACTGGTTTGCAGCCATCCGGAACTTACTGATAAAGTTTGAAGGGGTTGAGTATCTTTTGCCCGAAGCGATAGTTTATTTCTTTGTAAAAATAATTTCCTTACAGCCCTGAGGCCGACAAATCCAAAGCTAACAAATGGGGTTATCCCAGCAATGATATTTCAATGGTACAAAGAACTGCAGCGAACACTTTCTAAGAGTGTCCTAAACCCAAATGAAAATTGATCCCATCAAGAAGCCTAGCAAATCAATTTAGATGGGTATGGAAATTTAGAATGAAAGGACTACCTCAGCTCCTTTGTTTTATTTCATATATTTAACATATATTTCATAGCTTCATACGTTACTTTAGAAAACAGATAGAATGAAGTAGAATTAAATAGGAACTATAAAATCTATGGTTCGATAATACAAGCAAAGCTATATGTTTGTTACTTTTGATAATTATTTACTTCATTTTTAGCTAAAATAATTAGCTACATGCCACTGAAAATAGGATAAACCAAAAATGGGAGAGCCCAAACCCATGAAAATATGCAATAGGCTTTCATGTAGGTTCAAGGGCGGAAATCGTAAGTATAGGAAGCACTGCTGGGCCACGAAGTTGGCCAATTGCTGAAGGCGTTGGCCAGTCCCAAATACAACAGTGTTGAAGCATCATTGCAGCACAGATGCACCAATAATATCAACCTGAGAACGGTAAAAGAGAGTTGGGCTGAACCGGCTACCCCAGCAAACCACGCCAGAAAAAACATGGTCTTAGCTTCGCTTGCGTGCTTGCAGTATTGTGGCAAGCATTGTCAGGAACAATAGCTTCATTATGATTGTTTTAATGGTATCCACGTGTAACGCAGGTTCACGATTCCACATCGCGAGTCTCAACAAAGCCGTCGGCGTGGCTGCCAACTGTTTTCGCCCAGGGAATCACCATCTAAGAGGTGACCACTCGGAGTTCTCATCCGAGAATTCTCGGGCCATTTTCATTCATTTGAGACCGCAAAAAAATCGAGATATGTTGCGAAATCGGCTTAGCCATACAATATGAATGGACACTGAAAATAATGTATCACTTAAGACTTAAGAAGGGCCGAACGGCTGGAGGTTTATCTAAGGACAGTCGTGGGCGGAAAGAACTGCTAGCCACAGAATTACTAAGATATTAATAATCAATTCCTCTAGAGCCTGACTACGTATGCAATTTTTTGAGCGAAAATCGTCAAATCTACAATCTTTGACTTTTTCAAGTTTTATGTTCCGCCGCTAATCATAGGAGCATAGAACACTCAATGTGATCTCTCATTTGGATTCAGAGAACTTGTACAAAGCACACAACCGTCAGGCCTATCAACTTATGAAATTTTATGGATGCAATGGGCTATTTCCAGTCTGCCTACTATAAATCTTTTTCCATATGATTCCAGAAAAATTTCACAATTACTGAAGTGACCACAGTTTTGCATATAAAGCAAACATTGACAGAGACTGAAAAATGCCATGTGAAAGGTACGAATTTGATATATGTAAATAGATATATAAAACAAAATAAAGTGGCAGTGTTTTCAAAATGTGCACATTTCTCGTCTGCTTTGCTGCCAGGCCCTCGGTTTAAGCTGCAGATTGAAAATACAATGTGCAGTGTATCAGTAAACTGATGCAGCCAAGTTGAATACTTCCAAGTAGTGAATAAGATGTGGCTTTCGTGAAAGTTTATACCTTTGAGCGAAAATGTTGGGAAAGATGTGGAAATTGCTTCGTAATGAGAACGTTACTGCTCATCCTAGCCGGTGGCTGAATCAGCTGGAGC
This sequence comes from Mastigias papua, assembly GCA_964019165.1. Lineage (NCBI taxonomy): Eukaryota > Metazoa > Cnidaria > Scyphozoa > Rhizostomeae > Mastigiidae > Mastigias > Mastigias papua. The sequence goes on along the minus strand of OZ025278.1, from coordinate 14,923,929 downwards.
GGAAATGGTTTTACAATCTTGAAATGCCAACGATACAATAGAGGTCAGGTTGGCTCATGGCTATTGGCGTAAAGCACAAGCTGATTCCCCGAGATTTGGCCTCTGTGTTTTGGGGAATCCATGAGATTCAATTGTAGCGTTGTGAAGGTCTTACGAAAACACTAAATGGGGAGTCCACTTTAACACAATAGGCTACTCCCAAATTTGGCCCGTGATGTGTCAACGAAAGCCCAGTTGCCTTATTGTTTTATCAATTACATTGAATGTCATATGTTGCAATGTGGGTGGGTATTGTTTTGTGGCTATGACTATAGCTGGAAGGGCAATTTAGTTTGTAGTTGCGCAACGCGAGCATACCAACTGGAGTAGATATGCGGTGTATTTAGGGAAGTAAACCATTACAGAGGAAGACGTTCGATTGTATAAGGAAGACATTATTGGTTGCAGTTCGGTTGAAAGCGTTAGGCACTACGTAGCTAGCAACGCCAACATTCGTGAGTCATCGATTGCATTATTCGTTTGACTAGCCTTGTTGAATTCTACAGATTATTCCAACGGATTGTCCGTGTTCGACCGCTGCAAGCAACACATTTAGTCCATCATGGGTAGTACGTTTTATTGCAATAATCGCTTCCATCCGTATTCATCGGAAATCAAATCAAGACTTTCTCCAACGCATACAAGTGTAGAGAGAAAAAAGACAGAGACTCAATCGACTCACACTTCAACTCAAAACAACAACCAAGCAAAATACAACGCAGATTTATCAAAAGTATCAAAAATTGGAAAGTACCTTATATTTGCAAGAAATGTATGGAGTTCATCGCTGCATCGTGCTGTGGACGTGGACACCCGAAAAGATTATGCGTGTCGTATACTTTCAATAAGTAAATATAGAGAGTTTGTCGCACCGTATTTCGAAATCGAAGAACATGAACATTTAAATAGAATAGTAGAAGTGTTACTTGGCGAAGATCAAGCTTACATAATTTTTGAACCATGTTTCGGAGACTTACATTCTCATGTCAGGTCTAGACGTAGATTGAAGGAACAAGAGTGCTGCAAACTTTTCAAACAAATAGTCCAGACTGTTGCTCATTGCCACGATAATGGAGTTATCCTACGTGATTTGAAACTGCGAAAGTTCTCATTTAAAGATAAAGAGAGGTGAGTTAGTTTCTTTTCGGCGAGAGTAAGATAATTTCTGCGTTGTATTGCAGCGTGTCAAAATTCTTTATTTTAGGTCTCATGCCTCTGCTTTCTTTCAGATATTGCGTAATCAATATACTTCTATATGAGAAGATAGTTCATCTTCACCAAATTGCCTCTGTTTATATCCGTGACGAATCACGTTGATTCATTTCCAGTGTGATTTTGTCTACTCATTCTTTTGTCTTCCTTCACCGTGGTGCTCAAGTGATTTTAGCCTTGTTTCTTCCTGTCGTGATGACGACGGGAAGACCTCTGTATACTCAAAGGAACCTCCTGTTGTCTTTTGAATTCCTTTGAAGACTTAGTTGCTCACCACTGGCAGTTTGAATTATTCCATGTTACCTATTGCCTAAATCTCACTGTTTTTAAACGTAACCTGAGTTAAATTTAGATACAACTGGCTTTTGGGTGGCATTTCCACGAGAGCCAAACACTGAAACAGTGGAATGAAGCGCAATGAAAACATTGGCCCCCATGCTATCTGGGTGATCATTGCCTTATCGCAAATTAAATCCCCTCTACTGTGAATTTGGAAACGAGCTTTGTTAGACTTTCTTCAGTGTTGATGGCCTCCGTAGACCAATGCAGATTTTTCCTTTTATCCATTAGACTATAGAGCTCAACACTGTTAATAATTAGAGCTGTATTCTACTAAGCCATTTTTCTGCTAAAAGACTAGTGTGATTCCTACATATATTATTTTTCTGTTGAAAATTTTGTAATTTATACGGTTGGTTAGACCATGCTACTTATTTATGATGCTGCACTTAATGTGACCCTTTTTCTCGGGGGATAAGAAGACTTGTTATGTCCTATTTCTCTGGCAAAAAATAGGGGGGATTTTTCCTTGGGCTTTATAGGGCGACTTTGCTATTTGTCTTGTCCCTACGCCTCCCACGTGTCAAATCATCTGCATTATCTAGTGACACGTGCCACCCAATAACAGCTTGTGCTGCTTGGCCCTTATCCCCTTTCCAAGATGAAAATATTTTTGGTTAATGGGAACTTATAAACGAATTATAATGTTGTGCCAAATGTTTGAGTTATATAAACAGCATATGTTGACTTTTCCCTGTAAACCACTTTCCGCAAGTGATAATTCGTCGCGTGGGTGTCTTCCTATGAAATTCCATGAACAAATGCAAGCCTGCGCTTTGTAACGCATTGTGAAACGCACCGGAAAGTATTATGTATGCAATATTGTGTGCATCTTTTATCATTTTACCTTATTTCATCCTGTGGCCTGATATGTTCTTGCAGATTTAGTTGTTTCTAGTCAGGCCTTGAGAACTCGCCCTAGACATACCAGCCTCCTTTCTATTAGATGCGACACTTTCTTTCTTGATTTCATGTTACTTGTTATATCATAGAATTGTTTGCTCTGTTACCACAGCTTAAATGCAAGTGATTTATCTTCTATTGCTGTGCACTCTATCTACTCCAACTTCCTTCACGCAGATACTTTCGCACAATGATTTAAACCAGCCAGGCCTTTTGCCATGACCTTGTATATTAGTTGCTTTTGAGAAAACTGAATGATAATAATTCTACGATGAGATTACCTTTGATCTATTTGCCATCAGTGTACTGCAAAACTTGCTTCAGTATTCCCTTGGATAAGGCGTGTTATCTAACAGTTGTTAAAGCATTATTGTAGAATTGGTAATGTACATGCTTAGAGAACATGTTGTCTCTCTTCTAGGACACAACTTAAACTTGAAACTTTGGATGATGCTTACGTTTCACGGGATCAAGAAGACCTACTCACAGACAAGCATGGGTGCCCGGCCTATGTAAGTCCTGAAATTTTGGAATCAACCAACGGCTATTCTGGAAGAGCTGCAGATATATGGAGCCTTGGCGTTATGTTATACACGATGTTATTTGGGAGGTACCCATTCCACGATAACGAACCATCAGCACTGTTCTCTAAGATTCGCAATGGCCATTTCGTACTTCCAGACTGTATATCATCAAAGGCTAGATGTCTTCTTCGTTCGATACTTAGAAAAGATCCAGCAGAGCGACTTACAGCTCATGAACTTCTTGAACACCCCTGGTTTCACGCCCAATTTGAGACCACGTCATCAAGTCGGTTTGAACGTAGATTCATAGATCAGTGTGTCCCAGAACTAGAAGATAGCAAGTTGTTAACCGAATAGGATTTTTTCTTAAAAAAATTCTTTAGAGAATATTCCGAGGTTTATACATTTGGAGATGAATGTAGATGAAGGCAGTAGGAGATGTTTATTTGATAGAGGTGGTACGTTATTAAGTATTTTCATAAGTTAGTATTGTTCACCACATCTCACTTTTGTTTTGGTATACATGATTTCTCTTGTATTTGTCGGGGAAATAGTCACTTCAGATTTTTTCCATTTGCCCAAGTAGGCCTAAAACACCAAACCACTTCCTTCCCGCTAATACCTCCTGTTTCCCCATAGCAGTTAGCTCTCCACGTTGTAGGGAGTTCCTTATCTTCCGAATGCAGCCATACCCACCCACAACGTAATCATTAGGCACTATTTTTTAACTTACCATGCCATATGATGTGCACTGTAACAATTTGTACCAAACAGTCATTGTTAGTCACTACGCTGCAACTGAACGTCCTCATTTTTGCCCCCTTGAAGTAGTTTAGGACTGTTTTGCTTACATACAGTTGATCATTGTGACAAGAAAATAGCACAAATTTCTTTGACCGATCTCAAGTCTTGTTCAACAATTTTCGTTTATACAATGTATCAACTTGTATGTCAGGATTCAGTTGAGCGCGATGAAGTATATGTGTAAATAAGGCCAAGCACTATAGATAAGTAGCTCAGCGATTTGTCTAATTTGACGTGAAGAGATTTCAATGGACAGTTCATTAAAATATTTTCTTCTCCGATAATTTCGGAAGTATCTGGGTGAACAGCAGTGCTTTTTTGTCATCAGGATAATTCCTTGTAGCTAAAATGAAAGGAGAAGAGATATTTTGATGATGTCTTTCAAGTTTTGCTAACCCATAGCTGTAAACGGTTGTTTTTTGTAATGCGTCTTGGTATCACCTCGTTGATGTTTGAAAATAATGCCACTGCGTGGCTTTTTACCACTTTCGTTTGTAAAAATGTGAAAAGTGTAATGTATGAACTGTTATCGTGTGTAGTAATATTGAACAATTACCATCTTAGCATTGCTTCTTTCTGCTCAAAGTTCTCAAGTGCCATGAGTTGACTTCAAATACAAAATTTCAAAGACCTGGATTTGTGAGAAGGTTTTTAGTAAAGGGCAAGGGTTGGATATTTCTGCCCTTAACTCCTTGTTTCTAAGAAGTGGAATAGCAGGTTGGACTTGGCAGAAGATACTATTTGACATGTTCCCTTAAAAATTGAAAAAGTAAACATAGTGAAAAATGGGAAAAACTTTTTGGCAGACCCTGCTCAAAACCTAAACACCATCGTGATGATAGATATGAGCCTACCAAAGTATACGCCAATTTATCGACTCAAATGCTCCAATCGTGAATTGCAATTATAAATGGTATTGCATTTAAGATCACTTTTCTCTTGTTACAAACGAGATCGTTAGGGTGGGTGTGGTGTGGTGTGGTGTGGTGTGTTGTGGTGTGGTGTGGGGCTGGGCGTGCGAAGGGTAAAACAGTATCTTGAGATGAATATTGGTGAAGTTTCACTAAAACCCTTCATTGCATCATCAGCATATAAGTAACGTACAGTATGTCTTTGGAGATAACTACCCTTTCCTGGGTTCCTTTCTTATCAAATTATAGCTGAAGTATGAAGTAAAAAGACCTATGAAATAAAATACAGTTGATAATCTATAACTTGACGGCCAGAATTTATATATATATATATATATATATATATATATATATATATATATATATATATATATATATATATATATATATATATATATATATATATATATATATATATATATATATATATATATATATATATATATATATATTTGATAGCAATGTTTTAGCGTTTACTAGTATTTTTTAGTTTCCTAATTGAACATTCGATAACTGGAAAAAAGTTCGATCCATCGAATGTAAATCGTACACTTGGAAATTTGAAAGTAAGCTTCCATCGGAAATGCAAAAACATTGAGGAAATTCCAACAGTAAGGGAATTTCCTATACCCGTTTACCGATGTAATGACTATCCGACGAGCTGCAAGCAACGTCACACCATGCAAAGCCAATTTATCGTTAGTAGGCGCTTACGTACAACTATTGTTTTCAACCCAACGCATCCACACGCCTCGTTGTTGTTCTCATAACAACATGACACCATTTGCGGTAATCCATTCGTTTATACGCCACCGCGACATCAATACCCGCCTGCGACCTCCACGCTAATTATTCTTTATCGTCATATTAGCAAAGCGTGAGAGAATTTAGTGGGTCTGATCAGTAGCAATTAGTTAATCATGCTCTTCAATGCATGGTACATCTCGAACCTCTGCCTTCTCTCATCGGTAAATCTAGAGCCTAGTGGTTTCTTTCTCACAAATATATCAAAATTAAAAATACGCGCACAAAATTTAGGGAAAAGTGCTATTAATATAGCACTGAAATTGCTGCACAATTGTTTCTTGTTATGCGTATATTAACTGGCTACACGAAAAACGACAAAAATTCGGCCTACGTGGGCACAACTCAATTTCCACGCAATTTAATGAACCATTGAAAGAAACCGCGGAGACAGTTGCCTTTCATTACGATGCTGATTGTACGATGTTAATGCAAGGAACGACGACATAAAGACGAATTCAAGGTAAATTGCTGTGAGAATGCTTCGTTCTAGAAAGCCGCAACGATTGAGTTTCCCACGATGAAATTTCATATAGGCCTATCTTCCCTTTCAGCACATTTGATCTATTTACTCTGCTCAAATGCCATGATGAAAATACTCCCATTTAAGAATGTGTCCATTAAAATCTACTAAGGTATCATGGTAGGAAAAGACATTAGGATTTAGGGAAATTGTAGAAGGTGGGAGAAAATGAGTGTCCCAAGTAGGGCTCGAACACGCGAAATGTTTGAAAATGTGTCTAGATTTTGTGCATTGAGTGCTCTACCATCTCTGTGGGTCAAAGTCGCGAGCCACAAGTTCGAGTCCCAGTCAAGTTATTCATTTTCGCATTTCTACTAGATAATGTAACAAACAACAAATAATGTCCAAATATGAAGTCATCCTAAATGGTTCTCACTAAAGAACTTCCATTTACTTAAGATAATACGAAGATGGTCCGTGCAAGTTTAAGTGCTACGACACCAAATACAGACCTTTTTATATAAGAATATATAACATTTTGCAGAGCCTCAATATTCTTAAAATGTTTTTATTTTGAGCCTAAGAAAATTCTTAAATCATTTGTAAATTTTAGCGATTTTGAACATTAATACTCGTATGCGGACTATATTATTGTACTAAAAAGTGTGCAAGGGACACTCCTCGAACAGTTCCTGAGTTTCAAAATAGCATCATGACTCCCAAACGGGATAAGTGAAGATCATACTCGTTTTGTCTTCTAAAAAAGCCCAAATTAGCAAAAAATCTAAACCTTAGTGAAGCTTGAGCCTTCCATTATTCTTAAATTATTCTAAAATTTCAGAGGATTTGAGTATTGATATTCTTACAAATTGTATTCTTATACAAAATTGTGTATACTTGATAGGCAAAAAGCAGTTGTATATTTATACTACGGTTATGACAATTACCTGGATTTCCTCTATCTTCATAAACATTCCAGATTACATTCACTCGATAAAATTCCGTTTCTAACTGAAAGAGCACAAGTTTCTAGTGGCAAGTGAGCACGAACTGCACCATACTCGCGCTTGGTAAAGTGAATTGAAAAAATTGGAGAAAGCTTTAAGGTAGTGCTATGAGCAAAGCAATGATGACAAACTTTAAAGTTCGCAAAGAATCGAGAATTCGTGAAAAGCTTCTCCTAGCATCCATTCTCCGTTTGGCCTAATGCTAAGTATTGTGTGGGTCGATTGAAAATGATAATCTACAAAACTTCACAATGAGAGGTAGAATTGTAGTGTTTGATAATAATTTCTTTCATAACAAGAAGCACAAGGAATAAAATTGTACTATAAAGATCAATGAGAGGCTTAAGTCCCTAAGTCACACCAAAACAGGCAATGGGGCAAAGCCCACAACCTTTGGACTACAAACTTCAGGGTAGCTACTGATAATGCACCCGCCCTGCACCCGCCCTGCACCCGCCCTGCACCCGCCCTGCACCCGCCCTGTACCCGCCAGCGAGTGCAGCAGATTCCTGCACCCGCCCTGCACCCGCCAACGAGTGCAGCAGATGCGTGACTTCAAACAAAACCATTTGAAAAATTCTTGCATTTCGACCATTTGGACTTTGAGGGCAATCTCAAATACCCTTGCAATACAGAGTTCTTGGAGTAATTTGAAAGCTGCTCTTGGAATATTGCCATTTTATCACGACTGGAATTTGCAGTAGAAACTACAGTCTTATTGACTCTCGAGCTGAATTTATCTGATCCAAATGGCTGACATCATTTAGAGTTATTTTACAATCCTCCTTTTAGATTTGATGAATAAAGCGTTATTAAAAATAGATTTCTTTAAGGTGACCTTACCACCCTCTTATCTGATGTTTGTAAATTTAGTACGGACGTGAACGCCCCCTTGACTTACGCTCGGGTCAAATAAAAGAGCTGCCCACCCACCCCCGCTTTTGACGATTCAACAGAGTACATGCAGTCACGAAAAACAACAGTTCGCTCATGAATAGAAAAGAATTTTGAGAATTGAATCTTTAAGAAACGATATTGAATTAACAAGGTTACCCTTTGTGAACGAGCTGGCAATTTGAATGATTGTAGCCAAAAATAGAGTGAGGTACAAAAGGCCCGTGCAATAGACGCGCAACTATTGGTGTCTACCAACCCATTCCTGTTTCGGTTATATTCTATCTGCGTTGATGCTCACGTGTTGTGTCGTGTGGGGGCGTAGACGAACAAATGTAAACAAACTGAAAATAGGATTGTTTTTGAAACTACGAAGTTCCTCTTCTAGGGAACCGCTCTATAAAGAACCAACATGTAGACGGCGAAAGAATTGAACGGAGCTTCCACCACTTAATAAGGCAAAATCCCTAAGGAACTTGTCAATTCCTGGTATTTAATTACTGCAAGCAATCGAGAAATATGAAACCAGTCGCAATTTTGTTGCAGTCAGATTCCTATGAATTCTGCTTAATTCATGTAGCAGTGTTTTATAGGAGAAAAAATGTCTAAAGTCTCATGCCTGAATACTTTGCTTTAAATGTGTCGTTAAAATCAAGCAACTTTTAGAACTGCAATATAGTTAAATGAGGTCCAAACATAAGGAAGTTTACGAACTAGGTTTATAGCCAGGTTCCTCATAAAAAAGTGTAACATGCAATATCCGACAGTGATATATCTCAAAAAAGTTTCAGTGCGGTAAGTGCCATTGGATGACTTACCATCTTCGAGATAAAACATTGTGTAGTACTGCTCTGTGTTTGTACTAGGCAAAGACTTCCTAGATGTAAAGTTCAACAGCCGAAAGAAAAAGTATTTCTGGAATACTTTTGAAGGAAATTTTATGTTGAGCAAAGTGAAAAATGTGAATGTCCAGCGTAGTGTCTTGGGTAGTGCTCTTTCTAAGGGGTGCGAAAAGTGTCCATCTTTACCGCAGGAACTTAATCTATTTAGTGCAATCCAGCGGCATTGAGCAAATGATCTGTCATAGGGGTGCGAGGTCAAAGCAATACATTTCTAAATGGTTGCGAGCCACTCCTCTAGGAAGTTGACAGAAAATGCACCCTTTCGTATCTAAAGTGAGAGAACTGGGAGAAGAAGTCATTTTGAAACTGAAGGGACACTAGCAGTTTCCTGTGTCCTTTCTGGCTCTACAAAGGCCGAACTAGATGCTCTACTGGGATTTCGAAAGCACAAAAGAGTATTTTCCCGAAAGGATTGACAGGAAAATGAATCAAAATTGCGAGGAAGGAATCAAGGCAGGAAGATAGAATCCAAAACAAGGGTCGCTTAGCGTGGGCACTTTTCCTAGCAAGTACAAAACAACAATTTCAAATAATAATTGCTATTCAGTTAATTTGTCTTAATACTTTCGAAACAGGGTTGGGTATCATAGCCTGTACATTTCCATGGATGTAAGTTACAAAATTAACCAATGCTTCATAAAACGCACTCTTCTTTTACCCATCATGGCAGAAAACCTTTCTCCAAGAACTCTTGCTAATACAGCAATCTCATATTCCCAATCTTTCATACATACTTTCAAAAATAACCGGTAACCACTGCAAAACCTCCACTCACGACCAGCCTACTTTTCTCGTCATTTTATAACATGACCATCTCTATAGTCTAAAACTCTTTTCCTCTTAAAAGAACTCCTTATATAAGGTTTTCATTATTAGTTATTTCCTACTCTAGTTATTAATATTCATAGTTCACACTTCACACCAGGCTAGCCATTTGTTCAACTATCGATATTACTAAGCGAGGTTACTCTTGCAAGTTATGGAGTTGAATATGAAGGTCATCATTATCAGCAAATTGTTGAAAATTGACAACTTACATAGCTAAAAGAGAGCTGGTACAAGCCACAAATTAGGGGTAGAACGCAGTTATAAATGACGTTAGAGCAAGTTCTATCCTGTAGGACTTTTCCAGAATATTTGAAAATAAGGTTGATCAAAACGTCCAACTGAAATATTCACGCTAAGCAATCTATTATGTATCCTAGAACAAACTTGCATACAGTGAAATATAGGCGAATGCAACAAATTCTTAGTTGACAATAATATAATATCCTTTAACAAAATTAGATAAGTATGACATTAGTGATAAATGACGGGTGCTTTTCATTTTCCACCTAAAAGGGTACCAGGGGTATTGCTACCTCAAAAAACAGGACGCAGATCAATGACTGGCTATCTGCACAAGTCCTCAAGGATCATGTTTAAGGCCTCTTCTATATGCACTACACAGTAACTATTTTGCAGAGTGCACACCAAAACTTACTCACTGCATGTATGCTGATGGTATAAGTGTTTGCTACACTTCTGGAAGACCAAAGGAACGAGATACAGTATGCCATGATTTGGCAAAACAAGAGAAACGTTCTTAGGGTGCAGCATATAGAGGAGATGGTAAAAATCGTTCGCACCAGGGTTGGAGAAGACGAGATCATACGAGGTCAAACAGTAAAGCACTTAGAGCTAGCTTTCTATGAATGTAGGTCTTTGAAGCATGAGCATAACAGTTGAAATAGAAAGCTCACAAGGGACATCAGTTCTAAATGATCATGGCGGTAATGGTAATGGAAGTGAATATGTGGCAATGACATACACAATTCTGAATAGCGGAGGTTGTGAAATCTATCAATTCAGTTCGCTTTATCTTGAAAAATATCGGGTAAAAGTCAATTCAATGAAAATTTAATCGTATATGAGACTCGTTGGCAGGTTTATTCTCAAAACACATATTGCTGGTTGCTCGTTTTATATTAGCAGTGAAAAAATCGTCCAACGCCACCAATACAACATACATATACCGTATCTCCAAGTGTTTCCCTGAATTTTCTCAATGTTTGGCTATACTTGGGGGTGTATCACCCCCACAAGCTCCCTCCCAGTGGCTACGCCTATGCATTTATGTACAATGTTATATTCGGCCATCAAAAAAGCAACCAGTCAGAGATTGAGTCAATGAAGAGTAGCGAGCTGGCATTTTCCCTTTAACGAACGTTCTCAAAGAGATATCTAGCTTGAAATACATTACAAAGAGAACTAAATGAACTTCAAATGCTAAGAGCCAGATATAATAAGAAAATGTCATATGCATGAAGGTGATAATGCACGGAAAGACATTGCTATTAATATCAGAATTGTGGAATATGTCGCTCATGTGAATGAATTATTTCATGAGCTATATTTTAAGCCGGGCAATTAGATATCGAAGAATCTTAACAACTATGACTTTATGAGAAAACGATGCATTTCCGTTATGATGCAATGATAACAATTTATATATCATTAATGATTTCATTCATTACAATAGTTGTCGTAGACTATCATAGCATTCTGGTTACGTTCTTGAATTCTGCTATTTCTGGATTCTGAATAAGCTGGATTCTGACATTCTAAGTTCAGATACGGAGGAATTGCAGGCTGCTGTCGTTAGCATGAGAACATAGCACCACACTATTACAGATTACGCTCAGCTTTACGTACGGTACTATGAAAGTCTGTTACAAAGGATTACGCAATTACTGCAAATATCATGCAGAATTAATATTAAAATAAGTCCGCATTGGCAGAGAAGCAAAGCAGTATGAAGTCAATACAAGTAAAATTTATTTGATTAATAATGCCATCAAAATACCCCCAGCCATACGCATCCAACATTCCCGCCAAAATCCTTAACACAAACGTCAGCTGAAATGTTGGATGCGCTTGACCAACCTTCAAAAGCATCGACGAACCTAAGTTATTATGGGCCTAAAATGTTTGATCAAACAGTTGATGCATTTGACCAATGCTTAAGACAGCAATAATACTTGGAACTACTACAATGACTCCCTCGGAAATAAAAGTGCAATGTTAAATTAGAAAATCCTGGGGATTATCCAATGTATAATGACATGAAGTGGGTGTAACACCCCCGCACTCATGTGCACACCGATTTCTTTGATGAGCCTTTTAATATTCTTAAAATAGCATGATTAAGTCTTCTTATAATCCTGCATTGTTGTTTTTGATGGAGATTTCCCAAGAAGCTTGCATACAAGCTACACGAATTTTCTTTTCCAAGCAAGTTCGCCTAAGGCTCAGTTTAGAAAATTCTTCAACTGGCGACCAAATTTGAACACTCAAAATTCTTTAGTAATTCTTGCTCTGTTTATTATTCGTTTGATATATGCTTAGAGAAATAGAAATGTAGGCAATTATAAATAAATAATTGAAAACCACTGAATTTAAGAATGATTTGAATCCGTTTATACCAGTGAAGGTTCAGCTGAACAAAGCTTCATGTCTCTTTGTTGGAACATTTAAATTCTTAGCAGTTTCCGGCCCAGTACTGGCAATTCCTCACGCCAATTCCTTAAACCCCTCATACATATTTGGGACCTTTTTAATGATAAACAAGTTGAATACAACCTGAGAACCAAAAATCTGGTGGTATTGCCGCAAATAAGGACACAAACATATGGAATAAACTCAGTTCCGTTTAGAGGTAGTGTCCTTTGGAATGCACTTACTGATGAGATAAAAACTTGCGAAAATGTGGTAGCATTCAAATAGAAAATAGTAGCCTTGAAAGAGGCAAACTGTAGTTGTAGGATATGTAGATAAAGTTTTGTTTTTTATCGCTTTTTCTTTCTATGGCATTAATATTTTAGTTTAGCTTTGGCATATGCTATTGCAACTATATATGTATATATTTATTACCAACTGTAAAGAATGTTTTAATAGTAATAATAATAATAATAGAATAACAGTACTGCTTTGCTTATAAAGCAGTTATTTATAAAAAGATGCGTGCACCACAACCCATTGGTATTGGACTACCTAATGTCAATGAAATAAGGAAATCAAAAAAGCGATTCTAATCCCAACTTCGTTCATATAGTCGAGCCTTGCCTTCACTTAAAATTCGGATTAAAGGCATAGGGGGAGTATTACCAATAACAATAGACAGTAGGGTACTTGTGCTCCGTCTGTATATTCCACTGTGTCGCTTCGCAAAGCAAAGATTTGCTTTCTAAGCAAATGGAGCTTTTTCTACTTTTGCCGCATTTCGAAGCGCACATCTCCTCCACATTGCTCCTCCAGCGATACCCTCCCATAAAGTTCAGAGGGGGGCCTGTACAGTAAGCTACGTCTATAGGTCATGCCCATGATCTCACCAAATGTTTCATGCAAGTGGTTGACATTTAAACATATACAACGCTACACTTAAGTCAACCGTCATTGGCGTAACATAAATATAAAGCCGCAATAAAGCGTTAACTTATACAACCAAATTAAGAGCTCACCTGGCTAGGATACGCTAGTTGGAAAGGAGGCTGAGCCCCCTGGGTCTCTCAATGGCAACAACAACAATCAAACATTTGCCAAACCAAAGACAATACTTCAAGGAGTCTTACTCCAACACCCCTTACACGCTTTTTTTGTAAGCAACCACTTTATAAGAAACCTACATGTAGAAGGCCGAAATATTCAAGGAACTTATACTACTAAAGAAAAAATCCTTGAGGAACTTTTCATTTTCAAATTCCGAGTGCTGTACTCAGATGCAAGTGAAGACTACATTACATTGGATGATAACAATGGAATAGACATGATACTTCTTGATTGAAAGTATGCTTTTGCATATATGAAACTTATTTCCTGTCGCATTTGTGCTTTTGAGGTTGAGTTCTAGCCAGAATTAAAGGTAAAATTCAGAATTTCAAAGCTTTTCTAGTGTCTGTGCCATTCTTGTGGCACTCTATGTGAAGTGAAAATTAAGGAACTATTAAAGAACTTTTAGTACTTGAATTTGATAAAAAGCGGTCCGAAAATAAGGAACTTTTAGAACTAGGCCTTTAGCTAGGTTGCTTATAAAAAAAAGCGTGTATGTTCGTTAGGCACTTAAAGAGACTATGGGGATAGAAACATTGAAGAAGTCTGTTAAATATAACACTCAAGTAGATGAAATATATCTGCATGCAACATCTTCCCATCTAGGCCCTACAAACACTGCCTACAAACACTGCCTACAAACCAATCTAATCTACTTTCCCATCTCGGAGTGATAACGACACGAGTCACAGTTAACCAACGGCAGCGTCTTATGGGTACATTGAGATCCAAAGGTTAATTGCGGATATAATGAACAAGAAGCTCAATTTTTTCAATTCGAATGAAGAACGTGCAGGATGCTCACTGAAATTGCGTACTTGGTCAACAATCAGCACATGTTCTGCAGTTTTTTGAGATTGCCTTTCCAATGAATTGACGCAAATTGTGTGGGTGGTAGAAATTATTAATGATATCGGTCCAGCAGATGTTCTTGAGTGCGAAATCCTTCAAGGATAAATCGAACTTTGATCTTCTTAGTCAATTGTATATCAACACTATTGATAAGGGACCAATTTTCAGACAAGTCTTTCTCTGGCCTCGAGCTGACTTCTGCAGCAAAACCCAAAATCTCATTAATGATGATTGCTCTCTGGTTTTACAACAGTTGAGCAATAATCCATCAATAAAATTCATATTATAAACCAGGGGGGCTGTCCTAAACAGATGAGAAAGGGACCGTGCCGCATGCAACTTCTATATGCCACACCAATGGCCGCACCCAATATTCCATTCACATTCTTCAAATTTGAATACACGTCCTACCAAAGTTAATCATACTTGAAGTAAAATGTACAAACAACTAACATAAGAATTCACAAAATTAAGACCGCTCCTTGGAAACAGTCCCCAAAACTCCCCCCATTTTAACAAAGAGGGCTGAGCCCTCCGAGCCCTACCTCCATGGCAACCCTGCTCTTAAGTCTCTACCACTAATATTTCAGAGTGCTGCTCCTACGCAGGACACTTTCATCGTAACAAAATTTCAAAAATAGATCATCTTGATTATAATCATCACATATAAAAGTAGATTTGTATGTGGGGATTTCAACTATGTAGCAATCCATGCAGGTGCAGAAGACCATAATGAACATGTGATAAAAGAATCGACACAGTCAAATGTGTTTTAATCCATATATCATAGCAATACGTACAGTAACCATATCAACACGGATGGTGTCATAGCAACATCTATAGTGACCATAACAACACGAACGGTATCATAGCAATATATATAGTAACCATAGCAACACGAAAGGCAACCATGGCAACATAAATAGTGACTTTCGCAAGTAATCGAAGACTATTGCAGTATTTTCTGTTGCTTTGCAAAATGTACGCCCCTGTACATTTCCTGAGCTCTTGCACATCGATGTTCTTCTTTTAATGTACCTTCTATTTTTGAGACACTGTTAACTTCGGTGCTATACATCAGTGACAAGAAGGCAAGAAGAGAGGGAGAACGAATAGGTGTTTACAGCCGTCCTATTGCATCGCAACAGAAAATGCTCGTTCTACAACCAGCATTTGCTAAAGGGCTACCTTCTCTATTCCTGTAAAATCATGTAGAACACGATTCGTTCTCAAGCGTTTTTGCAAATTATTGCAAAAAAGAGAGGTGACACAATAAAACACATTTAAGTACCAATGAATCTGTACATCAAAAGTGAACAATATGTTCGAAAACTGTTTGTCTTCCAAGCATATAAACAATCGAAAAACACAAAAACTTATCAAAGAATATATATAAATTTATTGAAACTAGAATACAAAACAAAATTTTTCAAGCAAGAAAATAAATAAATCTGTATCAAACTGTTCGAGTACATTGCCAGGAAATAATCTCACAAAATCAATGAGTTTTCAAATTACAAGAGAATATCTGATCTCATGACGTTCCATGTACCCAGCCCTAGGATGACCGGCATTCCTTCGATACATATGGTGCATGACCGTCGGATCCATACATGAATGTAAAATACCCCTTATTTTACATAAGTTATTAACAGTCATAATTCTTCAGCTCTTTATGATTCAAAAGACTTATTCATTTTTTTTATAAGAACACACTTTACAAGAACACCGAGGAACACAGGTAGAACACGGCTAGAACAAGTGGCATGCCGACGGATTTTTGATTGGGGGACAGGTTTGACTGCACCCTAACTACCGACAAGCTACGATTGTTATGGCACGTTTAACCGACGAGCCAAGGACTACTGACGGTTCTCCGAAGAGTGGGGGGGGGGGTGTCACAACCCAAAGCTCCCCTACTTCGCGCCCTTGGCTGGAACGTACTCAGCTTCTGCCGAGAAATTAAAAACACCAACAACAATGTGCTTTTTGATTCACAATGTGGTTCACAAGCACTCAACTGCCAAACTTCTTTTGGCGAAGAAATTCTGATGAAGTTTCTAATAAGCATCAGCACTACTTGCCTTAGTTTCAAAAAGCAGCGCAGCCGAACGTCTTTTAGACTGTATACTGCATCAAGTTTCTCAAATATTTTCAATAAATCACTCTTGAAATAAGAACAATATCTGGAGAATTTGAGTGAAAATTATAGAAAACTAAGGAACGTCGAGCCTCGGCAATAATTATCTGGTTCTTACAGAAAATAGACAAAAACGCATGTGAGTATAACCTGGCAATGTTCAGGAGATGGGATTTGGTTAACAGAATAAAATCACGGGGAGGATTTATCTCTAAAAATTTTTAACTAAACTTTATCAAAATATATGGCAAAGGCTATTTGTTAACGAAAAACAACTCTGGTTCTTTGAAGTCCAATGGAAAATTCTACGTCCCAGTGAAATTCATGAGACAGCGAACCCATAAATGTTACATTATGGGTACTGCAACAAACAGAAATTATTCACACTGCTAACAGGAAATTAATCTTCATCTTGGGAATCTTTGGCATCCAAAATCGTCACTTTAAAACGTGAAGACTTTGACATTGGCTTTAGACGAGATAATGCTGAATTTCTGGAGGGCTTCTGTTCCAGGGTCTCATACGAACGAGAAGGATCGGGACTCAGTCGAGTGTTTGTAAAAGAGGCTGCTCTATCCGATCTCACTTTGTTGCTATCGTGTAGCATTTTAATTACAAGATCCAATTTTCTGTCAATAGTTTCCACCTACAGGTAGAGAGATGTTCTGTTGAAAGCTGAAACAAGCAGAAGTATGGAAACTTGGCGAGCATATGGTGTATCACATAGCTACACGATCTAAACAATGCGGCGGGCTGATGATGAAATGGGAAAAGCCGAGTTGATACTGCTGCTTCGAGATGAAAGGTGAATAATACAAGGATTTCAAAGTTCTAAAGTGCCACAATGCAAAACTGCACAAAATAACGAGACTTTGGAACAGCACTACCAAGAATAATTTACCAGCATTGTTGTCAGAACACTTCATGAAGAATACACACGAAGTATCTCATAGTTGCTACTACTGCGTGGTGGTTCAAGGTGAGCAAGGCAGAAAGGGTGATCAGACCTAATGGGTGACAGAGGGGTAGAATGACAAACATTCAATAGTAGGGGAGCTTGAATGGGGAAGGAACTTGGGGCTCTAGGCCACCGAAGAACAGAACAGAACATGATCAATGAATTAATTACCAAGAGCAGCAAAATAAGCTAGCAAAGTACATAAGAGGTCAAGGCGAAATACTTTAAGGCGGAAAAATAAACTATGTCATAACGCTCTTACTAACGGTAGACAAATTTTTAAAAATTAACAAACTAAAGGCTAAAGACACCAGAACAAAGCAGATAAGACTGTAGAATAAAGCAAAAGACAACTGGTAGGGAAGGAAATACTTAAGTGCAGGACTAATGGCGCCCACTAACAAATGAGTAAAGAGTGGTGAAAAGTCAAGATTTGTATAAGGGGTGGGGCCTTCCTAGTGTGAAGGACGTTGCAAAAACGAAACTGTGGAGAGACCACACCATTCATAGCTTTTAAGAAATTTCAAAAATGCCCAATCACTTTTGAACAATCGTGGATCATTGGTAGCAATGATGCAAAGAAAAATTGTATACTGACTCAGTCTTGTGCTACTCCATCCTAATAGCATGGTTCTATAAAATTAGGTTGCAAAATGTATAATTTGCACCCACACAATGAGATTCTGTTCTGTCATGAGGGGATCAAACAACTGCTAAAAACTACCCCAATCAGTCAATCAATCCATCAATCACTCAATCACATAAACAGAAGGGCCGTTGCGGTCAAATATGAATGCAAAAAATATGAATGAACAAAATTAAGAACTACTATTGGTTCTATCAAACATGTTTTGGCCAAGAAACTAGCTTTGTTATATTAGCAATAGCCAAGAGAAAAGAAGGGAGCTAAGTCCCTCTCCAAAGAGCAAGAGGGTGCAGAGCCTCTTTGGTTCCCGTCTTCTACAGTCCTGGCTTCCAGTAAGTCCTACTTTGCTGCTTGGGGAATTTGTAGCGAGCAGCAAGTTATAGCTAGTGACTTGGTTGGATGAGGGCCTGTTCTATTATATTATATTATATTATATTATATTATATTATATTATATTATATTATATTATATTATATTATATTATATTATATTATATTATATTTTATTATATTTTATTATATTCTATTATATTATATTATATTTTATTATATTCTATTCTATACTATTCTATCTACTTAATTCTTAGGGCTTGGTCAGTTTGCTTTAATTATGGTCAGATTTAAAGACCTTACAAAGCACAAGTCTCCAAGAAACATGAATTTCCATAGTACCAATTAAATCACAGGAAATGAACTCAAAATATTTCTCTACAATTTCAACGATGCGGTTGATCAAGATACGTCTCCAATAGCAATGTTTAACTCACGATGTAATATCTCCTTCAAACATCCCACTTTCTATGACTTCTGTGCCCACGAATAAAGTTTATTGAATAGAGTTTCCCAATAAAGAAGCATCAATTCAAAAAGGACATGGTGCAACTTCAAAAGACTTTCAATGACTGGAAAAGGCCTTTGTTTAGGCTCATGGTAATTAATTAGTATACCATAGGACTGCCAGGGTGACATTTGATAAGTTTACAAAAACTCTGCCCAGAAGAATACGGAAAGAAATCTAGGATAAGACCTTCTGGCGGCTTTCAAAGACGTGAGGCCTTCAAAAGGAGATGCCATTGATATTGCTTAGGGGTGTTGGTTTCGTGAAAGATTCGATATTGAAAGGAAAATGATTGCAATTTCTATGTTCAAAAATGCTGTATTCCCTATTTCGCAATTGCAGATGTTCACACCCAGGGGAGGAACCCAACATTACGTACCTTATATCTATCCATTTATTTCACATATATTAGCTTTTCACAGTTTGAAATGGTAGAGAAAGAAACCAAACTTGAAGTAGTCAACATTGATGAAGAACCAAAAGTGTAAGGATAATAGCCAATATAAATGCTACTTGGTGGCCCAACAACAACAATTTGGAGGTTTTCAAACCCTCTGCGACCCACTAACATCAATGACAGACACAAAACTGGGTAGAATTCTCCACCCAACTACGAGAATGTCGAAGATTATCTGAGAATACGGTCCAAAGAATGGCCAATTGTTGGTTGAGAATCCTATTCCTTTGAATAGCTTTGCAATAAGATCACAGAGAAACTAAACCTAAGAATGGAACGATCTAATCACAGAAACAAGATATTCATTTTCCACATTCACAGCCAAAAAGAAAGTACAGAACAACCTGTAAAACCCCTTTATTAAAACCTCCGAGCTTCAAATAAATTATATTCTAAACTACCTGACAACGTGAACCAACAAAACAACCTCCGGCAAATCGGCCAATTCAAACTGACAACTTTTGTCGCCTCCTGGTAAAAGGGCCTCCTTCTTGTTAGCTTGCACACTTGGCAGGCTCCTCTACAATAATTCTTTACTTGTTGTTGTTTGGTAACGGTATTGATGTTGTATTGGTATAAAGTTTGCTCTTAATTACTATAGTTATAGCCGTAATGATAGAAGGAGTTGAAGAGCTGATAAAAGCCCAGAAAACCCATTAAGTATACAAATACAGTCAAGGATGCTCTAGATGGCTAGATCATTCTGACCTTATGTATAACGCCAAGACCAAAGCTAAACTTTGGTTGTACTAAAAGATGCCATGACTCTGGCACTCTGGTGTAGAATCACATTATAATTAATCATCGCTTCACTTGCTTACAACTCTAGATCAAAAACAACCATCAAAGAACTCCACTACAAATTTCGACAATAGATGAGATTTGATGTTAAAAAAGTTAAGAACCCTTTCACGGGAACTCTAGCAAAGATAAATGTGGTCAGATATAAGTAATCCAAACACTGCTTCTTCGCTAAATACGAATGTGAATGTACAGTGTGGGCCAAAGAGCCTTTCAAATTCAAAATAACTATAAGGATGGATGATGATCTTTAACAACCGAATTATCCCGCCAATAAGAGGTAATCCTTAGATAAGTACCAGCCAGTCTACCAAATATAAAAGTCACCAGGAAAAATCTCTTTCCGCCAAAAGGGTAAATCAATGGCTAAAGAACATCCCGGAAGTCTCTCTGTATTCCAAGTACTTCCTCACTTGCCTAAAAATACATGGGAATGTATGAGGAAGTTTTTTGGAGTCAACGCCTTAACGGATAACCATTTAAGATATTTGTGATTCTGGACAAAAAGAATATGACTGTATTATGTAGTGAAATAATCTAGAGCGGTATGAGACCATGAACGCATAAATGGCATCCCAGCGAAGATTTAACAAATGCACAGTGTAGCGTTTGTTGCTATAAGCATTCTGCAATTTGGCTTTAATGATCTATAGAGCCTGGAACGGATGCAAAATGAGGTGTCATTGCAAAATGAATCGGTCCCTAAAACGAATCGTCGGTACAGAAATGAATCATCAGTTTGAGTAATAACTTCAATCAAAAAGATGTCATGATCCAAGTATGCCAAATGGTATTTGAGGCCAGCATCTCTCCAATGAATGAGCCACAAAACGATCCTGAGTTTATCGACAGTTTGGATTCCTACATTCTTTTCTGTATAAGAACAAACCTTCAAAAGCACATTGAGGCTCCATTTGCCAACAGACAAAAACACAACTAGGATATGCTCAGATTAGAAATTAAAAATACACACACAGACAAAATGCATTTTTTGATTCCAAATGTAATTCACAAACACTCAACTCCCTAAATTCTTTTGATGAACAAATTCTGATAAAGTTGTTAATAAAGATCAGCATTCGTAGCTTCATTTTCAAAAAGTAGCCCCACCAAAATATCTTAAAAACCATATTCTGTATGCTTCCACACACAAGCAAGAACCACTCTTGAAATAAGAAAAATTTTGAGAATATTTGAGTCTAAAGTCACGAAAAAAAACTAGAACATGGAACCTTGCAAAGCAACTATTTCATTATTAAAAAAAGACCCTGGAAAATTTTATAAATTACCGAGAATGTTGATTGACAATATTATACCCTACAATGTCAACGTTTCGGTTGGGAGGTATTCAAATCCTTCGAATCATATTACAAGAAGTAAAGTTTATATTCCATCTCAGATAAAAAAGTTTGAGCAGCTACTAAAAGATGTTAGTGTAAATATATATATATTATTGTGGTGGGATATTTAAGTATCTATTACTGAAAATTGTAATTTCAACACTTCTTGTGTTAAATCTTTTTGACTATTTGATTCATGAATTGAGAACTTTGTTCAAGCATTGAATGAAAAGACTATTAGTTGATTTAATTACTGTGCTAGGCAGTTTCGAAATCGAGGGGTGTAATTTGGATTGCTGAAAAAAATTGCACAAATATAAACTATGGGGTGGGTTCTGGGCGTCTATAGCCCATCCCTTTTCATCAAAAAAGTAATTGTGCCGTTTTTCTTGGAGGATTTTGAAACTGCCTATTGTATTTTTGTTGAGTAGACCAGCTTACAATCTTTGTTATACACGAAAGTAATGATATCGTGAAACTTCCCGTACGATTTCGTTTGTTTCTAAATTAGAAAAATATGATTTCAAGTTGCATTTTCTCCAGAAAGAGTTTAGCATGCCTTGTTTTCTTGATTAGATCCCTGCCCTAAAAAATTCATAGTTGCGTGCCTGGCTGCTGATGCACAAACAAAACAAAGCAAACCGGGTTAAAATTATCCAACGAAGTAAGGACAGGAGCGAAATTTGGGACACGTGGTACCTCCTTAATTTCTTGCACATGTTGAAAAAATGCCCCCAGAATTATGCCCTTTACCCGAGGACAGAACCATGAGTGAGGCCTTAGCAAAGTTAGAGGAAGTTCCCCTCTTAATTTGTTCTAAAACATATCAATATTTCCTACACTGTACATTATCCTGCCTGCACCCTGCCTGGAAACACAAAGTTCCTTTTAACCCTGCTAGTCCACAGTAAAAGTTATCTTACTGTGTATACTGTTCTGTGGTCTGTTGAGGTTATAGGTAATAAGGGTGAAAGTGAAAGCAACACGGAACTAATTGAAGTAACGATTGAGTTTGAATCACTATGACTCAATGACTCTATCTTGATGACTCGAGAACAGGTACAACGTGAATGGTATTCTATGCTGATAGATAAATGTGAAACAACTCGGCAAACTTACTTTCTTTTCCAAATGGCCTAATCGTTTGATTACATTGCATTTGCTCGCATCTTCTATGGTGTCTTCTGAAATCGAAAACACACAGGGCATTTAAAACTGACCATACAAAATACTCTGGTAGAATGTGTAGCATTAGAAAGCATAGGACAAAGAGCCAGATGCTGGGTAAGGAAAAGCAAACACGTGCACGCCAAGTCGTTTGTTATTTTCCAAACGTATTAATTAAAATCCCAAGGAGGGAGCTGTGGTAACTCATATCTCTTCAATGCTTATATATAGATACTTGATAGTTGAACTTTGTCTTCAACATCATAAGAACTATAGAACCAATCAGGCACGAATTAGCCTGCCAGGATACCGGGCAACCGCCCGGTGGTTCCCCACTAAATGCAGCCCCAATAAAGTAATAGACATTACGTACAAAAAGCAAATTAAACTGGTTTTAACACCGTTGAGAAGTCTGGCAACTCCAAGGCACTGTGCCCACCTCTTAAAATAGAAATGTCGTCCCTAGAACAAGGAATTATAGTTTACTTCGGTGAAAACGGGGCCCCTGAGAGAGATCCCCAGTCCTTTTTGAGATCTTAGCCTGTTGCCGTTGCGCAGCGTTCTGCAATGAAAGTGGAAATATTATGGTTAGCGTGATCTAAATTCTCCGTCCCATTCCTACACGTAACTAGTGGTCCAAGGGTTACCAGGCAAGCTGTGCAAGCACATGACGGTGTTTTAGCATTATAACGAAAATCGTAGACTATGAACTCAGTTTTATGCAAAAATACTATCTTTTCAGAAAGCAGTGAAAGTTTTTCATCGTTGTCATCAGTTACAAGTTGATAAAGTACTGGCGAAAAGTACAAACTAATTAAGTATAAAAACTATTAGCACAGTATTTAAAAATTCCACTGCATTTTTAATGTGTTTTAATGACTGCCTTTCGTTTTTATACTCTTTTAGGACTTCTTGTTTACAATAGCATTTTGTATACAGAAGTGCCTGTTTACTTGCTCTAAGTTTTAACTGATGATGAACGCAAAGTTCCAAATACATTTTATTATATCTTTTGCTGTACAATGCATATTTTATATGTTTTTAAGTTCCTAATTTAATTTGAAATCATCAGAAATGTAAAGCCAATGTTTGCTTCCCTGGGTTCAATCGCATTTCTGGGTTCGTAATGTTGAATAAGTATTATAAATAACTTATAACCAATTTACCTAACATCAAGAAACGCTGTTTAAAGATTTATAATTGATCTTCAATTTCTCGATCTTTCGCATATTTCGCAAGCCAAAACGGTTTTGAGGTGTAACACGAATTTCCGACAACAAATCCCGATTCATGGTATCATTCAGTCACCTCAATTAGAACCGACCTCGTATCGAGTAATACGAGGACAAACTATGCCATCGTGCATTGTTCCCGAGGACGCTATTAAAGTCTAATCAAAAGCGATCTATCTACGTTGCCAAAACAAAGCATTGATTAACACGTTACTGGGGGGCGTCGACTGTAGCAGCAGCGTTGATTGTCATGCACATGAGGTCAGCACAATCCTATCATGCCTGTGATTGACATAAATCCACATGTAGGTGTCAATCATCTACAGCTGGGCACTGTAACAAACTCGACCTATATGCCAATGGAGAACAGAACCGATCTTATTCACAGACGATACAAGAACTGAAATTTTTTGTAAAAGGGGATTTTGGGGTAAAAGATGACACCCAGGGGTGACGCTCCCATCTAAACATTGCTAAGACCATTAAAATGAAGATACTCAAAAACAGGAAAAAAGCTGGGAAATCATTAGGGAACTGGGACTAGTATAGTTAAACATACGCCATAGATAGCTTTGAAGTTCTAATCTAGTCACTGATATCATTTGGATCAAGGATATGCAGGGAATCACCATGACTAACGAGCTGTACTTTGCCGACAAATGTCGCAAACAGAACAATCAGTCGCCAACCTGTAGCCGATGGTGGTCTCGTTGAGACGACGTACCCAAGCTACGGGCATCCCCACTTAATCTTAAATACAAACAATAATGGTTGCCAAGTGACGAAGGTCTAGCATGCAGGTGAAATCCTTAAGAGAGAAAGCACATGGCCAGATGCTTATCAAACCTGCTAGGGCACTGCTTATTTCAAGCTTAAGAAGTGGAAAAGATGCAGTATGCGCTGAAAACTGCTCGTTGAACCACGTTGTGATTTATCATAATAGCAAGGGACCATTCTTGATATGCAAAACATGC
Organism: Mastigias papua; assembly: GCA_964019165.1. Lineage (NCBI taxonomy): Eukaryota > Metazoa > Cnidaria > Scyphozoa > Rhizostomeae > Mastigiidae > Mastigias > Mastigias papua. Next base: position 14,899,136 of record OZ025278.1, on the reverse strand, counting down.
GATCTTTTACAATAAAAACGCAAAAAATTGCGATAAGAGCGGGCTAAACTAGCAGAGATCGCCCACGAGATACTCTTACGGATTATTGTAACAAAAAAACAGCGGATGAATAGATAGTTATTGTGTTGTGATAAGATTTAAGCCTAACTCACACTTCGTAAGTATCCTTCTATTTTTAGGGGCTTCTATTGCTATCGTTACAGATCTTCAAAAAACAGCTAAAAGGTGTCTAGAGATTAAATTCTGAGAGTACTTGTCTTGGAATTACGTAATGAGGAAAGGATTAAGTGATTTCTTTACGAATAATGGCTAGTATCAACAGATGGGAAGAAATAGGTCCTTAATGTTCACCTTTCTTTCACCCCAGTCTTTTGATGATCATCTCCAATGACACCACGTTACTAGCAAAGCAACGATCATAACAAAAAATGGGAAAGAAAGATACAGGAAGGGCACAAAGAGAAGAAGGGGAAGGGAAGGGCAAAAAGGAAGAGGTAAGAATAACAAACACTAATAAATCAAGAAAGAATAGAAGAGAAAGGTGCAAAAGGGAGAATAATGTAATATGAAAGGAAAGCATAATGAATGGAAGGAAAAGAAAGGAAAGACAAGGAAATGAATGGAAGAAAAGGATAGGAAAGGAGCGTCTTAGACTGTTCAAGAGATGAACACTGGGAAATGGAGGAAGAGATAGCTCTAAGAACTGCTCAGTAATATCCTCTTCCGCATTCAAAACTTGATGAGTGAAATAATAGCTAAGGTCTCATGTTTACGGACAATTTGATTATATGAGGAACATGGATCCTGAGCTATCGTGTGTGTTTTAATTTTCATCTATATTTATTTCAATAGTATTGTTGAATCTCTGACAAGCACGTGCTGAATGTATGATGATCTCGACGAGGGTGTTTGCTTTTCCTATTGCAACTACTCAGAGTATTTAAGTAAAACTCTGGCATAATAACAAAGACTAAGAAAAAGGTAAAAAACTATCTTACCATCAATGCCAAGTGCTTCCTCAATTCTACAACGAAAAGAGTGCAAAACTTGAAAAAACCTCATGGCATCACGTACAATAGCGATTAAATCAGATGAGAACTGCAATATCACGAGCTGCAAATCAAGTTGAAGCGAAGCAATGGCCTTTCTTCCAAAAAATTAAGAAAAACTGTTTTTGAGCAATTCTCTAGTGTGAGATTCTACTAAAAATAACAAATCTAGTTTCGCCTGTGACAAGAAACAACTTTGGAGGTATCCTACTCATTCTTGTACGAAGATATAAAAAATTTAAAGCAAATCTGAGAATTGAAGCAAATCCTGAATGAACTTACGATCGTGCTTACTACCATAATGAATTCTGAATACAGGGAGGGGGCTTCTGAATTTTGGGAAGGGGCTGGGTAAGGGGGACCCTAAATAGACTATTCCAAAGGTGAAATTTATTTATGAACGCATTCTTTGCTAAAAAGAGGCAATAGTCTCGAGCTGCCACAGGCATGTGCATGTTCCTTGGTACAGGTTCTAAAAAGGATAGTGTGCTAATTTCTGTACCGTAAAAACTCCCTATCAACTTTGACCAATAAAACCCTCGCTTCAACAGGGGAAGAGTACTATGAAAAATTCTGGAAGACAAAGAACTAAGAGAGACAATAACTATAAGGCAAATATGATATACTTTTGTCCAAAGACCAACAAGATGTAATGCTTGATAATAAGGCTACGAGATTCTATTACTTAAGTACAAGTAAAGCTTTTTTGATAAGGTCGTCCGTAAAATAGTCAACTGCTGGAGTCGGGGAGTCTTGAGCTAACAATGCTATGTTCTAGTTACGAAGTGTTACACAATAACGAAAGAGGGAAACTTTATAATTTAAACTTTATAATTCAGAAGTGATATTGAAAATTCTGAAATGATATTGAACAGACTTCCTGAGTTTAATACCTTGACTGAAATTTCCTAATGTACCCAAACATCTCCATCTGACCAGCAGTGTACTGTTCAATGACGTCTTTCACATCGTAAGGCCTACGGGCCTCCTAAAATGCAAACAATATTTCAGCAATTCCACTTAATGAATATATGAATGCCTCGATTCTAAAGCGAGATGCTAGCTGCACCAACAAAGAAAAAGAGTTCGGCGATGGGAGATAGAAGGGGGTAGGGTAGCAACAATTAATTGGACGCGCATGATTTTTGATTCTAAAATATGCCAAGATAAAAGGAAAGCTACGAATATTAGACTATGACAAACAAAGAAAAAATGACAAGAACTTGTTTCTACATTTGATGCAGTAAATTTATCGAGTCTTGCAACACCCTGTTTTCAGCAAAGTTTCACAGCAAAGAAACAACAGAAAATCGACAAGAAAATTACATCCAAAAGAGCAAACAATGATACAAAAACAGTTAAAAAGAGAAAACTATTACATGAGGCTATAAAAATGTCAGGCTAAGACTGCCAAGGAAACTCTTAGCTTCAAGGACAAAGGCCAGAAAAGACAAGAAAAGACAAGAAAGAGCTTTATGGAAACCAGGCTAAAGGCTACAAAAGACACGGCTCTTTCCTTGTCTTTCGTACTCAGGAAAGACTAGAAAAGACTAGAAAAGACTAGAAAAGACTAGAAAAGACTAGAAAAGACTAGAAAAGACTAGAAAAGATAAGAAAGAACTTTATGGAAACCAGGGTTTAGCTCCAATATCTATCCACTGACTTTCGAACTGCGATAATTTAAAAAAGATGGGAAATCCATGAACGTCATAACAAATACAATACTCAAAACTCAAATAATGAGACTACCAACCTTAAATTTCTTGATCGAAATAATCATTCGAACTTCAAGAATGAATCGTATTGCAAGTCTTTCAATCGAAGTAAGTCTTCAAAAGAAAAGCATTGGCAAAGTTACAATTGACACGAATAATGAAACATGACACTCAAGAGAAATCAAATCGTTTGAGAGGATAACACTATACGAGCTAAAGTGTTTGATTTTTAAAGATTGCTCCTCCAAATCTTTTACTTCCTCAACAAGCCTATGGCCTTGAAGGAATAGTGATTAAAGTTAAAGTCAAGGGAGTGAAACTAAACATGGAAAAAGGACCTTCGATGTACTCAGGCTGTAAAGATTGGGCTGAATGTGAATTTGACTGAAGTGGATTAGGAATCTGATTCGTTATTCGCGATTGTTTCCAACTGATAAGAATATAAGAAATGAAAGGTTCCTCAGAGGTTTTTCTTAAGTAGTATAACTTCCCTAGATTTCCTGGTTCCTTCTAAAAGATGCGTGCAAGCCAATTTTAGTGTCAGTTACTGGACTGCCAATACTCAGGCATACACATTAAAGTTGAGCTTTATATTAACGATTGACAGAAAGGCCCTAAGAATAAAACCTACATTTGAGACAACAAGCCATAAAAGAGTCAAACCTAGCCACAAAGCCCTCAATCGTAAAGTATTTTACTACCAAAATTAAGTGTTTGACTTCTTTTCTCTTATCAACAAAGAAAAATGTATAAGGCAGGAAATTATGTAAACTGAGGATAAAAAGCTTCCGTACTGAGACAACTAATATTTACAATGATCGCCGAATGCGTAGGGTAGTAATTCAAAAATAAAAAGTAAACATAATCATATTCCTAAACGGTTTGATCACAAACCCACACGACGATACTTAAATGCAACGAAAGCTTTTTCTCGGGGCTCCATGTTCAAACTAGTAACTGCTGTGTCAATATCATTGCTTCTCCCCTAAGTTAATCTACCTGAGCCTGGGGCATATGGGGGTAGTGGGACTACAGCAAAGGGCGCTTTCTGAAGATTTAGTCATAAAACTATCCAGCAGCAAACATACCAAGCATGTCTAGGAACTTCAAGATGTCTTCATAAGGCAATCGGTTTACAAGAAAATAGTACTCGGGGACGCTCAAAAAGTTACGAAAATTCAGTATTTGATTTTTGAGACCAAAGAAAGTTGATGAGTCATATACCTATAAAATTCAAATATTCACGCGAAACAATCATCGCTTTAACTTAATTTGAATGGATTTCTTGTAGTAATCTATGCAGTACAGTGTTATGTTTGTGTAGTGTCTGCCTGTATGTGTACCGCTGCAAAGTTGCATAAACTTAACTATTCTCAATAAGAGAGTGCTACGAAAGTTTCAGTACTGAAATCATAAAAAACTAAGGGAGTTTAAGTGCTGGGCGAAAAAACATTCCTATAAAAAGCGTGTGTGCTTAGGTGCTACTGAACACTTAAATTGGCATTAGCACAGTGACTGATATCTTTAAGTGTAAGTAGACTAAAGAGGGCCGAAAGACTCTGTAAAAACTTGAATACCTGAAAATTCTCTTATTAAAAATGCAATTCCTGTATCAAAGCTAGAAAGTCTTCCCATGATTGGACGACAATTTCTAATGCTGCTTTTGCGCTCAGATTACAACTGTGCTCTAAGCCTCAAATGAGAGTGTCAGGCCTCAACGGGAAGAAAATGCTTCCTCACCCCAAGTTTTTAACATTTTGAGGAAGTAAGGATAGGCAGTCACAAACATGAAAAATCTGACAACCAACAAACTGTGTATAGAGCTTGGGTACTGGTATGTTACATCAACATGAGCCTAATTCTAGCTCCAATAAAAATTTCTACGAAAGAAATAGGTACAACAGAGAAGGATCCTTAAAGTGCAGCTCCACACTTAAAAGTCTACATATGCATCATCACTCCAGAATTGCGTTATCTCCCTAAAAAACTTGCTGATTCCTACTGCCTTTAGGCATTTCCTTTGGCGACGGTTCAGTCATGGAAAATTCATCCTCGGATACAAGTATTCCTTCCAAACAAATTCATTCCCACATTTCAGAAAAAAAGAATATTTGAAGAGGTGACGTTTGATCTAGACCTTTCGCCTAGATGTTTCAGCAATGGAAAATTCATTTATGTATACAAGCAATCTGTCCATACAAACTGATTTTCACATTTCAGAAAGGTAGAACTATTTGAAGATGTGACGATTCAGGTAAACAAAGTGCTAAGAATTTATCATCACTATCAAAGAAAATAAGGAAGGTTAATTCCATTAATTTTTGAACGCATCATGAGTATAAAGAAATTATTGTGAGGTCTGCTCATAAGTAAAGAAAGACTTGTATAAATAGGACTGTCAGGAAGATAGTGACATTAATTATTGAATGTTTCTTAAAACACTTGTCTTAATCTTGAAGGACCATAGAGATAACGAACTTCCAATGTAAACAAAACTTGGTTGTTAAGGCGCAAACACTCAGATTTCGATAATACTAGGCTTAACAGTGAAGACTTGATTGAGCCAGAAAACGAAATGCAAAAATGAAGCCTGAAAGATAACAACAGAGCATCCCCTGTCAAAAAGTTTAGGAAAAAACGTCCCTGCTGGAGTTGTTTGCCTTCGAAACATCCTAAATTGAAATATCCAAAGCACAGGTCTTGCAGCAACAAACTCAAAGTTCCTAAAAATTATTTTCTCACAGAAGAATATTACCAGAATGTAAGCCTCTCAACTTCTAGAAATTCAACAAACTTCACTAAACTTGATGAGCACTGCCTAGAATCACACGCAATTTGTGGTGGATGGAGGCTTCAAATTGCACTCTACTTTGATGTAAACACTATCTTTCTACAAGGAACCGCACAATAAGGCAAAAAAGTAAGGAAAGTGTGCTGTTGAAAGCAAAATCGCCAAGAAACTTTCAATCTCGAATATTTTCATCATTGCAAACGATCGCGAATTAGGAAGCAAGTGCCATCAATTGCAGTATAATTCACCTGAAACCTTCAGTTTCAACATAAGCACCAAATGTGTAGTCAAAACTACAGAAAATTTTAGAGAACTTTTCAGTACAACAATCTTGTCCAAATAGGCCTTAGAATACACATTTTAAGAATTTTTTAACTGGCACCTTATGGGGCAAAGTGTGCATCACTCCTTGCTACATATTCCTAATAAACGACTCGCCATGGACCTGTGCTGCGATCAGAAAGTATTAAGAAACCAGTGGGTTCAGAAAAACAGCTGAATGGAATTCCATACAAAAATACATGGTATATTGAATCTGAACCTCGGTTTAGATCAGATCTGTCTGCTTCAACAGGCATAATTGCCGAGCACTAACTCTCTCCCAACGTAAGCTCATTGCGCTGTTTGTACATGTTTAAAACTGAGCACGAAGGAAACCAGATTTACTTATCAATTAACAGCTATTTAAATTAACAGTTCAAAGATTTTCACATCTTTTACTTTTAATTGCTTGTGAAATTTATTGTTAGTAGTTAAGTGGAGGGCCCCTTGAAAATCAGCTTCAATGCTGAAGGGTGACCCTCCTAAAATATATGAAATATGAAATATATATATGATAGTGTCTGGAAAAAGGTCTATCTGGAAAAGGGCTAGGCAAATAGAACAATCTTCCAGTACTGTCAAACTGTCTATATAGTATTTTGGTGCCTGGAATCTAAACGCAAACGCATGCACGCACGCACGCACGCACGCACACACGCATACATATATACATAAATTAATATACACTTTCATACAATGATCTCAATATGATATTGAAACGTCGCGTAACAAAAGTATAAAAGCTAGCTTTTATTACTAAGTGCTATTATAAAAATACACTCTTGTCGAAATCTCATTCGCTTAAAAAATTGCTATGGCTAATCCAAAGTCTGATTACTTACTAAATATGCATAGTTGTGAATATCAGCAATAAGAAACAACCTACATAAATCCACATACAGGCAAACAAACAGAATCAGAAACATTGTATTGTCTATGCTACAAAAAAACCATTCAAGGAAAAATGACTTACTCTTTTCGATAGACACGAAGGTCGCTATTTCTTTTTAAACCTTTCCTCACATCTAAAATGGAAAAGCAGAGAATAATATCGAAGACTTTTATGCAAAAAATCAAAAACCAACGTCGGAACTCGGTTAATCCACATTTTATTTGAAACAATATAGATTATAACAGAATTAAAGTTCAAAATTACTGAAATCTAAGAGCAATTTAAGAATAATACAAGGCTCAAAGTTTGATCAAAGATTAGATTTTTTTGGCTAGGGTAGTTGCTAATGAGGATTACAATAGAGGCGATGAGGTAGATAGAGTGGAAATACTGCATTTAGACTAAAATTTACACAGAAAATACCACGTTAATTGTTCTATTCTCGATTTTTTATGACGACTCGCCACATGAAAATTAATCTGACAAATTCCCTTTTGATTTTCAGGCAAGTTTAAATCTCCACTCACACAAGGATAATTTAAGAATAATATTGGACTCAAAATCAAAAAAGTTCAGCATAATTAAAGCTCAGCAAAAATTAGGTATTCGTATAAAAGAAGTTGTGTGTATATAAAGAAAGTCCGCAATCAAGCTTTTCAGTTTTCATAGTTGTTTCATGAATGGTTGAACTCTAGTTAGTCATATCACGCTCCAAACTAAGACTTTCATGATTAATTCATCTTCTACCTCAAGATTGACCCCAGATTGGAAAAGCGTTGCCAAAACAAGATTCTTTCTATAGCCAACGATAGCATAATATCGCCCACGTGCGCATTAAATAACAGCACTCTCTACCAAAAATGCGGTTTCAAGAGCTCTGGCTCCATTGCAAGACGCCGCTTCCGCAACAATAACAGCAAGTCTCGTGGGCTGTGCGCTGAATTTTGAAATAGAATTTGAACAATTTACTGCAGCAAAATGCGGTAATTCATTACAATCACACTGTTCAGCATGAATTTTAAGCTCCATATGAGCAATGCGGTTTAAAAGTTTGATCAAAGCAGTCTGAAATGAGATATTAAAAATGCGTGGGCTTGGAAAATGCGTGCAGGATCAAATCGAGGATCGTGCTGCAAGATTGCTCCGAGCATAAAATATTGACGATAGATATGAAATCTCGATAGGAGGAAACCAAATTAATAAATATACACACACATAAACACAAACACAAACACACACACACACACACACACACACACACACACACACACACACACACATATATATATATATATATATATATATATATATATATATATATATAAATATATATATATAAATGTGTGTGTGTGTGTGTGCGTGTGTGTGTGTGTGTGTGTGTGTGTTGTGTGTGTGTGTGTGTATGTGTGTGTGTGTGTGTGTGTGTGTGTGTGTGTGTGTGTTAAAAAGATAGAAAAATGAATATATATGTATAAAATATAAGTAAATGTTCAAAAGTCTGATTTAATTATTTTCTGAAAATTCTAAAATCAGTTTCTTTCCTCCATTTGTGAGCGAATACCAAAGAACGTCGTATTTTTTTTTACAAAAGATTTATGTGGAAAATCGCCGTACGATGCTAACATACCCTAGCTAGTTTTTTAGCAAGACATTTGTCTATAAAAACGCCATTAAGCCACTATGAAGAATGATGAATCTGTATCAATAAATATACCTTTCAAGAAAACAATTGATGGAAGGCTTGTTACGGTCGACTGGTTCTCGTCATCTGTCGCCAAGTGATCGATATAGGTCAAATCTCCATCGGAAACCGCTCTTTGTGTTCGCAGCTGCGACTCGGTTTCCGAAAACTGATTCTCCTCTTCCCTGCATTCGGAATCGTTCGAGCGCTGTCGAAACTTATCAGCTGCTGACGAAGTTCGGACCAACTGCAACTTCTTTATCAACGATTTTCTCCTGGTTTCCACTGAAACAGACGGTGACGCTGCGGGACTTTTGCCCATGTTTCTTCGCTTGTCTGTCATCCTAACAAACCTTATCCAAGTGGCATGCAAGCCATTTGCCGGGTCAGTCGCATATCTTCGCCAACTATTCTAGAATACGAGACGCAATCGTAAAAATGAGAGAAAGTTCATTTCAATTGCATTTAAATTCTTTATACACGGGTTGCCTCCCCATCCATGTATGGCCGCTTTTCAGAGGCCGTCTTGAAAACTAGTTCAAAGTCAAAATGCAAAAGTATAAGATTGAAAAAGCAGTACAAATTTTCTAAAAGGAACTTACATACAAAATATATTTACATTGAGAAAAGTCACTTAGGAACTTTTGAATTTTAGATATTATTATCAGTGCAAATAATTATTATATTTATAATGATAATAATCGAGAATTAAGAAGTCAAATTCGCAAAAATTGTTTGTAATTCTGTGGTTCATAGGCGTGTTTCCGCTGAAACTTGCATTATCTATAGTACCAAGTCCTAATACTGAATGAACACTTACAATGTCTGTAGCACTAATTATGCAGTTAGAATTAAGGAGCCAGTAATGAACATTAGCAAATAAAATGTAGTCAAAAGAGGTTAAAACATAAGGAGCTTTTGGAGCTAGGCCTTCTGCTAGGTTTCCAATAAAAACATGCATCTTGAATAGCGTCACTACAGGAGATTTAATATTGCCTGTTTATTTACGAATATGTGATACTTCTATCGCAAAAGTGCTACGTTGTAAATTTGATTTGATAGAACTCTGAGCAAATGCAACATGTTTTATTGTTGCTATTAGGAAATGTTCTAAACTTAATATTTTTAATTACATAAATTTTGCACAAAGAGACCCAAATAAGTATTACAAAATTGGTACAGAGAGAATGATAGAGCACAGTAAACAAGGAAAGCTCTCATTGAAAATATTATATGCACTAGTATTAGTAAAAGCAGTAGAGAAATTGTGCTCTTAACCACTTAAAATAATTCCCAAATCAACGAGAGTTCGTAAAATACTTGACTATAAATGGTATTGCAAAATATTAAATAACAAGAAATTGGTGATGGATGTATTTTCTTTTCAAACTATGAACGAACCTGAATTAATACGGCAGCTGGAATTCTTCGGTTACTGAAATGTTTTTCTCTCTGGTTTTGTGCTACTTGCAGAGCAAAGCCTGACCCAAGAATACCCTGGAGAACAAGGATAACGCTATCAGGCGACTTGCATAACAAAATAAATATGAACAGCTCCCCAAAAAACAACCTTCAATACCATCCGAGCTAGAAGTCGCACTGAAGTCTTCTTCTTGAAGAATATACAGAATGTGCGCAAGCAAAGTGCTCAAGACGTCAAAGATTGAAAACCTCATGTGCAAAAAGTGCAAATTTGTAAAAGGTGATACTTAAAGGACATGGCTGATTCAAGATCAGTGCAGAAAATTTAAACTGCAAATTTACTGGGCAAATGCAAAACATATTGCAAGAAAGTATGTACTTCTAAATAGTTCTACAATTTCAATATAGAAGTGAAAATGAACTTGGTGAATATAAGAGATAGTTTATGTCTAAAATGCAAACAATGAGATTTCAAGAGAGACATCTTAACTCTCTCATGAATAAAACAATTATATCGGGCACTTAAATTAGGAAATTTGCGACGACGAATGGGCAGCTTTCTACACTTAAGGTAGACATATATGGGTGACCAAAATATTTCTCTCCAGATAAAGATCAGATGCAAAGATCGTTCAATAATTAAACTGCAATGTATGGCTGTGAATCACAGGCAGAAAATGCTTGCATTCGAGGACTTCTTGGAAATTGAATAACTCGGAAAGATTGCGCCTTCGAAGCAGAAGTGGGGAACCTTTAAGGATGTTGGGTCAGATCCGTCAAATCTTTTCGTCTAAAGGGCCAATGGCACTCTATCTTTCGCCAAACTTGCATAAGTCACTACCAAATACATCTATACTGTTCTACACTATAAAGAACTTAACAAAGAGTAGGGCTATCTACTCGCAGGCCACAAAAATTCCCCTCGTGAGCCGTAGGCTACCCACCGCTGCTTTAATGAAACAAATTCAAAATGTACTTGGGACACATGAACGAGGCTAGACATCGAAGAAAGTTGCCATGGTTTCACCATATCATCAGAAGACCAAGTGTCATATTATATGACTACTTGAGTATGTATACATGGGGCGACAAATTGAAAATGAAAACGTGTGTGATAAACATAACGAATACGAAATCAACTTACCGCAGGCAAGGCGAAAAATGCAGTGCCAATGAGAGAAAAACAACAAGTAAGAAACTTTGCAACCCAAGTTTGTGGAGATATATCACCATATCCGATTGTCAGTAAGGAAATCTAGAAGGATGAAAGAAAACTGATGACGTAATAAGCCAGGGAATTCGATCAGACTGTAAATCTAATGCTACTTACCTCGTCTTTAATGCGAACGATGTTAGGTGACTAAATCTGTCCTAACGCTGAAGACTTATGACTTTGTATAAAACATTGTCTACACAGCATCGATCACATCTATATTGCAAATGTAGCATTGATTAACCTAATTAACCAAATGACCATCTAAGGCTTTAACTCCACGTGTTCGTTTCAAATCTATTATTTTTGTTTGTGGATGAAAAGACAAATCTAGGGAAACACCAAGACTGGAATACGCACTAGATCAAGTTGCGCCGTCAACACATCACATCGAATGGTTGTAGTAATGAAGGGGGACACTGGAAAACGACAACACTTCTCAGTTCCTATTGGTCTGAAATTCCAAATGTTTTAAGCGTTCCACAAATATAGTCGGAGCGTCTGGTTGTCTTGCGTAAAATTTTCTGCGTTTTCAACGTTTTTAGAAAAGAACATATTTTCATTTCAAATTATTGGACAGGCAAAGAGGGGCAACATTTTCTAGCTGGGTTGGCAATGCGCCCGTGCCTCCCTACTTAGCTTCGTGCTCTCATCGACCGGTCACAGCATTTAAAGCAAAAAGGATTTGTAAAGAACTACTACGAATAATACTACGCTTCCAATCTTTTGGTTTCAGTCAGTCTATCACAATTCAGCTCCATAAACTTTTTAAATCTATCAATAAACAGCTCACAATAGAGCCTCACTCTGAGCCCAGGCAGTCCCCTAGTAGCCCATACAACACGATATGGAAAACATTATTGCAACTTACAACGCCCCAATACAGTCCATCAGCCAGATTTACCATTTTACCATCCTCCACAGCGGATGAAGACTTCTCAGCCAAGTATACCAAAAATGAACACGTGATCAAAATGATAAAACTCATGTACCAACAGGTCATTAATTCCTGGACGCAAGAAAGAGAGAATAAAAATTATAGCATCAATCGAAATATCGCTTTGTAAAATACATCGAGGCTAAAGTTATAACTAGAAACAAGTGATGTTGTCTGTGGAAAATGCTTTGCAATGTAATAGCTCATGTAGTTCTTGATTTATACGGGGGTAGCAGAACTACAACATTGAACGAAACGGTGCAAAACGTTATAACATACTGAAGGATAACAAATTTTCTCCCCCGCAATAAATTATAGAAAGCTCAAATTAATCAATAATCTTGTAAGTTCATTTCGAATACTATGCAGACTTTACATTCTCTGAAGAGAGTCATTAGAGAAGAATTTCAGGAAAAATTTTGCAATGCTCGCTTTTTCCAAGAAAATTAGTAGGTAGTCTGAAGTAAATCAATATTTGTGCACAACACTATTACGTATAATATGAGATATGTCACGATTGATTCCATGGTAAATTAATACAATACTATACTCAGCTGCTACTTATTTAACGATTTCTAGTTATAATTGGCACAATTAAATACTGCATATCGAGGTGCATGTACAGCTGCATGATAAACGAGCAAAATTTAAGAATTTTGGTAATAACCAGTTCTTCCTGAAATCTTTTTACAGAAAACACTAAACACACAAATGTAAATCTCTTGATACTTTAGTATGTAAATCTCTTGATACTTAAGTTGTTCACAACGGCTGACTTAAAGAAATACGTGATTCAATATGAATGATGTGAATGTAGAACAAAAAGATATTAATAATGCTGTCTTTACTTCACACTTAATATTCAACATTAACATCTGATTTAATATTTAACATACAAATACAAATCTCTCTGCTATCAAGTAAGTTGCATGTGAAAAACTTGGTAAAAAATAAACAAAACTACACTAATATGTGAATATATGATAGAAGTAAACTATTAAGGATATATATATATATATATATATATATATATATATATATATATATATATATATATATATATATATATATATATATATATATATATATATATATAATGACAACAAAAAAATACTACATCGAAAAACAAAAGATACATGATATCAACAATACGCTCTCACAAAACTAAGGTAGCCTTATCAAACAAATCTGCAACGGAAAGCAGACCAGACATTAACGTTTTGACAAACAACTCTACTTGATTTGTGTCAACCGAGTTGGAAACCCAAAGATCTACAAAAGCACAGCTATTTCAATTGCTGCAGATGTCTGTGAGAATGGGCTTATGAGAATCAACTGTTCAATAACCTGCAAGCAGCTTAACGTTGAAGATTTTGTATTTCGAAATCAGATTCTGATCTATTTACCACCTGGCAGCTATAACTGGATCAATCTTTTGTCTACTGTCTGATCAGCACCTTTCCAACAACACAGACAGAAAACTTCTAGACAGGACTTAAACCAGAATATTAAATAGAATATAACAGGCTTGCATGAGATTCGAAAGGCCCGAAATAGAATAGAAATTTCTTACAAACTAAGAGATCAGATTCCCTAATAAGAGTAAAGCATATTTTTGCCGTAAAATGAGAGGTTATGGTGTCTGCTACACAGATGTTTTGTCAAAAAAGCGCTTGTTGCAACATTACATAGGAGATTTCATCAATTCTTTTTGCTTTTCAGATCAATCACCCAAATCTGCGTATACATTGGAAATAATCAGTAAAAGACATTTCTGGAATAAATTGGAGAGTTAGCTAAAATTTAAAACCCCTTACCTGCCTATGACTGTATATGACTTCACTAACCATTTTGAAAGCGCCTCGTTGTCGGTCAAGCCTCAAGATTCTTAGCACTTGAAGAAACCTCAGAAACCTTAGAAAGACATGTTGGTTAGGACATATATTACAACTGAAAGGGAGGCTCAAGGGGAGAATTCTTTTATATTGTAATATTAAATCCGATTTACTTGAATAACCAATCAGAGGACTTATTTCATTTTCGGAAATATTCCGAGTTCACTAAAGAAAATACAGCATCCCCACGGCAAATTCCCGCCCTCTAGAGACTCTACTTCGACAGGGAACAACGAAGAGACATTTTATCAACTTCTCTAGACACTTGCGAGTGGAAGCCCTAGCCAAAAAACGATATCGATGATGTTCATTAGAGAGAAATTAAAAATTCCAGTCCAGGTCATTAGATAAAAGAACATCACCTAGGTATTGTTCAGAGGGGGAAAATCTGTCGTAAGAACGTGAGAAGGAGAATGGTGATAGGTAATATGCAAACAATTGGGAGGCCTGAAAACAATCGGGCATAAAAACAACAATAACTAAGAAATGAATGCAAAAAGCGAATGTACATTACAATTAATGTTTCTTTCTATCGGAGGAATAGCTGCAGTACAGCTTCAGATCTTTGTCAGAATAAACGTCCTATTATCAGCTCAGGTTAAAAGTCGTTTTGTAGTAAATACCTCAAAACCGATATATTGAGGACGTCTGGCTGTCGCTGTTCAACGACCAGTACAAGGGTTGCAATTATAACAATGATGTCTAGAATAGGAAAAATGTTGGCATTATGATATAATGAATACACACAAAAAACAGGTAATCTATGAGGAAAAATAAGAATTAATTTATGGGGACAATGCTATCTTATCGTGTTACCCCAGTTGTCAGTTGACTACTCTTCAAATAGTATTTGATTAATTCTTTTCCCGTTTTCACGTCTTATTCATTATGCTTTTATTTCTTACATTTTGCTTTAATGGACCAGTTATTTTAATTATGACAATTCTGAAACACAGAAGGGTATTATTGTGCTTACTTGCATATCTCCATATAAACTGTTATGGAAAAATGATCAGTTTTACAGATAACAAATTAGGGACAGAGGCATGAGTGTATACATGAGGGCTGATGAATGTATTTAGTGATGTAAGAGGACCTGCCATTGTTGTGTTTGACATGGGAGATAACTAGTTAAAAGGTATCCTCTAGGACAGCTAGGCATCTCCCAGAGAAAAATTTCACTGAATATCATATTGCTCAGGTGTCCATCCAGGAGAACTTGAAACAGAGAAGGAATACACATTTGTTTGAAAAAGGGAGGCCAAAGCAAAGGTCACAAAGCATCCAGTGTAGTGTTGCATGCTAATGCTACAAACAAACTGCCTATCACATCTCATAGAAAAAATGAAAATTCAGGGCTAGGGAATGAAACAAAACTAGCAAAATTAGTTTTTAAATGCTAAATCAATAAAAAATCAGCCAAAAATTTCCCCATATATAATACTAACTTTTCATCTCAACAACATACCTATCACCATATATGGCTTTCTAATAAATTTGAATTTCCCACTGCATCCTTTATAAGAACCATGTGATGCACATGACCAAAACCTCAGCAAATATTCAACTGAGAATATAGCTACAAGTAAAATTTCCTGAAAGAAAAAAAACAACATCTACTGATCACTAATCCATTTACAGCATGCTTAAGGGATGTGATATAGGCATTTCTGCTATGCAAAACATAGAGATATATAATTTAGAGCACAAAAATAGGCCAGGCCTGCTCAAATGGTAGTCCCTGGGCCACATGTAGTCTATACAGCAATTCTAAGTGGCACAGAGGAGCATTAACGTTTTTGCTGCTTTTCATTTTGCACTTTCTGAGTATTCAATGTTGTGTAGATGAATAGCAACAAACAACCATTGTTTTGGAATTAGAGTTTATGTTGACATTAAGTTACTAACCAGTGCAAACTTGCAGCCCAGCATAAGTTCTTGATTTTGAATGTGGTCCAAATGGATACACTATTGAATAGCCTGGTTCATTGTTATACTCTGCAAGGGGACTCTGGATTGAACCTACTGCAAGATTTTTCTCTTGGAAACCGTGTACTGTTCTATAGCATTTTTGATTAAACTATGTTTTGGGTATACATTATGCTATATATACACTACTTATATATTTTCTGTGTCTGAGGATCAGTTTGTAGTAAATTACAATCATAATAAAAAATAAAAAATATTATATAATAAGAAAACATACCATTAAAAAGACAGCTTGTGCAACATCATTGTTTGTTTGGAAAGTATCTATTGTTGTTACTATACTTAAGACTAAGCTTGCAAGGATAATAAAAAACCTAAAAAGGAATGAAGAGAAAATACCAAGAAACAAACTCACACATAGAAATAACTCACAAAGAACTCTCTTCTTACAACACTTGGTATAAATGCTGGTGTTACTAAGGTTGTTGATAGATGTGCTTTGATGTCATCCTAGCATCATTTCAAGCTATGTATGAAAATAAGATATATATATATATATATATATATATATATATATATATATATATATATATATATATATATATATATATATATATATATATATATATATATATTTACATATTTAAATCTGTCGACAAGTGGGCTACCACAGTTGTTGAAACAAAAACTTCCATCACCAAGAAATAAATCCAGATGCCCTGCAGTTTTCCACTGTGCCACTGAGGCACAATGAAATAGTCATGGGAACAACTAAGCCATTTTATCCATACTTAGCATGACAATGATGTCAAGATAGCATCAAGATTTGCACACCCTACAAAAGCGAGGTCAAATCTGCACAGTGTAATTTCCATATAAAATATATGAAAGACTACAGAATACCTTTAATAATTCCTTCTTTGGATGAAAACATTGATTACCATAAGTTTCTAACTCATTTGTTTAACATATCATTTATTTCATTTAGAAACATATGTGCCATATCAGTGAACTCCTATGTGTAAAACCACAACACACCACACAAAACTCATAGACAATTGTTACTAAACATCCATGGATTTAGATGCTACTCAATCATCTACCACACTCTGTACCTCAGCTACATGGAAAGTTTGTAAGAATGTCAGCATGTTCTTTGCACAGTGAAATAGTCTGCTGTTTCCAAGTCATCTGGAAAAATCATAACCCTAAAGTTCTATACCACCATAACTTTTCTTCTTATATATTTTAACTAAAGTATAAATATAGAAGTGGAAGGGAACGGATCTATTCTACAACTGACAATCACTTTTCTTTAACTGAATTTAGCGTATTGGACCTTTATTTGGGGTCATCATTCCTGATGGTTAAATGTAAAGCATCACCCTGATATACAAATTTCCATAAGAAAATGCAAGATTCTGATGAAATTTACCAAAAATACAAGTCTAGCATCCCTGCAAAAAATAGTTTGCGTGCCTAGATGCTCAACACCAGTCCCTCCATTGCTTCCTTCTCACATAAACAATTGAGTACCAGGACTATCAATTTCTCCTAAGGAGGCTACTGTAATGGCCCCTCTAATTACAAGTAATAAAATGCAAGTTTCAAATCATATGTTATACTGCAAAATTGCACATTTCCAAAAACGAAAGTGCCTGTTGAAATACAAATACGCCGCAGTTCACAAATTTTTATATTCTTAGGAGTTATAGGGCTGGAAGACTTAACTTTCCACTTGTTATACAGGATTAAAATATTCTAAAACCTCTGCTTATTGTTAAGATAGTACAGACGACAGTTCGCTCTTCTCATAATAACAAACTAATTTTAATTTTGGGCACACCCGTTGTGTTTGCATCAGCTGCAGTAAATGGCTGGTTGGTCAAGAGATTCTGCCTTGAAATGAACATCGAAATATAAGCAAGTAATAGAAAAATGAGGTATGTTTCATAAGTACTTACACCAACGTATGATAAACAATACTTGTCCAGCTCGATGGCTTCTCTAGGAACATGTAAACCAACCTCTGAATGTTTCTGTATTTCTTCTTCAATTTTATCTCTTTACTTGGGGATGACACATGGTAGATCCTATGGCTGAAATATTCGCCATTTATTGGTCTCTCTATGGTTAATGGGGACGGTTTTTGCTCATAGCTGAGTAGTTCTATGTCGTTGTCTTGCTTTATATGGTTCCCTTGCGACATTCTGGCCTCATAAACTTCAAGAGTACGAAGAGACAAGTACTACGAGTGCCCCAATGCGTGAATGAAATTCTGGTAGGACAATGCTTCCTTCCTCTGTGGGCGGTAGAATCTCGGTGGATGCATACGTATACAGTACCTTGCTGCTACGAACGCTGTATTGCGCTCCCACCAGCATTACCCGATTATCCACCAGCGTTAGTCATTTCAAGCTGTGCAGCCATTTCCCACAAGTACAAAAACAAAGATCTGTGACGGACTTGATTACGAGGGCACCAACATAGCCTCAGCAACAGTGGTTGTTGCAGGCAGTCACTGAAAGCAGCAGAGAGGAAGTGGTGGGTGGTGTGATATGCAGTAAATAATGACCCTCAATGTATGCTGATGATACCAACCTGTGCTATAAATCTGCTGATATCATTCAGCTGTATGAGACTATTAACAAAGATCTCAGCAAACTGGACACTTGGTTAAAAGGCAACAAGCTTACTTTAAATGTAGGTAAAACTAAAGCAATGCTTGTTACAACCTCACAAAAGCGTAAAATGCTCAAAGCTCAAAATGTGGAATTGAACTTAAATATCCGCAATATAGAGCTTGAGTTACTCCAAACGATCAAATACCTAGGTTTACAGATTGACAGTTCTCTCAATTGGAAAGAACAAGTTTTGGCCATTTTCAAAAAAGTATCTAGAGCTGTTGGCTTTTTGAAATATGCCAAATCTTTCCTGCCAAAAGATTCCCTAATGACCCTCTATAGAGGCATAGTGGAACCCCATTTCCAATACTGCTGCTCTGTGTGGGGCTGCTGCGGCTCAACGGAAATTACAAAGTTGCAAAAACTTCAAAATCGTGCTGCTAGAGTATTAACAGATAGTAGCTTTGATGCTCCCAGCAGACCCCTCATTGAAAAGCTTGGATGGAAGACCATTGAAGACTTTATAAGTGAGGAAACCAAAACAATGGTCTTTAAATCCTTACATGAGTTAGCCCCAGAATACCTTCGTTGCCTTTTCACCAGTAACTCTCAGTTTGCTTCCCACAACCTCCGAAATACAGCAACAGACCTGAAACTGCCCAAGAAAAAATCAACAAATGGGCAAAAATGCTTCTCATATAGAGGAGCCAAGTTGTGGAATAGTCTCCTGGCTGAATCTAAGCAGGCATCATCACTGAGTAGATTTAAATCCTCGTTGTATATATAACCGAGTTTTTCCTTTTTTATTTTGAATTTTAATATAGATGTAATTTAGACTGTATTTTATTTTAATCTTTTTAAATATTTGCTAATTTATATAAACTGTAAATTTTTATTTTAAGGGCCCCTTGAAAATCAGCTTAGCTGAAGGGCTACCCTTTTATATGAAATGAAATATATGAAATGAAATGAAATGAAAACCCTGCCAGAACAAAAGCTATGTTCGACAGTTCTATACGGAGCTACTTAAACTGCAAATTCAATGCAAGGCAATATCAAACCTCGAAAGCGTCTTAAACGACGAGTAGGATAAATAGGACAAGGAAGTTCTTAGACGATTTTAGCCTGACCGTTCCTATAGTGGGATATGGAAGGGTGTCACACCCCATAACAAAAGTCTGTCGGCTAACTGAGTATCCATTCCTGTCGGCATATTGTTTAACTTTGAGCATTTTAGGAGTCTCAGCAGAAGAACTAGATGCTACGGAGAAGCAGACAATTCAGTAATTTGGTAAAATCATGCATTTTGCCACCAAACTGAGCGGATAATACTTACATACTTAAGCAGATATTCTTCAGCCAGAGGAGCCACGCCCAGTTTGTCAGTAACTTTTAGGTACAAACTGGTAGGTAACAACCGTCCCCCCTCCCCAAAGAGAATTCTAGGAACGGTGTGAAAATGGTGTCGCTGGCAATAAAGTGATAATAAAAGCCACGATCCGTTAACTAGCCTAGTTGTGTTATTACCACAACTCAAATATCTTGTGAAACTGGGGGTAGTCATGCACCAACAGGGAATCAAACAGTGTTTGTAAACTGAAGCCTGGTATCTAGTAAGTGCCTTCGGATAAAATAGGGTATAAACGTTTACATGTAACACTCCAGGGGAGTGGAAGCAAATAGCAATAATGCAGAAAGAAAAAAGACATTATTTAGTCAAAATAGCCTCCAATCACTAATAAATGAATGATTCAATGCAAAGAATTTATCCACAAACATCGAGTAACCTGAAATATATTCCAAGGTTTCCTTGAGAGCCAAATAACTAGGAAAATAGTGATCTATTCTTTCCAACTAAAATATACTTAACATTCTAATCAGCCAGAAATCTATGTATTCCTACTCGGATCAGTCATGTATCTGAAGATAACTGGTTTGCTTTTATCCATAATTGTCTTACCTTAAGGCGAAGGCAACATCAACTTTGAGGGAAATTTATAAACCGTTTTTCCTCCAAATTAACTCATGGCCTAAATTTTTAGAGAAGGATTTTTTAGTTAATTTTTAATCGGCATATTTCTGAGGTGCACTCTGCAAAGAGGTAAGAAAACAAGACACGGGGTTTTAATAGTTTCCAAACTGTTACGATAAAGTTTTGAAAATTTCATAATGTGTGATTAACAAAACCCAGATATGTAGCACAGTAGCAATATGCCCATCCTAAATACTCTAGAACAATTAACTCATAATTTTTGTGGCTGGCCTAATTTGTGGTGTCAACTAAATTATCTCCTTCTACTTTGCAATCGGCCTATTTTCGAAAGACAGCCTGTTTTCGAAGGAAGACTTATTTTCCAACAAATACGGCCTATATCTCCCATCTGCGTTGTCCGGTAGATGTTAACCATGAAGAAAGGAAATGCTTGAAACTGGAAACGAGCAATGGCTGGCTGTACCTGGAAAATTCTTACTTCAGCAATTGACAACGGTTGGAATGCTGATTAGAACTGAATTTCAAAGACAATACTAAAATAAAACAAAAATTAATGACAGTCAGTCGCATTCTCTGAGACACTAGCAGACATTGACCCTTCAACTGCTATTCACTGGGCGTGTGCATATCACACGATAGACCCACGGAGCTCAACGAATTACACATCACAAAGATCACATATGACAAGAACTTATAGACGAAAACATACCGGAGAAATTTAAGCAATAAACGGCTAGAAAAAGAATGTAGCACCATACTATCTATTTAAAGTATTAAAAACAATACACCTATTTAAGAAAGAAGCAATTATTCGTGCTAAAATGGCAGTGATATAATAATAATAGCCAGCATATAAGAACCTGGAATTTTCAGTTTGGCCTAAATAGGTTCCTACATAAACGGTAAGTATAGCAAATTCAGGCTACCAGAGTTATTAAAATAGGTTCTTATGTTTTCATGCGAATTTCATTGGAACATAATATATAAAATTATAGATATATATTACAAATATTATGTAATAATATATAGATATGATACTTGGGCTTGAAAGAAAACACGCTATGTTAAGTTAATTTCAAATAGATGAAGATCCTAATTCAGCAATTTCTACCTATATATACTTTTAAAGCAACTCCTATAATAAGAGACTAACTTAAAATTTTAGTTTAAAAATATGGTCTTACGTTGAAGGGGAATGAAATGAGAATTTAAGTCAAACGGGCTCTTAAAACCCAGGTCCTTATGCGCGGACTATCAATGTAGGTGTGATATGGAGAATTAGATATCTACCATTCATACACAACAACCAAAATAAGCAGAGAGCTAATTGGCAAGAGTAAAGATAGTCCTAGATCATATTTAGAGAACTCAAAGATTTGAACACTCGATTACCGATATGGCATAAATCGGGAAACCAGAGACAGTATTTAAAGATGATTCTCGAAGTGTAGCTAATTCAGCTTCCAATTGAACTTCGAAAGTGCATCTCAACTTTGTATAAAATTTCGCCTCATCCTAATTTGCTTTGCCTAAATCGATTTTCTTTTGCAAAGCACGAGCAGAGTGATATATCATTGAGTCGATAAGACCAGCGACTGCAAAAGAATCATACAAAGACAACATAAACAAAAATATCAATACCTTTTACGGGGACCCGAAACTCTATGAATGTAAAATCTGTCATAACTATTCTGATTGGGGACTATTAAGTTTTCAAGACAAAATTAAAGTTAATCGAACAATCTTTATTAACTTGTACTTATTAAAAATACAATTCTTAGATAAAATAATCAAGATGAAGATTCCCACCCTACAGAGTGCTTAAAATTGAACCAATGAGACATGGATACAAACCTGTAAAAACGCCACCAATAATAGCACAGACTCCTGTTAGAAAGTGCATGAATGACCTACAATGAGAGTATTCCATTTAATCAGCAATAGTGCTCGAGGATGGGCCGTGTGAGTTATATAGTCCGAAATGAAAGCGTAATGCTCGGTGAGAACAGGTAAAGCCATTTCGAAACCAAAAATAGAAATGCATGTGAAGATAGAAAGCTGGGGAAATCTGCTTTAGTGTTTGGGAGCGATCTGATATTATGGCAGGAAAGCTAGTGTCACAGTGAGATCTCAGAATTTTCTCTTAAACAAGTACTTTGCGTGAAAGGCACTACAAAAACACTGGAGTAGCTATATACGAACTTATGCTGCAATTTACAACATAAACTTACATAGAACTATCCCAGTGTATTTGAAATATCATGTTTCATAGAAGAATGCCAGAGCAATACCTGGCAATAAATAAAAACATACCTTCGTTTCTCAGTATATTGTACTAACATTGGAGACAGTTCGTACAAAACAAAAACACCTAGAAAAAAGAGCACCAAATCTAATGACAAGCGCTGCAGAAGAAAAAAGAAAAACAGTAGATTTTATCTTTATCGGAAACAATGTTGCAGTAAAGTAAACTAGTACATACCGTTCTGAACAAGAAAAATATGACATCATTACTAAATGTTGCAGACCACAATGAGATAGACAAGGTCTTTACTGCATACTTTACTAAAAACATCGATATACAGTAGAACTCGCATAATTCGGATCTAATTGGACCGCCTAATTTCGTCCGGATTAAAGCAAATCCGGATTACGATAAAATTTTTTCAGTGGCCCCGTTAAATGTATGTTGTTGTTTGGAGGTCACTCCCAGCATATTTTGGATTCACGTACAATGTCATAATTCTCTCACACTTCAGTATCCACTCCCGCTGCTTTGCTTGATTTCAAAATTTTTCCCGTTCCGTAGCTTTTTTTAAATCGGTGGATCCATCCCGAGGTCATTTCCGAACTTTCATAACCGAATTCCTTCAGAAATAGTTAGCCTTTGCTACAAGCTTGTTTCCGTCAATTTTCAAATCAGGATCGGTACAATACTGACGGAACCAAATAATAAGCGCGGCATCGATGTTGGGAAACGTATATTTTTACATGCTCTATTGTACCCTTTCTTGCATCTGGCGAATTTTCCACGACATTGAAAACTTTTTTCTTCGTTTCTACTTTCATCATATAACTTAAAGTCTGTGGTTTTATTGCAAACTTTAACGCTATGTCGCTTCTTTTTATTCCCGGATTCTCATCGCAAAATTTAATTACTCTATATTTCTCTTCGTACGTACGATCTGTATGCTTTCGCTTTGAAGCCATGATAACTATGAAAGTGTATTGTTTTAAAGTGTTGCCAACATGCTGGCCTCTGCTTGAAGCAGGAATTCGTGTTACTTATTGGTTATAATGTATGCAGTTAGGATAGTGAAGGACACACCTGTGCTTATTGACATGTTTCTAAGATCGTTTATCCGGACTACGGTAAAAAAATAGCATAATTGCCCAAACATATAGTCCGGTTTATGCATTTATCCGGACTAGGAAATCCGGATAATGGGAATTACTTTAGTACATTTCAATACGAAATTAATTGGACTTAGTAATTCTGTCCGGAATACACCAAAATCCGGATAAAGCCGATCCGAATTATGCGAGTTCTACTGTACTCTCTTTTCATTTAGCATGACAATGAACCATCGTCCGGTACACGTTTCTTTATATTAGAAACAAGTATATAAGAAACATGAGGCTCAAATCAGGTAAAAATTAAGAAAACTGTAAGAAACACTGGCAGGCATAATTTCAAAAGTATACTTAAAGAAGCTATTTTTGCAAAATTTTTGATTAAACTGGAAAAAAATACAAACAACATCCGTCTCTTAAATATTTATTAACTAAACATTCAATTTCTCGTCTCACAGTTGCATTGTTGCTATTGGAAATATCAAGACTTCTAAAAAAAATTAAAAGCTGGGCTTGACAACATACTAAAAAACACCAAGGCTCAAAGCAGAAAATTTATTTCATATATGTACATAAAAAACGTTTATATTTGCTGACACAATAGAAAATACTTCAACAAGACTGAATGCTTCCTGCTTTCTATAAGAATCGATTAACTTAAGAGCAAGTCCTAACGGCCTGAAAATCTCTCCTGATAAAATACTGCAAAACAGCCGGTAAGAACTGTGAAAAGTGTTGCTATGGTTCAATATCTCCGCGAAAAAGAACAACAAGTAAAAGTAAGTTAACACGAAAATCATAATCATTGCAATCAAACTCTAAAATGCATCCAAAATCACCTGGAAGACCATGCTCTCCTGTCATTTGTCGGACAGTTCGTTTGTGTTTTGTGAATGAGTACTGGTTAGTCCATACATCCTTAAAATCAATTCAAAATAAAACTGTGACTAATAATTCAAAAATAAAAGCATCGTATTAAGAAACCAATTTGGTGAGAAACTACCGAAGGAAATTGAAATGGAATATATTCTGCTAATACAAAACTTCCACTAAAATGCTTGTGGGAAGGAGCTTTTCACGCCCTTTCTTGATTGAGTCTTTAATTGTCTAAACACGGCTAACGAGGCAGAATCTGATAGGGTGCAAACATAGTGAACTGATACGTGAAATGAGGATCCAACGCTTGACAAAGAGATGAGCATGGAATTAAGTATAAGTGTGTGACCTAAGCAGATAAAAAAGTCTACAATATGCGTACCTAAATAACTTTCATTTCATAACAAAAGATCCTACTAAGCACAAGAAACATCTAAGCTAGCTATGAACCAATACAAATTGGCACTAGTTGGACATACCCTCGATGGTCAAATACAAAGGCACCATGTGCCTCTTGCATCGAACACAAGAACAACGAAAGGGGGGAATAGCTACTGCATCTAGGCATACAATGGCAGAGGATGAGTTTGGCAGACTACAGGGAAACACAGCAATGATTGACAGAAGACCTGAAGAGAGGTAAGGGTCTGAATAGAGAAGGAAGGACAGCAATGCGAAAATTATGGCATTAAAGACATAAACAGAAATAGACTTTGCTTGGGAATGCAGGATAGTGGAAGACTACTGCTAATCGTCTCATCATATCTGCATTTGTGAATCCAAGCTATTTGCCATATCTGTGAAGCATAATCAATTAACTGTATACATACCACGCCGTTTGATTTTTTATATACTGTTGGAACAACTTTTACAAAATATTGGTACATAGTAGAACCTAGAATTCAATGACAACAACAAGAATCAAAACAGAAAGTAAAATATTGTAAAGAACACCTTTAGGCAAACTACTGTAATTCCCCGTGTGTAATAAGTAATTTTGTCAAAAAAATTAAGTAAAATTAGGTGCGATACCTCTAGAATTAAACCTGTCATGGTAACATGAGATTCAATATGTAGTAGACAGAACTAGGGGTGCACAACAAAATGTTACTGAAGAGGGATCCTTCTAATAACTATGCATGAAATGAAAAGGCTTTGTTGGGGGGAGGGGGAGGGGGGACCAGTAGTGGTAATATCCTAGTTCCCCTCTAGCATTATTTTGTTCAAAGATTAAAACAATACGCATGGTTTCCGCTCATCATGTCAGTTCTCAAGCATAGGCTCTTAAACAGCACGAAATTACTCTCTATTTCAGCCAAAAGCAACTTACTTTCTTCTGCAGGCACTACAGTGTTATCCAGTGGGTTGTGCACTCCAGGGTAAGGCTCTCCGAACGAAAGATGGTTTATATGATGAGTCAAATTGAACTGAAACACACAATAAACAGTATCAAAACGCGATTTTGGGTTCTAATAATAAAAAAACTATTCAATTCTACTTCAACTGTATCCAAGATATCGTTAAAACAAGTACTTCCTAGTTATTTGACATTCTACATAACTATATAAAAATTCAAACAATTTTTAGACCTTGCAAAAAGTATACAAACTTAATGAACGAAGTTAAACTAATTCTTTCACAAAAACACTCTGATTTTCTTCTAAGAAATGGGAATTAAAGAAGGTGGACTGGTCAACAAACAAAATATATAGAATACTCACAAGCTTTCCACCAAATGGCTGCAGGTCATGAACTGTTGAGAGAAAGAATGTTGAAGTGAGATTCAAAGCAGATGAACAAACACGCAAAGAAAATTCAAATTGTGGAAGCACTTGAGGCCAAATGGTTGTACCATCGCGGTGAGAATGTCATATAAGGTCTGACAGCAAAGCAAAAGTTAATATCGAATTCAATATGAGATAGTGAGCAAAATGCATTGCCTAGAAGGAGGAAGAATAGAGAAGCTCAGAGTAACAGGAGAACTAAAAGAACGGAAAAAGTGACGAATGGAATAAAACAGAAAAACACTTTAAGTGCCCTGGTAGAGATCGATAAAATTACAGAAGCTGGGGCATATTTGTGCAACTAGGGGCTAATCACATTAGGGTTCAAACACAATTGAGTTGCTTCTATGAAAACTGTTAAGAGCCTAATTGAGCTGATAATACTGTTGTTCGATTTTGCTAGAGAATGAAATAAACTCATTGCTAGTTTATAAAGGCAAAAGAACCTGATAATTTTGGCTCCTTCACAGATTTGTAAGAACGATGTTATTGTTTCTCAATAGCAATATTATGCTCATTACTTTAAGAAGTAAGTCGTATGTTTACAATGTGATAAAACCACATCAACTCTTATGGCACTACGAATACAAATGACATTTATATTAAATACTGGGAAAGGACACTTTGGTTCAAACGGGATCTACGGACAAACGCATTATTGACATCTTCGTGGATAAAGAAAAACATGTAGATTCTCAAGAAAGAGCCTACGAGAATTGCAACCGCTAAGAGTGTGATGAAACATTTTTCAATGGATCAAACAAAGGTTCGCAACAATTTTAGATGAAAGACGGACATCCTCAAACTTTACAGTTATTAAAGTTTAAGCACATTACATTATTATAAGTATATCATTTTACTGACAAAATTAACTACTTACAATTAATTGAAAAAACTTTGGCACCTTTGCCAACATTCACCATATTCACTATAAAGCAAAATTAATAAGTATCACGTGATATTTCGTTTCAATTTCATCATTTAGGCTCGATTTCTGTCTATTAAGCTTGTAATGTTTATATCATATTGGTCGGATTATGACGTCATGCCTATTCGTGATTCAGGAAGGCTGTAATCTACCTTTTATACTCGGATAGATTCTAGATTTAAGAGAGTAACCAATAAATGTTTGAGAGCTCTGATTAGGCCTGTTTTCTCCCAACCTGATTGACCAATCATCATGCAGAATGCGCCCAAATTTAACTATGGAATGCATATGTGGTCAGATGATTGGTCAATTAGGTTGGGAGAAAATAGACCTGAAACAACACATGGATAACGTACTACAATTTATTTGCTATGTAAGTTTAGCTCTGTTTGAGCTGCGTAGTGCAAAATACGTTCTAAACAGTTTAATTGTTTACCAGGTCCTTTTGCTAGCAATGAGTTTAATCATGCTTTTCGTCAGACTACGATCAACAATACCTATTGAAGCAAAGGTTAGGAATACTAATATATAAAGGATCACTACACACACTCTGGTGCACGACAAATTTCAAACAGAGCAACAACAGATATTTAGCGATGTTACACCTAAAAACATCCCATTCGATGAACAGTAGTCATATGAGAGTTGTACAGAGAAAATCTCCAGAATGTTAGGAAACAAATCTATATACTAGCATAATAAGCTGCTTGCTAGACATGAAAAACAAACTAAGAAATTGACTGTTCTGATATGAAGGGACTCTGTTTGAACAATACGCCAGACAAGTGATTTGATGATGTGAGTGTGAAGGGGTTATTGTGCCTTGTGAGTATTCAACACAAAGCAGTGTTCCAGAATACTATCGCTCTTCTGACAGCATTATTCTTGAAGAAATCGTCTAGTCCTTTTAGCTCCCCACTAGCAACAGGCTACTTTCCAGCTTTGACAAAATATTGACGTGTATCGTTCCAACGTTATGCCGAACACAATTTTCAACAATAATATTTCATCATCATATATAGACAGACAACCAACTATGCCCCTCATGTTACCCAAAAAGGCTGCAACAAAACATCAACTAAGATGCATCAAACAGACGAACAAATTATAGAAACGGAGGAAGGTGAAAGCAAGCGATTTTTGATGTATTAAGTATCCTCCATAATTGTCGCGACTGAAGATCGTATGTTGAAAATCAGCAGGCAACTGTAACTGATATGGTGTGTAGTACATAATAAGTAGAATGCCATACCATGAACATGCTGTTGTTGGAAACTCTTCCCTGGAGCGATATGAAAGTTCCCAGCCACCTACAAAAGTATTTGAAGAATATTTTACTGGCTATGTAGCCAAATGTAAATGAAATAAGTAATAAAAACAATAAAAATGACTGTTATTGAAGACAATATAACGCACAACATAAAACAGCCTCTAGTTATTAATGAATTGAGCTAAGTGAAGCAGCTAAAGATTACCAGACGAACAACTTATTTTTTTGTTTTTTATATACTAGTAATCAATTTACAATACAAAATAATGCAAACGTGCCATAGGGAGTGTGGAACTACACAGTAACCCTGTGGCATTTAGGAATTAACTTAACTTGAAGTCAGTTTCAAAATGGGTGTCAGGCGAAACAACTTATTTCCTACCATCCTCTCATCAATCTGATTGAGATTAGACAAAACATCTTGTGCGCTGACAATTCATTAACAATTGAGTTTTGATGCTCTGGGGGTATTCCGTGTCAAAGTTCAGAATATATTGAAAGATTACAGTACCGTGATAATAGAATCTCCTGCGGTTATAATGCCATAAAGTAGAGTCTCCTCCAAACTGTTAGTGATACCTTACTATTCAAATACTCACCTTGCTCACTTCAAGGTAACCAAATACCCGACAACCTTCATTTTGCTGCTCCTTGAATTTGTCCCTCCATCCTTCTCTTTTGCACTGGAAAATCAACCAATAAAAATCTAGTTACAAAGTAGATCAATATGGATAAACCACTTCCTCTAGCATGCCACTTTACATCCGGGCCCAGTAAGCACAGACTTTGAATAAAAACTATCGTACTGAAGACTCTGTGGGCCAGTGATTGAGTGGCTAGAGGGGAGTAGCTGCTAATGTTTGAGAACTATGGTTTGAGAACTATGATAAGGTCTATTTTCTCCCAACTTAATTGACCAATCATTTCGTTTAGGACATTTTCAGAGGAGTCAAAGATTGGAATAGAATTCAATTCAATTTACTCACTTGCTCTATACTCATTGGATCTGTAAATGCCCAGCCACGTGATCTATACGCATTGCGGACATCTTCGCACGTATTGCAGCATCTGATTAGAAAAGGAAGCTTAAAAATAAGTGAAAATGACAAAACGAAATTCCCCTTCTCAGGAAAATGATTTCGAATTGATGAGCAATAGTAAAATGGAAGTAATTGATCCATTCTGAGGATAACGCCTAAAAGTAGACCAATCTACAAACAAGTTGAAAGGTATTTCTATATAAATCCAGCAAAATCTGACTTTATTTCTCCATTTTGGTCTTAAAATTCCTTTGGTTCGTTCTTATTCAATGGTGTGTTCCAAAGAAAACACATAGATACAGCTGAGCGGGCCTCGAAAGGACAACGATTAAAAAGTCAGTCTAGGCCCAAAATGATATGATTCAGTAGAAGAAGATAGTATCAAAATTGCATACGTACGGCACATCCGAGTTCTCAGCGCCGTAACAGCTTTCGCATCTGTTTGGATCTAGCGTTGTCTTTACTGACTGAAAGTGAATCAGAAAAGTAGAGGGTCATCACAATTGATGTCCATTCTCAATGCACTCGCAAAGCCTATTCTAGATCTAACGGTGCAGGGAAAATAGGCATATAAGAGACAAAAGAAAAATACGTGAGCCTTCGGTACTAGACAAAGAAATTCGATTCAAATTTACAAACGAATACCAGGCGCGCAATAAATGCCAGTAGTCATACATGCAACGTGGTATTTTCGCAAATTTTTACTACCTATTTTGAACAAAAGTCCTTCTTCGCGCACATATACTTTTATGCTACGTTATTACTACAGGGTCTTTGTACTCCAGAAAGATACGTAAACTTAAAAAATAAAACTACAGCCTATTTCTACGTGATATGTAGTTCTATTGGTACCAGACCAAATCCTTAGTTTGCAGGCTAGTCTGAATGATCACATCCGACTAGCAGGATCATCAGCATCACTTGTAATAGCATACAGGCAGTCCTGACATAATGCAGCAGGGTACATGACTCTAAGGTACCCCCCCCGTCGTTGCAATGAAAAGGATAAGGATTGGGCAAGATGAACTTGAGAAGAAAGCATCTCTAATCTGTTGGACAACAGAGTTGATAACATATAACGTCTGTCTCATACCTTAAGCGCATCTTCACTCTTGTCACCAAGATCTAAAAAAGTATTTAGAACTTAAGTTTACGTCGAAACAACTGGATAGCAATACCAGATGCAGTATGAGGTCCATACGATCTGCAAAAATGGTCTCTGCCTGGAACCACCTCATCATTTCAGAACTTGAAATGATACCAAAAAATACCAGTTTAAACCAACAGTATTGATGTTATCATCTTGTTTACATCTGCATGAACCTTTTGAATATACATAAAAGTTTCAACCAACATAATTTCCTTGAGGCTGTAGGTACTCTAATGAATAGGTAGGAATGGAAATGATAACTATCACAGTTTCATATGAGCAGAACCCTAAGGCTATCAATTTCTAGGAGAAACATCGCGGAGTGAATGCTGTCCTCACTTCAACAACCAATCAGCCCCAGGTGGAAAAAATGGATCAAAATATTTCATATTTAAGTACCGTTGAGCTGGGCTGGCACCAGCCACCACTCACAGGCAGGATTCTTAAAAGAGTATGCTCTCTGGTACCAAATAACAATGATATGATATATCAGTGAATTACACATTGCTAGACATCTCCCACCTCCTCAAACCTTTTCTACTTGAATTTTTATACATTACAACATTGATCCTGGAGAAAACTGGGGGATTTGTCCCCCAGCCCCCCTGTGGAGCCACCTCTGTGACACAGTATATCTTAAACATTGCTTAACAATGGGCAATTTATATTAATTCATACCAGCAACAGCAAATGAAAATATAATTGGAAATAAGTTATACAAACATACGCTCTTTGATTGCTTCTTCTGCAACTTGTTTCCCATCCTGGTCAAGTCTTTGTTTAAAAATGTTATGGTCTATGTCAGACTGAAAGAAATACTCTCTGTCAAAGCAGTATTCATACACTGGAGCATATTTACATACAGCACACTAACCAACCAGTGTGAGCAGATAACTATAATTCACATACTCTATAGAGAGCCATTCAGTAAGATATTCTTGAAATCAAATCCAAATGTGATATATAATATGGATTCTTCATAACAATTTACTTAATTTTTTTAAAAAAATTAATTCTGGGGAGGGGAATTGCACTGTTGCTATCAAATAATCATCTAAAGGTTGATGTTTTGTAACTAGTATTCCCAAATGTGCAAAATAAATTCCATCAATAAAATATGAAATTCTCTATTTGCATTCATCTTTCTACTTGCAAAAATCTTAAATGCTGACTAAATCAGACAACCCCTGTGTTAGATGTCCATTGATACAGATATACATATCTATACTAAAATTAAATTATCAAAGAAGCAAATTCTGTTTTCCTACCTGTTGCTCGCCAGATACATCCATAGCATCTATACTTAAATCTGAAATAACAACAAAATAAACATAAAAAGATCAGTTCACTAAAGCATAGCTACAGAGAAATTTGATAAAAAAAGGTCTGGAATGTAAAACAGGGGTTCATTTCCATGCATGGACTCCTCTACACAGCCAATTTATTCATGGCATTGATAATTCCAAAAACTGTGCCAACAAGCTTTGCATTCTAGGATTGTAGGCAGGCTTGTTTGCCTGACACTAGAAATTGCCCTTGCCTTCCCAAATCCACTCACAGACATATTTACATGAATGTTTCCTTGCCCTTCTAATATAAAGATTGCCCCAGTTTAAGAGAGTAGTGATTCAAAGTGAACAGTTGAACATGCTATAGCACAACAAGCAACATTTTGATGGACAAGCACCTTCTACTGAAGCACAAACCAATGGATGAGATTTCAGTCACAAGTAGCCATTATAAAAATTGAACAGTCCAAGAAAAAATTAAATCATTCAAAGAACAATATATATAAATATCTTCTTGAAGAAAGGGCATAACAGAATGATAGCAGTGGTAAAAATATTGGAGAGGCAACTGCCTTCATAAACTGAACTATATGTGACCAACTAAATCACCAAGCTTACCCTGGCCATGTATACAATCTCAACCACCCATTTGAGATCATCAATATATCATGGAAGCTTTAAGTTTCCAATATTTAGCAATATGAGTAAACTGTGAGTATTTTTTTGAATAGTGAAATGGTGGCTCATTATGTACTTACAGGCACAAGGCAATTTGGGCAAAACAATGTCTACATTAATCCTTAATTTTTGATGTCTAGTTGTATCCACAAATAGTTCTGGGTTTACCTGAAAAGAAAGATGAAAAGTCAATTTGCAATTGAATTAAAAACAGCTAGCATATGCAAAATGATCCTACATTGTGCCAAAAATTCCTCATTTCAGTATGATCATAAGAGAAATATTTCCTAATAATATGTAAAAAAGACACAGACTGCTAAATCAACTTTTAAAAGCAAATAGTCCTACTAAAATGTTTTCATCAGGGAGGACATTTAGGAAGAAATATTGAATTTCTGACAATATAACTAAGCAACTATTGAAAGAAGTTGTATCAAAGGTGCATTACCTAGAAAAAAAGATGCAAAGTAAGCAATACTAGTCAAAAAGTGTGAGAATTATTAAAACATCAATTATAGCTATTTATCATTTGGTTGGCATAGTAGCCTCCCTATTTAGATTACAGTTCAAAAACATCTTACCTCAGTTGTAAGGTAATAGTTGAGCTCAGATACAAACAGTGTGAACATTATCAATCCACTAACTATGGTGACTGCAATGAAATAAAATTATATTAGGAAGAAAGTCATAATGCTAAAATTATTCCTTAAATCAAGTATGCAATAATACTCTACTCCTATATTTCTATTGTCACTTGATCTCTAAGCTTATTCATTTCACTCTTTTTCGTTGTTTCATTGATTAATTCATTGAGCCATGTAATCTTCATTCACTAATGTACATTCCAAAGTCAGGTACATATCTACTAAAACATTAACCATGTTACTACTTTGCTTAAGCATGTCCTCATTGTAGTCAAAAATTGAAAATACAATACGTTCCCCCACCTTATATCAAAGACTTGTTACCTTGGCAATCAATCATCAAGTGCACACAATTTCAATCATGCCACCTGACCAATCAAAGGCTGCCAACAGGCACAACAATTTTGACTGCCGCCTAGCTTTTACAGCTAATAGCCGAGATATTTATAGCCAAAACAATATGAGATTTATTCCTGAAATACAAATTTTGGCTCTTCGTCGCTTAGCTTCCATTAAGGAACCCTACTGCTACCTAGCTTGTACAATTGGAATACCAGCGACCTAAGTGAAGTCTTTAATGAAAAATATTATATCCATACGAGTCCAATGGTGCACAAGATTCTTGAGATTTCTTCAAGACGTGAAAAACTGAGCCTAAAAGGCCTCTAGAAAATCCCAATTGCAAATATTGCCAAATCATATATGTTTAAGAGTTGAAAATCACCTACCTCCAGCTCCAGTAACTGTTTTGACTCTAAAATCTTCTAGTGTCTTCGGGTAAGCATCAAATTGCTTAAATCTAGAGAATATATCATTACTTGCCATATTCACTATCTTTTCGTAATAACTCTAAGACTAAACATTGCAAAACAAATTTAATATATATGCTACGGAAGATTTCACGTCTTTACACTTCGTCCGCCATTTTGCAAACAGGTTGCCGCCACGAAGGCAACATTTCCGATATGGAGATCTGGGCTCTGGAGCCAACCAGAGGATTCCCAAATTGAAAATTCCCCCTTCCAGCCAAATACCGATTGTTGTGGTTATACTGTACCATAGAGAAATAATCTAATTTCTATGGGCTATAAACCGATCGTGAATGACTCTACTTGGCATCAGTACAGAAGTTACAACTTGTTTTTGTAGACAACAATCAGACAATTCAAAATGCCTGATATACACATCTGCTTAATTGGAGCAGGACCTAGTGGCATGTCTTTCCTCTACCATGTAGAAAAGTTGCGCAAAGATGGACGCGAAATTCCAGACGTAACATTTTATGAGAAACAATTACAATGGGGAGGTGTTTGGAATGTGAGTTGGAGAACTGGGCTGGACGAATTCGGAGAGCCTGTGCATGGCAGCATGTACCGCCATCTCTGGTCAAACGGCCCAAAAGAGGCCCTTGAGTTCCCGGATTACACTTTTGATGATCACTATGGCAAACCAGTTCCATCATTTCCGCCAAGACAAGTATTATTTGATTATTTGCAAGGGCGCTGGAAGAAGGGAGGGGACCTTGATAACGCAATTCACTTCAATCATGTAGTTCGCAGCGTCACTTTCAATGAAGCGACTAATAGCTTTTCAGTCGTAGTGAAAGATCTGAAAAACGACAAGGTTCTACAAGCACGCACTTTCGACTACGTCATTGTCGCTACTGGTCACTTCTCAACACCCCATGTCCCCTCACTACCAGGTATAGACTCCTTTCCAGGGCGCATTATACACTCCCATGACTTCAGAGAAGCAAAAGAGTTCACCGGTTTGAGGCTACTGGTTGTCGGTGCCTCATATTCAGCAGAAGATTTATCCCTCCAATGCGTTAAGTATGGTGCAAAATCTGTTGTTTGCACGTGGCGGACGAAACCAATGGGATTTAAATGGCCGGAGGAAATTGAAGAGAGGCCTCTATTGCGACAAATAGATGAGAAGGTGTGTCATTTTCAAGATGGTACCACCTGCGAAGTCGATGCAATCATTCTAGCCACAGGGTATACCCACAACTATCCATTTCTTTCAGATAATTTGCGTTTGGTAGATCATAACGTATTCTATCCAAACTCTCTATACAAAGGGACGTTGTGGACAAAGGCTGGAAATGGCAGGTTGATGTACCTTGGGGCACAAAATCAGATATACACTTTCACAATGTTCGATGTGCAGGCATTCTGGGCCTTGAAATATATTATTGGAGATATCAAAGTGCCAGGCCAAGATGAGATGGAAGGAGACTGGAAGTCATGGCGGGAACGGTACGTTTTGTAATATAACCATGGGTGGCGGAGACTTTTTACAGCAGATGTGTTTTAGTACGCGTTTTAGCGCCCTCTGTATCCCTGCACTTTTAATCTATCTACTCCAGCCCCCCCCCAAAATTTTGCTCCGCCACCCCTTATAACATATTAAAATACGGATATCACGAATTCCAAAAAGAACCAGAAAACAGTTCGCTATATCGGGAATTTTTAGGCATTTTCTTAGTACACGTATGAAAACCATTCTGTGGGGTTGATTGGGCTGTTTCCAACTTCTGTGCATATCAACTACTGAATTCAAACATTATTAGTAGTAAAACTGAGAAATTTGTTTACAACATTTAATGGTCCTTTCACAATTTGGGAGCAAAATAGTCTGATATAGTCTTCGCATGCTCAATGTTCCGCAAAAATTACTAAAAAGCCCGCAAACATTGGCGATGGAAAGGAAATGCAAGTTGCGAGCAAACTAGAACTAGAAAGACAGCGCAAGCCCATTAATATATTGAAAAAGAATCTCTGAACAAATTGGACGTATGCTAGGACCACAAGAAAGACTTTAGTTGAGCTAAATGGCACATTTAGCTCCGCTATTTGCTTCATGTGTGTGACAGCTTTTCGTGTGAATTTCGTCTCTCGAGCCGAAGTTTAAGATAATAAACCAGTCTGATATTGTTGGGAATACATACATTGAAAGTTAGAGCTATTTCTCACAGCCAAGACCGTGCATAACATGCGCAGTAAAGCTTAATTCTTCCAGCAATACCATGAAAGTTAGAGCTATTTCTCACAGCCAAGACCGTGCATAACATGCGCAGTAAAGCTTAATTCTTCCAGCAATACCACACATGCGATTTACACGAACAACACAACAACGTTACAGTCAAAGCAATCTGTTCGGTAAATCATTCGGTAAACTATCTAAGCTTCATTCGGCAGTATTCCTCGCGTCACAACAATCTGTTATAACAAGTAAATCACACGAAGATAGGTTAAGCCTCCAAAATATTGGCTCGTGCAAGCCCGTCGGAACGAAATAGATATTGGGGGGGGGCTGTAAATAAAGCAGACTGCACTGGGCTCCGGGAGAATTTTTGTTCGACCACGCCCTTTAGATTGCTGGAAAGCAACCTGCCTATGCAAATTGCCATTTTTAATGGATGAATTACTATTTACAGAATTAAGACAATTTTTCAAATGGAAGTTGTAAATTGGCTGGAATCTATGTATTTGCAGTCATCTACTAACATTACCACTGGCTGAAAAAGCTAACGGAATACTTTACAGCCATTGACAGCAAAACTTCCCTGCTGTCTCCGTGAAATGAACGCCAGCAATCAACTTAAGAAATCATAAACACTGCCAAAACAAAATTTAACGATCCTCTTAACACTCTTTTTCAATCACCTATGCTTGTGTGCTTTTGTGTGCTACATTAACTTTAATACACAAATCTTTGTTCGAAAATTGTCCAAAAATCTGCTTACCAAATAATCAAATTACCAAACAATACTATCGATGATGAAGTGTTTTAAGGTTGATGGAACATAAAAGTCAGATCCTGACGCCCTCCTAGCATCTTCGCATAACATATTCAGGTTTCAAGACTTCACTTTCTTCGCTCATGCTGTTTAACGTTCCTGATCAAGTATACATACATTGGTTCTTTGAACACGCAATAAATGATTGAAAGGGATAGCTGGTAACTGAACTGGTTAATATTTTTGCGAATTTATAGTATGGCCTTGCAATGTTTTCTCGAAAATTTAAAGAGCAAATAGTTGCAAAATATTGGGGGGCTTCAGCCCCCCCAGCCCCCCCCGGTTCCGACGGGCCTGTCGTGCCTTTCCCCTTTGTATCATGTATCATATTCTTGCATTAATTATCCCATATTATTGCTTTCATTAGATGCGATAGCCTACACGATTGCTTCCAAGAAACTGCCTTTCAAACCGATTTTGTCATGGATCTTAGTAAAGACAGTGCATATGGACATGACCTAGATGTCGGAGAAATATTTATGGAAGCGAAGAGTAACAAAATGAAGAATATCCTTACATACA
The DNA here is from genome assembly GCA_964019165.1 of Mastigias papua. Taxonomy (NCBI): domain Eukaryota; kingdom Metazoa; phylum Cnidaria; class Scyphozoa; order Rhizostomeae; family Mastigiidae; genus Mastigias; species Mastigias papua. The sequence continues at coordinate 14,861,337 of OZ025278.1, read as the reverse complement.
GGGATCAAAGCTTCCATTCAAAATTCACAGGGACTAAAGCACCAGCACCTAGATGTACATTCATGGAGGCATTTGATGATTCACTGTCTACATTTGTATCACATTTGAATTGAAACAAATGCCAGTAGTTTTCATGTCAATTCTATGATTAACTTTGATGATTCAACGAGCATATAGGTATTAGTTTTCTTCTATCAAAAATAAGCAAAATGCGCATCATAACATAATCCACACATATATATAAATATATATGATTAACATATATATTCATATATTACATATTAAGTTCACTACAGCACGAAAAAGCGGTACCATGTTTTAACCATACTGAAAAGCTTTTTTCGTCCGACACTCGTCAGAGTATGAAACGTCGGATAACGACCGAAAGGTGAACCGAAATTTATAGCCAGATGCGGGTACACGTGATATGATAAATAATGTGTCCAGTTAGCCATATGATTGGCCACTTGGCACCTATTCACCATTGTTTACTTGAAGAGTCCAAGTGAGAAAATGAACTCTTTTTGTTTACACAAGACTGGGTTTTGAGTCTTTATGTAAACTGATTCCAAAACACTTAAATGAAAGGACGATCTTGCTTGCCCTATGATCCGAAAATTATCGTCTGAATATGTTTTGGCGCATTCTGGGTTTTTAATGAGATGTTGTCCTATGGCCGAATCACTTTTCATTTTAGAATTAGAGTTTTTACACATATGAGGTGGCTGTTCCCTTATTGTAGTGTTTTTCTTCCTGATGCTCGTGGGTATATGTTGTTTTATTCTGTCAGCTAGTCTCTGCGCAGTGCGTCATACGTACCGAGCTTCACATCGGCACGAAAATTCATAAACTACACAACTTTTTTGAGTGGTAGGAACGCTATCTTTTTTAGCAGATGGTAGCATGACCTTAGTATTGTAGACCACACGAGGTTTCACAGCATAGAAACAGGATGTAATGGCTTTGTTAATTTGGTTTTCAAATCTTGATGAAACATTACCGATCCAGGGCAATTTTAGGTAAACTGGGCACTTCTCAGGACCACACGGTTTTTCCGCTGCAAAGTTGGCAAGTTACATATTAAGTATGTAAACATAGTATAGAACAAATAAAAAATATACATTCTTATATCACAGACATTTCGACTGAAAGCTTCTGAAGGAGATATCAACAGAAATGTGAACGATATAAGAAAGTATATGTTTTGAATTTTGCTATACATATATCAATATACATGTATATATATAAATATATAGATATATATAAATATATATATATATATATATATATATATACATATATATATATATATATATATATATATATATATATATATATATATATATATATATATATATATATATATATATATATATATATATAAATAACATATATATATATATATATTATAAATATATATATATTTATATCTTTATATATATATATTTATATAGAAAGAGCCACAAACGCATTGAATATACAATAATAAGTATAGAAATTGACACAAAATATATTCTCCTTTCCAGTTCCAAACGTTTGATATAAATCTTCATCATTGAATGTATGAGTGCATGCATGCATGTGGATATACAATCTGCAGACATTACATTTAACATTGCGTTCATAGTCACACCAAAAAGCAGAACGTTTTTACAGATTATTTTGCTAACAAGCACATCGCCAACTATCAGTGTACTTCAATGCATGTCTATATGATAAATTTTCATATTTCTATATGTTCTTAAGACAAAGGCCTGTCTTTCCGGCATCGTCTTGCATAATGAGATGCTATTGCTTAAAAGTACAATAAGTTGCCGGGAATTTAGAAAAATTTAAGAGACAATGTTAATCATGCAGAGTCTTAATTCCGATGTTCCAACTGGGTTGTTCTTTATGCAAAAACTGAATGAGAATGGTGTACATTACAAAATACATTTCTTTCTAGGAATATCATACGTGCAGAGAGCTTCGCATCCAGACACCATACATACACTAGTTAGTGTTTGCAATATTATATTAAGAGTTTGGGTAATGCGCACCATGGACTTTGAGGATAAATTAGAAAGAAGGATTACAGGAATGAAATTTTGCCTCAAGTAATTGGGACTAGATCGACAGCTCTCAATTTGTTAAAAATACTGAATTATAAAAAGACGTTCTACTTACTACTGGCAATTTTAAAAATTTTATACGAATCTCTTTTCCATTTATTACCATCCATAAGTACTTGATCAAGACTAATAAAATTCACGAATTGGCAAAATCGATTAGCTCAACTGTGTGTCCATTTTGGCTTTCGTTTCTGCAAGAAAGCATTGATTCCTTCTTGTGCATCATCATAAGTCAGATTGTGGACCATAGTTGATTCTGCTATTCTGTAAAATTTTTTAACGGAATTGCATTACTTACAGATATTCTGTACGAGAAGAAACAAGAAAGATACAAATTCACGTTGAATTTACCTAGAGAATCTCTAAAAGAACATAAAATTAATAACTCTTGAAAATCACGATAATTCTTCCAAACTGTTGATAAGCAAGCGATGATACTAAAGGTGTAGGGAAAAGATAAAAATTGTGCATGGTTTGTTGAACATAAAGAATCCACTACCTGTAAGCTTCATCTCTTGGTTTGACGATCTGTTCATAGAAACATTTCTTGCCTAATGCAACAACAGGGCGACTGAATGTACAAAGCCTTTTGGCGATTCCAAGGACCTGAAGACACAGAATAGAACGTAATATATAGCCGCTTGCTGTCTTTGGGATTTGAATAAAAACAACATCGTGATTGAATGCAATAAAATAATTTCAGTCTCCTTTGCTCTAATACAGATATAAAGGATGCAGGTTAAATCAGCTGGCAAAACTAACGCCAAATGAAAAGTTAAGTTATAATACTTCAAAAGGATTAGTTAACTAAATAACTAAAAACGAAAACTAAATAACCATGAATAAGATTGAATACTTTGTCATTTGGCAAATAGAGCTCCGCAAACATAGGACACATAAAAATGAAAATATCATGAGTAACTTCTGGCTACTAAAAGCAATTTACCGTCTCCTCTAAATCTTCATCCGGTACAACTTTGTTAACAAGTCCATGAGTCAATGCATCTATATACGAATAACGGATGCTATTTAATTCAAGTGCGTATATGCCGTATTAAACTCAAATATAAGAACGTATGAGCATATATGTGTTGTTAGATATTTATAAATGTGAATTGTTCGAGCTGCAGAGAACAGGTAAGCAGCAGATTACATACTCATAAAACCAATTCAATAAAACAATTTTAGTAACATCCTATATACAAAGTCTAGAAAAGTTATAATGAAATGATAAAAGTGTTGCTCGAATAGAATGCTGGACTGTTGGGCCGATAGTGAATTTGTCAATTTATCTACAAAATGTAAAAAAAACCGCACAAAGACCGACGAATTGAGCTAAAAATGGTACGAATTAAGACTGTACTTTACAAGCATTCATAGCAAAACAACTTGCAATACGTGAGAAAGTTCAACTTTACAATTGGCAGATTCCTCAGGTTCAAGATCACCGAATCATTCTTCGATCTTTCTTTTCAATAGACTTCGGTCTAGTATTACTGGCTCCAGAATGCCAATATCTGCACCTAGCACCAAAGTCCTGGTGTCTTAGAAAGTCAATCATCAGGAGAAGACAAGATGATTCTGTAGGAGCTAAAGCAATATTACTTTCTCTGCACGTGTGCGTCTTGCAATAAAAAGATTTCTTTGTTAACTCAGTGACAGAGGCCGGTAAACTGTAGCCAAGTTTGCTTCAATTTATGAGATACGCAACTCGGGGCTCTGTAGACTGTACTAAAAATTGCAATCTCAGACTGTCATTCTGAACTTTTCATATCAGCAAAAGAACGGCATCGAAAAAGTCATCGTAATAATAATGACATAACTTTTATGGTTTAGGCTTGTTGGATCTAACTAACCGCAACCAAAATCAAATAAATTATAATAACAAATGCAAACCTGAATTATGCAGGAAACTAGAACTAGTGTTTGCATTATCACATCTGCGACAAAGCTATTTAATAATATCAATATATTAACTTGCAAAGCCCAAAAACCTTCATAAAAAAGCTGCTTTCCCCCAACGACCGATGTCATACCACGTACATGCCGATAACCAGCCGACTTCAATGTCTTAAATTCTGCACCATATTTTACATATTAGCGCACCATATTTTACTATTGGTTCAAGCAGCTTGAACATAACTATAGATAATGATTTCCAACGAAACAGAGATTGATTTGTCCAAATCAATGAAACAACAGCTAGGACGCTTCCTACCTAACGTGGTTTTTTAAGGAAAACTTAGAGTTAAAAACTATTCACGCAAATACATCATGTTAAAGACCCTGATCCTCACTACCATAAACAAAATGCAACTGATGCGAAGCCGTTGAAATTATGCGTTGCTATACAGGAGGGAAATTTAAAAGCAATGCTGTGTTCCAAATTGAATTTTCCTAGGTGAATGCATAATGCAATCTGCTCAGATTCCTCTCAAGAACTACACAAAACATCGTTAGAAATGCGCATCTTCTGTAAAATTGTAAATTTAAAAACCTCGCCACCTAGATAATACTCGACAAATGATTTTGAAAACCACTATATTTTTACGTATCTGTTTATCAGATCAAAGTATGTTTTGCCCAACAACCTAGAATGAGTAGAAAACCTGATACAGGACAGCTGATAGCGGAAGGTGCAATAGTAGCAGCTCTTTGACAAGATCGCACTCTAAGTGCTAGAGAGGGGGCATTTAAAATTTTTGGGATCTGAGCCATTGGTCCGCTTTTTCAGCCACTCTTCATAACCTTTTCAGTTTGATTGCAACTGAGAGAAATATCTTAGCAAAATAAACCTTAATATAGTCTGAAAACTCGTGGAAAGTTAACGTTTGGGTAGATGATGACTACCTTGAGCAGTTATCGGTTCAGCTGTTAATAACATCTGCATTGCAATCTTTCTTGGCAACGCTCTTGCTATGGCAACAGCTGGAGTCGAACAGAATAGACCAATGCTCACCCTAAAAATACGATAAGAAGAAGGTATACAGAAACAGTAGTGGAGTTCAAGGGAATTCCTGTACGGAAAATTACATATTTTATCATTCAATAAGACTGTGTCACCTACACGTGTACTTTAGTTTTCATGGCACACAAATTGGCCAAAAACGATAGAGCATCACTAGAACTGTTGGCTCTCTGAATGGTTCCAATTTTTCGTTAAGTAAAATTCTTATCAAGAAGGCAGATAGCAACATGTAATGTATACAAAACAGAATGTCTCTGACTAGTCAAAGGTTATGAGGTTATGACTAGTCAAAGGTCAAAGGTCAATACATGTTCGTATCAATCACCTTTAACTTTACGCAATGAACAGATAAAACAACGCAGGTTGTACACCTGGCAAACATAACATGGAATCAAACAGACACGAGGGTAGTGCATGTTTGCAATTAAGTGCTATCTTTGTGATTATTGCAGGCACAAAACTTGTGCATAAGTTCTAACAACGATGGGATACATGGATACACACCCTTTTATAAAAAAATAGTTTACAAGAACATGAAGGCTAAAAATTACTGAGATTAAAGAAGGATCTGAGTAAATGCAAGCCTCAAACATCATCAAAAGTTAGATATTATGCATACTTGAGTCTTCTTTAGAAAACAAAGCAAGTATGATGCGATGGGAAGTGTCCGCTACACACTTTCATTGTAAGAATATAATCTTTATGAGTATATTAGGTTTAAAATAAAACAAAATTCAAAAATATTAAGACTCCGTGAAAAATTACGCATTTTTGCAAGTGTGTAGGGAGGCGCTTCAATAAACTAGTACTTTGGGGCATGACCAAGGCAAAGTACAAAGAGGTAATTCAAAGAGATAGAAATAAAACACATTGGGTAAAAATCTTGAAATGCCTGTGAAAAGTAACAAAAATAAACGTAAATTTGTTGCGTATGCAGAACACAGAGGGCGGTAAATTGCTGTAAAATAATTTTTCGAATTTTCTAGGGCTATATAGCAAATCCACACGAATTCGGTCTCCAATTAAAGGAGTCCTATTTGTTAACTGTAAATATCAAACTCATCACGAAACAGATAAGAATAACCAGGGGTGGTCTTCTATGTTGATTAATTACGACATTTGTATGTCCCATTGAATCCGAATATCAAATTGCAGTGTTGCGTTCTTTTCTTAATTGACTCGATGGAAGTATCCAACCAAAAAGTTAATGACATTCTAAACCTACAGAAATTCTGCCTCAATATTCCTCTCTGGCATTCCTTTTAAAGATGGTGCTGACAGCATGCTAGGTACCTCTTTGGGATAGCTAGCAAAGCTACAATACGCACCGAAAAGTCCCATTATATAGCAAAAAATCATAGGCCTTCCCAACAAAAAGGCAAGTTTGGCCTACGAAGTGATCTTCCAGGGCAGTGTGAGGCCCCTCAGGGCCTGTTCACACAGGAAACAAAGGGAGACGGGTCAATGAAGCAGGTAGCCTTATGACTAGAGGTTTGTCGAAGCCTTTTAGAATTTAGTCTTACCCCGGTGTAGCAAATTTGGCATTTTCAGATGCAATGGCAAGATCACAACTTGCAACAAGTTGGCAGCCAGCTGCTGTTGCAAGACCTACAATCAAGAATGGAAGAAATGACATATTAAGGAACTGACAAATTCTCCAAAAATATGACGAGAACAGGGACAAATGGATGGTTTTACAAAAAGTCTGCAAAGAATAAATCATTGTTAATACTTTGTGTCGAATTGCTAGAGAGGTATCCACCTGGCTCTATCAAAAGAGTTCTAATACTGAAAACAGTTCCCAGGATTATGCAACGGAAGGGCCAGCTAGAGGTTCTAGCAGAAGACAGATGAATTCCAAATACACAATATTGAAGGAACTCGAAAGGACCAAAAGTTCGGATGAATGGGGTACTCACACTTGAACATAACAAATAGCTTACCTCTTACTTGGGCAATTACTGGGACATCGATATCCTGGTAGTAAAAGTAAGGAAAGGAATATCACTTAGTTGCTGTTTATCATGATTATGTCACGCAGGTGGAGGCCTAGATAAGGCTCTACAACTAGAGAATAACAAACGCCTGACAAAATGGATTGACATTTCTTATCGGCTACATTTTCACTCTTTCGCAAGTCTCCTTTTCTACTACAAAGTATCATTAGTGTCATTTTGATGATCCCGTGATAAAGGTGATATCTGCCATATTTCTCATTTTGAACTTTGGGGAAATTTAAAAGAAGACAAGCTTTGAGGACTACAATCATCAAACGTGATAGGTGAGAGGTACTATGGGGCTATTATTCTGGCTTCCAGGAGGTGTTGCCGTATCAAATGCTCCATTCTGAGGAAGAGATACAAAAGGGGGAGTAACGCATTTCTACATCGTACACACGGTAACATTAAAAAGCCAAGTCTCTACATTGATTCTCTCCACGGCAATATGCTTGTCTACAGAGAAATATTGTGATATTGTAAGCTTAGAAGAAGACAAATCAAGTAAAAATGATAAAAATTATGAAAAACCGATACAAAAGACGAGGAAAAAGATGGATTCTAAGGAAAAGGACGACAACAAGAACATGGAATGTTGATCTGAATTACGCAGGGCACTGATTGTTTGCACTACGACATTTCACGAAATAAGTAACGAAGAAGAACAATATGATGCTATGAAATTCAAAGCCCGTACCCTCCCCCCCCCTTAATGAGGTCAAAGGTAATGTAGCACTAGTTGAGCTTCCATGAATTTTTCCCATAGAGTTATTTTTCTCAGAGTATCTACACTTCGTCTACATTTTCACACTTATACACAGTAAATTTGATTGCCAGAAGAGACAATTTTGTAGCTTCGTAATCCCATTAATGCATAACTAAATGTCATTGTCCTCGAGGGAAAATATAAAAAATAATGGCATATTCACACCTGCACAAGACACATGACCTCTGAGCATCTCTTGAAAAGCTGTTCGTGAGATTCCCTTCCTTCCTCTGCTAGCTACAGAAGAATTAAATTAAATCTTCACATAAAACTGCAACATTATCTCAAAATATACACAAACAGCATAAAGCACAATAAACCAAAAAGAATTAAAATTTTGATAACAAAAAATACCAAATAAAGAATGAAAGAACAAGCAAACTGCTTGATACATGCCTCATGGGAAAATGACATTATTTTCCATATAGAAAACTGCAGCCGCATAAAACCATTGAGAATTTGGTTAGAAAAGGGTAGCAAGGGGGTAGCAATGGGGATGAACTGTTGCAGTGCTGTGCACTGTAAAACATAGAGTCAGAGTTATTTACAAATGAAGGTCCACCTAATGGGTGCTCCAGGGACACCTTAAAGTGGAAGAACCAGGGGGGATGCAAGGACGTGTATCCAGGATGGAAAGTCAATTGTTTCTAATGTACAATCTCCCTTCATAATTTGTGGCAGATGAAGTGTATTTGGCATGATGATTCATCTTGAAAAATTCAGTCTCCTATCATCTAGCAATATTAGATTAGTTGATGGTGCACATTATGATAATAATCACTTGCACTGAAAAAAAACTTACAAAAGTCATTTTGCTAAGCAGAGATGTTATTATGCTGGTTTAGGAAACACAATATTCAACAACTACCTGGCAGCTTATTCTCAGGCCTGCAGTTGCCAGTTCATTAACAACCTTTACACAGTCTGGGAAAAGCATGCTATGTTCTTACCAACTCTTTGAGATTATGACCAGCAGAGAAAACAGGACCACTTGCAGACAAGATAATCACTTGAACATCTTTTTTCATTGATGCATCAGAAAGATTTTGCTTTAGTTCATCCAACATACTTGCAGAAAGGGAGTTCCTAGTTGCAAAAAGTCCTGAAATCATTAAATTTATATGGACCCTACCTAGCCATTATGAAATATAACAGAAATAATACAGTTTTGGGATACTTCCATAATGTAGAAATTGACAGATAAAGGATCTACCAAAAATTATCAGATGATTATTAAAAAATAAACACTTGTGAGACTGGTATCACTGAGGAGGACACCTACATGCCAAACAGATAACATGGCAATATGGACAATTGTCTGCTAATATGGTTGGCAGATTCTGGGATCAAACCATATGGACCTTACATATATAACATAGGAGGTAGCTTTATGTACAATTAGAAAGCAACATGTTTGACAAAAAGAATAAACAAGATGGATAAGAGAGCCATCATAATGAAACATTTACCTCTTCTTGGAGTTGTGCAAGACTATGTTGCAAACTCCATCATTGTGAGAAACATCAGTTAATATGTTCACCTCTGGCTGTGTTGACACACATCTTGTGTTGACAGACAACCCAATCTATTGCAAAAAAGACATCATACACACAAACTACCAAAGTTTAGAATTGGTAGGACACAAATGTTTATAGTAAAATGCCAATACTGCCATAACTGTGCATTTTTCATGTATTTACTAAGAAAATAGTATCATAAGAATGTATGGATTCACTTTACATGAAATCATCATCATGACAAAGGAAAGGGCTGCTTCTGCTATACTATTTTCTGATACAAATAATGGATGCTTCCAACTAACAACCTACACTTGGCAAACTTCCTCACAGTAAAAAGTGTTCTAGATTCAACTATTGTCCATGCAATCCTAAACAATCACGACTCTACTTTTCATCATGTCTGTTCTTCGGCTTATTGAGAAATTACACTTTCCACTGAGTGAATCTATTCTTAAACAAATAGTACAAAGATCTTTGCTTTCTCCAATTAGTTCCTGATATTAATAATCTAAAGTTCATTTGACTTTGCATACCATAGCCATAAAATTCAATGCCTTTCTTGTTGGATGTAATCACATTATTGAGCAGGATGTAGGTGTAGAACCATTTTTTCATGAGGCATCTTCAGCATACAATCGCAGGGAGTGCATCCTGCATTTTCACTCTTAGGCAGTAGTCTATCTATCTACAGTTGCTGTGCAAAACCAATGAAACAGAATAGGTACTTAAACACAAGCTAAATGTCTTCGAAGGGGGCGGTTTCCTCATGTCGAAGGATTCTCAAAATTTGTGCAGTCATGATAGTCCCTAAAAATCTACCATCTAGAGGTTGCCTTAATGTTTATTACTTCAGTTCCAAGATGAGCGATAGGAAGATGAGTGATGCGCATGCACCAGAAAAATATCGACAACTAATTCAATTTACCTTACATATGTTGTGCAGGCCCCTGCAAATACTTGTGCGAAAGTTGATCATCTTTACATCACCCTGCCCCTTCGTAGGCCAGATATGATGGCTTCCTGGCCTCGTTATCATATCGCCATATGATTGAGAATGGGAATGGTTACTTGGTAGTACCGCAAGCTTCCTGCCTGTGGCCACAGGTACTCTGCATATTGTCAGGGGTCATACATATATGACGTCATCTGGTAGGGGAGGGGGTATTGTTAGTACTCGATGTTTACGACGTATTCTTAGAGGGGGGAGTGAGAGGGGGCGGTTTCCTCTTGTCGACGTCATCTCAAGGGTTCTCAAAATTTGTGCAGTCATGATAGTCTCTAAGAATCTACCATCCAGAGGTTGCCTTAATGTTTATTAATTCTATTCCAAGATGAATGATAGGCAAAAGGGACATCAATTGGATTAAAGTTACTTATCTTCTTTAGAAAAGTTCCAAATTCTATCTAGGAGAAAGCGTTAACAGTAGCTGCACCGTAGTTGGTTTTTCATCTGGAGATCCAGAAAACGAACTTGAGGGAGAAAACCAAACAGGCAGCACTAATATGATGAACATTAATTTCAATACTTAGCCTAACAGACGATGATCTATTTAGTGCCATTCTCCTTTTAGTTTTCTTTTGGTGTTAACTGCAAGGTTTCTAATAGTAATAATCTCCATTAACAATTTATATCCATTTCTATGTTGTATATATTAATATCCCCTCTTTTACCTTAAACCATTTGTGCTATTAATTCACTGATATTTTCATCATCATTGTTGCTTTGAATTAAAAATTAGTACAAATAAATTTCAGTGAATTATCTCCGTACTTAATGATAGTATGAAAGGAATAAGAGATGAATTAAATTGAATCACGTAGCTACATTTTTTGCCTTAAACATAAATCATAATAGCAATTTGGATGCCGAAAGGTTTTGATTAGTGTATTAAGTATTTAAAAATAAAGCTGTACAAAACGATGCCACTCTTCAGGCAGAATTTCTTAAGGAAAATTTAGAGTTCCACATTATTCTGGCAACTACCATATTCAGGAAGAATTCCCGATTCTTGTAAGTATAAATAAAATGCAACTGATGAGCAGGCACTGAAATGCATGTGTTACTGGCAAGTATATGGGAAATAAAAATGCATATATAACACCCTGCTTTAAAGATAATATCTTAATTAATATGTAATGTATTCTGTATAGATTTCGCTCTAGAACTCTAGAACTGCATACTGAGTTTTTAGAACTGTACATTTTGTATAGAGAATGCACATCAATGAATTAAACCATCTTCAAGGTAAAATCTACAAAAGTGCTCTCTAGGATTGCTGATCACTTGAGAAACTCCTAAGTGTAGTTATACAATAGACGTCGGTTTCAAAGTGCTAATCTTTAAATGTTAAAATCATGTGAAGGCCATGACAGTTCTCAATTGTTGTTTGTATTCAAGAAGGAAAACCTGTTGAGGGCAAAGTGTTTTTGAGTAGAGAATTCTTATCTTGTTTACTTAGGATTGTCTCCCTATGTTGAAGATGGGGGGATATAGGAGGGGGAAGACAGAGGGAGATGTTGACTATTTAATAAAGTTATTAAATCTAGGTTTATGCCCTGAGAGCGTTGAGATTCGGGTCGCCGACAATGTAGAAACCAGTTCTTCCTATTGAAAATAAAGATGTGGCATTAGCAGCTCACACCTGTAATGTCCCTTCACAAGAAGCCTGAGGGATTTGAGCTGATGCTTTGTCTCAGAGGGCACTTACTGTCTTACAGTCACAAGGGAGCAATTGCAAAGAATAAGAATGGACACTAAGGAGGGCTATTTCTTACAATGTAAAATCATTTACCGTCTTTAGCTATCAAATAACTATCTGATATTTTCCAAACCTTCAAGCAAATTTGTAACACAATAGAAGGTAAATTCTTATTGCTCAAAGTGCCCATAACTGAATCACAGAAGAGATTGCGTCATTGAGCCTTACCTCACTGTACACCAAAACCGCGTTGTTTCTTATGGTTTCAGCAGTGTGGCCTATCAATGTTAGGGCGTTAAAGCCATGTATGCAAAAAGAATTTATATCCATAATAGGAATCAGCGCTTATCTTTCACACAGAGTTGGGCATGTCCCTGGAAATATTGTGAAAGATCTAAAGATGTCATTGTTATGAGGGAGCAACAAGAAGTGGCATAATATAAACTAACTGTAACCCTTTCAAATCGAGAATAAAATAATATATCCTCTTCAAGCTGGCCTTTTGAGACAAAGGACATAAAGGTCCTTGAGAACAAACAGAACTGTTGTCATAGAATCATTTAGCTACAAACAACCTCCGAAACTGTAAATCATACTGCTTTACTCTCTAAATTTCAACATTAAGGAATCAACAGTAATGCGCTTGGATGGTCTGAATTTCATTTGACAGACTCTGGCGCACGTAAAGGGTTAGAATGACCTATAAGGATCAGCTCTAGAAAACTTTTTTCTAATGCTCATGAACTCTTTCTAATGTTTCAGAATACTGTAGGTTTCACACCGTATGAACTGACGAATATCAACGAAAGTTCCTGTCGCAATGTATCAGCTTTCTCTATAGCAAGGCTAAGATTGTGCTCCTGTGGTAGCATCGACCGCAGATCAATTAGCGGCGAAGCCCGCTCTTTGTTGCTTCCTGCATCCATAGGCAGAGCGAACGCGTATGAGACTGGAAGTACATATTTTTTTATAAGAAAAAATCGATAAGAAACCTAAGGCTCAAGTCAGGCAAAAAATTAAGAAACAATTAAGAAACACAGGCTGGCTGAGTTTCAAAAGTAAATTTGAAAAATCTGCTTTTACGAGAAAATCTTTACTTCAACTGGAAACAAAATACAAACAACATCCGTCTCTCAAATGGTTTTAACTAAAACTTCAATTTCTCGCCTCATAGTTGCCTTGTAGCTATAGGAAATTTTAAGAACTTTAAAGAATTTTAAAGAAACACTTAAGAAACTTTTAAGGTTGGATTTGACAAAGAATGCAGCTTGGGCATTGGTAAGTTTCGACACACTGTTTGGTAAAGGTTCCCAATAAAACGATTTCTAGTTAAACAACAGTAATGGTGTAATATTTTCGAAATAACTGTCTAAATAAAACTCCCTCCGATGTACATATATTCTTTCTGCATGAGAGTTTTCAACGAGTCTTGCGCGCGCAAACAGGCAGGCCGCTGCAAGCGTGTACGCGTTAAGCTTCAGCGCATGCACCCATACATATACAGCGGCGATGCAAAAGAAAAATCACTTTTAATCAAATCAAAATCGAATGGCAAAATAATTCTTAGTTTTCAAATAACATGACAAAGTTAGTCCCAAACATTAAAGGATAAAATCGCAAAATAAAATTGCATATAAAAGGTCACAAATGTTAACTGGCATAAAATAATAAGAAATCTTCAATGTCTTTTAATGTGTTATACAAAGAACGCACTTTCTTTCATCAGTTGTTTGCATCTGAAAGCCAAACTTCACGTGTATTTGAGTTGCTAAGCGATAGAAATCCAGACATGCCTAGGAACTGGGCGTGCGTGCGTGAGTGTATCTGTTGTTTACCATCCCGACTTGCCTTCTTTCATTCGAACTGCAACTTCGTACGGCAATTTGACACCTTTGAAGAGGAGTTCGTTCAGTTGTTTTACAGGATCAATACATACTTCGAATGGTAGACAGCATACGTACCAACCTGCACAGAAACCGCCAATCGGCCATGCCACGAATAACAGAGCGACAAACCAAATAATTGCCCACAAAACATTCATTCTGCAAGTTTAAACTTTCAACTGTGAGCCTGTAAAAACAATGAAGTTTAATTATTGCTAGCTAGGAATATTCTCAGTATCAAACGATACAGCCTAAAGCCCGAAAGCTTAGGGTAATTTTATATTGAAAACTGAAATCTGTTTGGGCTTTGCCCAGCCGGTAAGCCTCGTTAGGCTCATGTAAAAATGGGCGGTTGCTCGTTTGCACAGCAGATAATACGCTTAACTTCACAAGAATACCTTAATGGCGTGATTGTAAATGTGTAGCAGATGTGCAGTGAAAATTGTTATTTGTCCAATGTAACTTTACCACGATAGTGCTAGACTAAAGTTAATTGAGCTATAACGTCCTCCAGTAAGAAGTATTGTTCAGGATACGAGGGGAAGTCTCTTCGCCATTGTTCTTTTACTGACAAAGCTTGTCTCCAGTTAGCGATATATCAGCTACATTTTCGTATGAAACATGTCTTTACTGGTCAATTTTGTTGAGCGGTAGAGAGTTTACTATTCAACGATGAAACCAAAACCAAATGTAAAAGAGTTTGGAGTAGGCAGCTCAGAAAGGCGTGAATGCCAAAGCCAATAGTGCTTCTCAATTCTGTCGGTTGGAGTCCAAGAAAGCAAGGAAAGATCAACGTTGGCATAAAAAATATGATGCTATTGCAATAAATGTATAAATACGAAGATTAAAACGCCTCTTACCAAACTAAGGCTGCCTCCAATTTATCGCCAACGAACGCCGCAAAGTAACTCTTCACGAGGGTGCTGTTGTAGTGTGATCGACAAGTGTCTTTGTTCAGCTACACATTGTACAGTTGACAATAGGAGATTCAACCGGGGGTAAATACGAATGTTTTCCTTGCAGCTTCTGACGAAGGAATGCCATACCATTTAGTTTATAATGTTTTTCATACAAATACTGTCATGCAGGATGATGCTTGATATGGAGCACCTACCCGACTGGCCCAAGCAGCCTTTTCCCAATATTCACCATTTTGGTTAGGCCCAGGTCTTATACTTGCTCAATTGCTCCTGTGCCCCAATGCTTCTGAAATGTCCCCGGTGTCTTAACAACTTTGCAAGTTCCCTCAAACACGTTTTTTGTAACAAAGTAGTACTCGATTGCTCAACAAGGTAAGAAAGTTCACTATTGGATTTTTGAGACCTAAGAAAGTCGATACACTTGTTTTCTAATAACAATCACAGCACCAGACACTCTAACATTTAAGAAACTTTTAGAGCCACAAGGAATGAGTTAACATACTTCAGAACTTTCTGTGTCATCACAGTTTCGGAAACCCCCTTTTCTTCTCCACACATGTCTATGACATTCTGCATAGTTGCCAACTTTTGGCTAACAAAATGTTGGATAAATGGGCGTGGCAGTGTGGCAGAATCACGAGGGTATGGGGTTATACCATGATTAATGGAAACCACCAATACATCGTAATATCTAAAAAACAATAATAGATCTGAAACTTGAAAAACAATGGTTCTAAGAATGATTAGTTTAGACTAAGGGACAAAAGAAAAGAACAAACAGTGTGAATTTCAAAGTTCAGTATCTTTTTAGAGTTTTTTCCTAACTGAAAATTTTTTTACCGTAGCTGGAAGTCAGTCGGCTTGAGATAACACTGAAATGCTGGAGTCTCCTGTGGAATACGGGAGACTTAGCAACTATGCTATGTTCTATGTCCTAAACTTTATGGGCACTACAAGAGACAATGTTGTCCGTTCTGCTTTCGTTTTAGCTTCAATTTTTCTTATTGACCAATAAACATTTAGGAAACTTTCAAACTAAACTGTGGCCAAAAATTAAGAAACTCCCCTCGACCAAGCCCTCCCGTCGAACAAGCTCTGCCATCCAAAAAGTATCGGAAATAAATAAACCCCATAGGGAGCTAATTCGAGGATTTACGGCACCTGCAAAATTCCATTGAAATATATGAAGAATAAAATTTTGTTGAAGAAGCAAAGAACTCAAAGAAACAAACGCAAAACAGTGGTTACATTTCCCGAAGGCTCAATTTTTCGTCTCCATGAAAGCTTTATTTTCTTGGAGGTACCGAACACTAAATTCCTCGGTGGTCAACAACGAGAAATATACATAGACAACTGACCTAGGTTTCCCTAAAACACCCTGAGGATTCGTTACGCACGTAAATGTATTGGAAATCTATGTCTTTTGAACACTCCCCACAATTCCCCCACGGATTACTGTACTCTCAGATTCGATCTCTGGAATGTGAATAAAAAGGTAGTTTTTTATTTACAACCCTCCTGTTTCCGGTGACTACATATTTTTGCTTTCATCTTCGATCCCATGTGTCCTTCACATGATGACAACCTAGCAATGATGTAGCTGTGAAACCATAGCTGGGCGAGTCTCTATAGGCTTTCACATCCACCGGGGGTTCCATACTCTGATATTCGCGCACGTCTTTATGAGCACCAAATTCACCAGAACACAGTTAACAACATAGAATTTCAAAAGGATATTTATTCAACATAACTCCGATATGACTAACCCTCAACAGCATACTGAACTGCCATTGCTTAATTATATTCAGAAAGACTCCAACTTCAAGATGTTTCAAATTAGTAAGTTTTTACAAGTTGAACCGCGAAGTAAGCTACTAGCAAGTGATCTACTTATATGTAAAGCTACTAGTCATGCAGTATGAATCTTTCGATGCTGCAATTTCTCCAGCGTAACTTTCTTCTCGTACTCCCTTCTCTCCATTTCAATCTGCACATGAGATGGCACGTCAGAAACTAGGTAATGGGCAAGTACAACACATAATATGAGAAAGTGCTCTGCTCCAAAAACAAGTCCAACGACGTATCTACGATAAACGACAAAAATAAAGCATATGAACTAACTCCTCGATGGCTTGGATGCTAGATCGGGAAGCTAGGATATTCCAGTATGTCCAGGGTAGAAAACAGACAAAAATGATGATAGAAGAAAGTTCTCCACGAAGATAAACTCGCGTTTCCTATTTACACACTTTCATGTGAGAATACCTAATTTTTCGCTGAGCCTCAATATTCTTAAAGTTTTTTATTTTGAGCCGAAGAATATTCTAAAATTATTCTTAAATTTTAATAATTTTGAGTATCAATACTCATATAGACAATATTCATATTATGAGAGGTGTGTAGCTGACACTCGCCAATGAGTCACTGAACATTTGAAAACAATAGAAATGTTAGGTGAACTGTTAGCTTGTTTTTGATTTCGAGCAAATTCCATCCAAAATTGCTGAACAAATTGTTGGGTGGCTGAGCATGGTAGTCAAACGATCCAACATTTCACTGAACATAGGTGTTCAATGAACGTTGGGTGAAATGTTGTGTCGTTTAAGCAGGGCGTAAGAGATCCGATGAGTGAAGCTTAAATTTGTTTTGCTTTCTAAAGAAAACTGAAAAAGCAAAAGATCTAAGCCGCGATGAAGCTTGAGCCTTGCCTTATTCTCAAATTATTTTTAAATGCCAGTGATTTTGAGCCTTGATAATCTAATAGACTATATTCTTATAGAAAAAAGTTGTATAGCCATCATGCAATGCATGTCCAAGATTTTGATTATATCCTTACTTACGTGCTATAGGGAACCCCCCAAAATGCCCAAAACCCCTGTAAGATTTAGGTACTGCAGTAATTTAGAGGGCAGGAGGTTAAATCAAGACCCAAAGAGGATCAACAGTCACAGCGCGGGAGATGAGTACAAATAAGACAAACAGAACAGCACGTTGCTATTGTCCACATGCGAAAACTAGCAGGTTCTCACGGCCTAGCGCACAGGTACCAGTTGCTAAATAATCCTGTGCATTCAAATTGTTACAATTATGTCCACTTAAAACTTCGCATCCTTTGACAATTTGCTGCAGGTACTTTGGAGGCCTGATTGCAAAAACAAATGGCAAGCAGCGCCTCCGCATTGTTACAATGCGCCACAGTCAGTGCAATGCATATCTTACAGACTTAGGCACTGCACGGCCCGTGGGCCACATACAGTCCGTGGGTCACATACGGCCCGTTGATTGACTCTGGCCGGTCCATGAAGGGCTAGGGTGAATCTGAAGTTCAGCGTTTTCCTCAGTAATATTTTCTTGAACTGCGCGGTTTTCTCTGCTCCAAAAACGTCAATTACTAACACAACACAGTTCCACCAACATAAGCGGATTCAGAGTTTGACTTTGGGTGGGGCAATTTCGGAAAGAAAATTGTAGGGAAGGAAAATTTTCAGAGCCACACCCTTTTATAACTTTTGGAATGTTTTGTAGAGTGCCCAGTTCATCTCCCATTCATTTCCTTGTCTAATTCACGTGGCATATCTCTGAACACAAATTCTCTCGATATGAAATAATACCGTTAGGGTGGCCATGGCCCCTCGGGCCCCCTTGGAACTGCACTTGTCCGCCAGTTTGCAACAAAATATTGGCCCTTCAATAAGCTTCCAAAACTCTGAAGGGTGTGGTCTCAACCGTACTTTGCCTAGCCACGTCCTTCACACATAAAAGACCCCCCCCCTTGTACGAAATTGAGATCTATGCCATTGAAGCAAATTCCTTATTATGAATTTGTCTATATATACTATATATATATATACATAACTCGAAAAAGCCGTTTGTCGAGCTACAGTGAGGTTCTGTAATGCCAACAGACTATCCACTTATATATTTATCTCCTTCAATTACTTTTAACTTTGTACAACCTTGTATGCAGTAGAATTTGAGCAGTTTCTATGGAGTATTCGGTGTGGTCAAGGGCCCGAATCATTAGAAGTGGCCCTTAGCACAGTCCTTGTCCCATCCTAACTTTCTAGCACGGCATCCATGAGCGAAATAACTAAGATTAAAATCATAAACACTTTAAGTGAGAAGTCAAATAGTGTGAATCTTATGAGAGCACACATCTGATATTCAGGCCGATTAAGGCAGTTATACAGTGCATAAAGGCCCACATACTGTTCTGGCCTCACTGGTTCAGATGTACACAATTGTGTCCCCGTTGCAATCTGGTTCCTTTGGAAATGTGACACATTCCCATACAAACATGTGACAGTTCACTCCTTAGCTATGAGACAACAAATATTTGGAAAGTGGCTAACAACGACATTCGCATTATATTCAAAAATTCGTAATATGATACAGTCTGGTAACATAAGGGAGAGTGATTGCAAATATTACAAGGACCACAGAAATTAGAACAATTTTGATTTCTATATGTCTCAAATTGAAACAAAATTATGTTCTCAGTCAGCTGGACTCGCCAAAGTTACAGCTAAAGGTCAGCGGCGGACTTACCAATGTGTGTGAGGCTTCTATACTGCATAATAGTCAGGGACGCCTACCGTGGGGGGGGACAGGGGGGCAACTACCCCTCCTGCCCTTTCCAAGGACTTAATTACTTTAGTGCAAAAATGCTTATAATGTGCCCTCAATAGGAACCTTGCCCCCCTGTCCTCGGTGCGGGCAGGCGTGCCTGATAATAGTCTGCTCTTAGTCACTAAATCATCACTCTATGACTTGGTACTGCAATGTCAAAAGCCGAAGCAAGGCAGAACGCAAGCAAGAACTGCGTATCAAGGTCTAATAACATACGCGGAAGGAAGATCATAGAGAAGACCGTATCTTCTGCAACAGTATTGACAGGCGTTAAAATGCTGTTTCTTAACTGGAAGACAGGTGATCGCTACTAAAGGAGGCCACTTCCTGGCACGAAAAAGGACATGGCCCGAGCAACTGCCCTCTTGCACCCAAAAACAAACTGTTCTCGAACCGTGCAGGATAGAGTTCTTGAAGAGATAACAGACAATGAGTGATCTGGAAGGCAAAAAAGAGTCTGCCAGCTGTTTTAGGCCAAATGGAAGTGGAGGTTCATGAGCAGATCGTCAGCACTGTTCCACCTTAAGAATAAGAATATCAATGAGTGATAAAGAAATTTTATGATTACCTGCCGAAGCCTGGCTTAATCCATTGATCGCCAGTGTCATCAAGGTAGTACATGTCAGGGACCCACGTTGCCAATTGTTCACTTGAGAATCCAATTAAGAAGCAATTAGTTGCCATTGACAACACCATCATGATGGTCAGTACCTTGAACCAGACTCCAATACCTTTCGCTCTGCAAAAATCAAAACAAAACGAGAGTGAACGAGTCATTCTGTCCATTCAGACACAATAAAAAACAACCGTGTTCCTTTCAAGTCTATCTTTCTTTGATCGGGGGAAACTCTAGTAAAGTCAAGTGAAAATTTCCCAGCACGGTCTTCTGAGGTGTTTGGTACTTATGGCATAATCAACCAGATGCACAATAAGACTTTTCAAAGATTTCAATGCATTTGGGACAACCGAACATTTAGTACAATCATACATATGGTAAAATCAAACATCTGGCACAATCAGACATTTGGTACGAACAAACAGTTGGCACAATCACACACTTGGTACAATCATGCATTTAGCACAATCACACATTTGGTACAATCATGCATTTAGCACAATCATACATTTGGTACAATCATGCATTTGGCGCAATCTCATATTTGGTACAATCATACATCTGCTAGGAACAAACATTTGGCACAATCACACATTTGGTACAATCATGCATTTGGCGCAATCTCATATTTGGTACAATCATACATCTGCTAGGAACAAACATTTAGCACAATCACACATTTGGTACAATCATGCATTTGGCGCAATCTCATATTTGGTACAATCATACATCTGCTAGGAACAAACATTTGGCACAATCACACATTTGGTACAATCATGCATTTGGCGCAATCTCATATTTGGTACAATCATACATCTGCTAGGAACAAACATTTGGCACAATCACACATTTGGTACAATCATGCATTTGGCACAATTTCATATTTGGTACAATCATACATCTGCTAGGAACAAACATTTAGCACAATCACACATTTGGTACAATCATGCATTTGGCACAATCTCATATTTGGTACAATCATACATCTGCTAGGAACAAACATTTAGCACAATCACACATTTAATACAATCATGCATTTGGCGCAATCTCATATTTGGTACAATCATACATCTGCTAGGAACAAACATTTGGCACAATCACACATTTGGTACAATCATGCATTTGGCGCAATCTCATATTTGGTACAATCATATATCTGCTAGGAACAAACATTTGGCACAATCACACATTTGGTACAATCATGCATTTGGCGCAATCTCATATTTGGTACAATCATACATCTGCTAGGAACAAACATTTGGCACAATCACACATTTGGTACAATCATGCATTTGGCAAAATTTCATATTTGGTACAATCATACATCTGCTAGGAACAAACATTTAGCACAATCACACATTTGGTACAATCATGCATTTGGCACAATCTCATATTTGGTACAATCATACATCTGCTAGGAACAAACATTTAGCACAATCACACATTTGGTACAATCATGCATTTGGCGCAATCTCATATTTGGTACAATCATACATCTGCTAGGAACAAACATTTGGCACAATCACACATTTGGTACAATCATGCATTTGGCGCAATCTCATATTTGGTACAATCATATATCTGCTAGGAACAAACATTTGGCACAATCACACATTTGGTACAATCATGCATTTGGCGCAATCTCATATTTGGTACAATCATACATCTGCTAGGAACAAACATTTGGCACAATCACACATTTGGTACAATCATGCATTTGGCACAATCTCATATTTGGTACAATCATACATTTGATGCAACCAGAAGAGAACAAGCTTACCTTCTAACAATTGGTCTCCTACACAAAAAAAGCAATTTGAACATATCCGATCTAGCCTCTATGAACAGAAACCCAATCGTGATCACAGAACATAGTGGAAATGCAGAAGCAAACAATGTGACGTACTGAAATGGAATGAAAGAATCATTGCAACTTCTACCCAAATGCCAACAAAAAAGCCATTCGAACTTATTAAACAACCGCTTCAAAGTCTAAAACAATTTATGCTTTTGCAGACCTATCACTCCGGTTCACAATTCCACGAAGCAAAGAAAGACAATACAAAATAGAAACGGTTACCTTAACACAGGTGACGATATATGTCAATGCACAGGACATGTTTGCATTGATTCAACGATCATCTTCATTCCGAGACAAGCCTCCTACATGTGTGCACTAAGATAACTACTTGGCTTCATATCTGTTTGCACATGTACTATGCTAAACTTATAACTAACGATGATTTTGGAATCAAAAGAAACATCTCTTATACGTTCAAATCTATCGTCGCCTGTGTAAAAGTTATCTCCAATTTACTGCTGCTGTGAAACCTTGGTAAGAACGATAATGCTTTGCAACAAGTGGTATATGATCCCATTGCCTGCTCTTCCATACTTAGAGTGTAGTTCCTAATTTAGCTTGAAAATGCCGTTAGGTTGATGTCAAAATATCGTTAAATAATTCTCCTAACACTAGCAGTTATTTCTAAGTACTACAAGCGAAATTTTCTAATTGGCGACTTAGAGAATGCATCAACCTGCACGATCAGGGTCCCTATCCTGGGCGCCTGAGAGGGTGCAACCCCCTTGCTATATCTAAAGGAGCTTTTTTGGCCTGCAGTACCCCTTTTACTTTCAAGGTTTTTAAGATGTGTCTCTTCTTGAAATTATTTTCCTCAAATTCACATCTGCACTGTGGATTTGCAATTTCCTTACTATTCCTCTTTCGTTGCTTCGGGTTTTCACTGGCTACTCTCATTCAAAACTCATTCGTGCAATGCACTGGCTGTTCGCAAATGAACACTGGAGCCACACGAATTGCCAGTATTTGTAGGCCTCGTTTACCACATTGAGTGCACTATGCGTGCAAGTACAAGTTATATTAAATAGACAACAGAGTCAGCCATTCGACAATTCTGCCAAAGATTAAATCTAAGTAGATAAAAGAATGCACCTATGCTACTACGCAGGACTACAGACAACATCGTCTAGTAGTAACCATGGTGAAAATACAAGATTTGATAACATGCTAGCTGATTTAGAGACTTACACCAAATTGAACAACCATTTCCAAATAATCGTCAAACTGCTCATATTCTTCCAAAACAGCATCCTCAACAACCTGCAATCACAAATACGGTACAATCATCTTAGGAAATTTCGAACAGCATCAGAGTCTAAAATAAGTAATTCTTACAGATCCACAATTTTAAAGAAACAACTGGCACGAACTTTCATTGAAAGAGCACGATGGGTGTGGCAGAAATTAAAACTAGCAATTTGATCTAAAAAGTAAAATAACAAACCTAAATATAATCAAAAATAGTCTTGTATATATCATAAACTCTCATACATACTTGTAATCCATTTTTATTTTTACTTATAAGTACGATCGCGTAGCTTCCTACAACACCCTATGATCCTGTTTCCCAGCCTGTTTTGTGCCATTTCCATTGTTACGAATGCAATGAAGGAGCTTCCCCCTCATCAAAGTAAACGAAAACTATTACACTTGCTGATCTCATTAGACGTTAGTTCAAAATCCAAAAATAATGCCATTTTATCACCAATTTTATTATAACACGAAAACAAATAAAAAGGAAGGTTCAACAAATCACAAAACGGATAGGAGCAGTTCTGTTTGATAGTATGTGCCTATCATAGAAACACAGCATTTTGTGATTGGTAATGGCAGCTTGTCATTCGATAAGGTTGTAGAAAAACTGAATACAGAATGTTAACCTGCAAACTGTTTGGTCTTTCTCCTTTCTTTTCCTTGATTGCCTTGATATGATCTCTAGTTCTATACTGTTTTAGTTTCTCAGTAATTAATGGAATAACACTCTCCGTCACAAGACGCCTTATTTCATCACCTAAAAGAAAGGTTCTCTTATATTTTAACCGTAGTTCAGTCCATCCGACAAAGCATGCTTTAAACTGATCGTAGCGATCACGACGATTGTGGAGATCACGAGGATCATGTAAATTAGAAAAGTCTGCTTGCTGACTATTTAGTCAATCTGTCACCAGCTGAGAATGTCACTTTTAACCTGAACTAAAAAGAAACTCACCCCAAAACAACCCAATGAGTTCTCGTCGCAATGATATGATATTCAACTGGTAAAATGCGATGTAAAACAGAGGCAGGTAGCAATCAAACAACTCAAAAAGGACACGCTTTATGATCAGTGAGCTGTTCCATTGAAGCTCCGTTCTAAAATGCGAAGGAAAAGATAACAGCGATTTGTGAATCACGGAAAGAAGACATACACCGCTGAACAAATATTCTCTAAAGGGATAGATGATAAAAGATATCAGTGATGCAGGATTTTGAGAAAGATGTTAAATATGAAGTAAATATTTATTTCCAAACTGCTCGGTAATGTAATCATAAACAGGCACTTCTATTTACAAAGCTTTCAAGGATGTATAAAGATCAGAGCAAAAGGAATGCAATGAAGGAATTTAACGAAGGTTACTGGCTTTATGTGCAACTTTGAATCGACTTTGGTGCAAACTGTCTTGCTGTGTCATTACTTTTGTTTGTGCTAAGCTGAACGAATTTTTAATGAAAACACTTTGAGTATGGAAAACGAAAAACACACCAAAAATATATCACAATTCATTGCAAACATATAAACTTGTTTATTCAAAAAAGTACAAAAATAATTAGTTCACAAGAACTATAAAACATTTGACGAAGGAAATTCATGAAAACGGGCCTATGAAAACATATGATGAAGGAAATTCATGAAAATGGGCCTATGGGATACTTCTACGATACACTTGATAGCAATACCCAATGAGGAAAATAAAATTCCCTGGTTTCAAAAATTCTAACAATAGATATCACTTGTAAAACAACATCAACTACTGCACACTTTCAATGCTGACCAATTTTGCAGTATACTGAACGAATGTACGTTCGGGTTTCCCTGGCAACAGGCGATCAGATAACTTACAGTATGCCGAGCAAGTTTTTTTTATACGCTCATAAAGTTACAATCAAACGGATATAGACACACATTGCAAACTACAGCACAATGCCATAGGGAGCATGGTAGTACATAGCAGCCCTAAGGCAATTCAAAATTAAAATTAAGAGAAAATAAAATTTATAAACAACAAACAACATTCATATTCATTCCAAAATTCTGAAAAAAGTTCCCTGCGTTGTCATGAATTACTGGGTACTGTTTAGATCTGTATGATGTTGGGGGCACTCCACACGCACAAATGTGAAGACTAAGCAAGCATAGCTGCCAAATGTTTGTGAACTCTGATAAAGTCTATTTTCTCCCAACCTAATTGACCAATCATCATGCAAAATGGGCCTAATCTTAACATGTGTGGTCAAAATCCTGCATGATGATTGGTCAATTAGGTTGGAAGAAAATAGACCTGGCAGAGCTCTCAAACATTTGGCGGCTATGCTGACTAAGCAGAGCCCAACAGATGAATTACCAATCCACATACTTATAAAAAGTGGGTGAGGTCTTTAAATTAGAATTTCGCAAACACAGGGCGTGGCAGAAACTAAAAACTAACAAGGTGTCCAGAAGGGTAAATAGCAAAGCCTAATACTATTTAAGAATTGGCATATTTTAATAAATATCATTGGTAAACATGTTAATGTGTAATTTCTGAAGACTATCTTTCAATAAATAGATATGCCTTATTTACACCTTCAGTCCTTCCTCAACTTCATATCCACAGTTTCCATTCACACCACAAATTGAATCAGATCCATACATATTTTAGGCCCTGTAGTCGAGTAAATACTCGCGGAAAGCCAGGAACTTTAGCCTTAGTTTTAATATTCCTAAACAATTAGGCTCATCCCTTTTTATAGATATCAAATATTTTTTTCAATCTGCATAAGGATTCTGCTAGAGCTCCTATATAAGAACAAAGCATTTTAACAACAGGTTTGCTTTCCTCACGTGCAAAATAGGAGGTAATTCAGAATAGGAGGTAATTAGTGCATAGATGGGATTTCAATGGAAAAATCCATCAAATTCCAAAAGAGAGAAAGTATAGGAAATCCAATAACACAATTATAGAATGATAGCCACTTTCTATTTGAACGAAAACGCCGAATACTCAATGGAAAGTGTTGTTTAACTAACATGGGCATACGCTCTGAACGCAGTCCTCTTCAACCCAAAAGTTATCCAATTATGAGAAATTAACTTACCTTTGGTTTTCAAGGCCATGATGTCGTCGGGAAAGAACATATCTATCAAATTGAAGGTCATCGTGTCAGGAATGAACTTACCTATGATTTTCAAGGTCGGTGCAGACAGTGGAAACATATCGGTACAGACGATTCAATATGTTGATTATGATGGAATGAGACAGAGTTGGTACCATCCATCCATAATAAGGGCTATCACCAGCAAAGATGTGCCCCTAGGGAGAAAAGATGACAGTAAATACTACATCTTCTACGAAGGGGTTCCAAACCAAATCATAAAAACTTCATAAATCATACATACATATATATATATATATATATATATATATATATATATATATATATATATATATATATATATATATATATATATATATATATATATATATATATATACACACACACACACACATATATATAATAATAAGTCAAAGCCGCACTAACTTAGTATATAAATAAAACATAGAGAATTCAAAAATATACTTTCTTCTGTTGTAAACGTTTCGATATATTATCTTCATCAGTACTAAGGTTAGTACTGATGAAGATAATATATCGAAACGTTTACAACAGAAGAAAGTATATTTTTGAATTCTCTCTCTCTCTCCCTCTCTCTCTCTCTCTCTCTCTCTCTCTCTCTATATATATATATATATATATATATATATATATATATATATATATATATATATATATATATATATATATATATATATATATATATATATATATTTATATATATATATATATATATATATATATATATATATATATAAATATATATATATATATATAAATATATATATATATATATAAATATATATATATATAATATATATATATATATATATATATATATATATATATATATATATATATATATATATATACATGACAAATAGAAGTGAATTAAATGCTTTTTATAAAACAGAAGAGCTTTGCTATAGGGATAGATAGGGTAAACATCATGATGGAATAGTGATGTTATATATATATATATATATATATATATATATATATATATATATATATATATATATATATATATATATATCTTTGGAACAATACATTGAAATTGTGTTTGATGATTGAATGGAATCTTATGCTAACTATAATTTCTCTTCCATTCAATTTTAAGTGCTATCCATTGTAAGTCCTGTTTAATTGTGTAAAGTGCTCTATTGCTGTAAGTTAATTAGATATTGTTCCTTTGTTTCATCATTATATATGCGCTGTATGTACCGAGTTTTTTCTTGGGTATCTATGCATTTCTTTAAAAATTTCTTTGCGATTGAAGCTATTTGAGTGTGTGTGTGTGTGTGTGTGTGTGTGTGTGTGTGTATATATATATATATATATATATATATATATATGTATGTATGTATGTATGTATAGAATAAGCCAAAAATACGTGAAAAGTCTGCTGGTACTACAGAACTTCACTATAGCACGTGATGAGCTCGTACAAGTATTTAACGTGTAGAGAACACGCAGGCAGAGAGAGGAGACAATGTTATGGTTGCGAGGTTCTTTGAGTAGGATGACCAAGAACCTGAAGTGACGTATTGCATTGATGAGGCACTGCAATGAATTGAATGCCCTGAAGGTCACTTTCTTGTTGCCTGTCTGGCTTGTTGCTTGCTGATGAAACTGGACCAACAAAGGATTTTCGGACTACGTCTCGGTCACCATTTTGGGAACGAGCATTGTAGCTTATAGGAAGCACAAATTCACGTTCCTATAGACTAGTCCCTCAGGCAATGGTATAGTAAACATAGTGCGGTTTTCATTTGCAGTAATACATAGAATCAAATTGCAAACATACCGGTTCAGAGTATCTCGCCAATGTTGCCAGGTATATAGGGCTCTCTTTATCGTGAACATAACCATTAAAGTTTAAAGACAACACCATAGCACCAACAGCAAGTGCAAGAAATGGCAGCGTTATTATGAAGCTAAACATGTACATGAGGATTCGTTTCCACGTTGGATAGTACCGTTCAGGTTTCCCAGTTATTGGACTCGTCCGAATGTCACCATAGAATTCAGGGCGGACTATTTCTTTCCTTTCGATCTGGGTTGAATTCCATCGCAACGCCAGTTCGCTTTCCTGTCGTCGCCAACTCTATGAGGAATTTGTATAAAGTGTTGATTTTTGTATTCGTAAAGGTTGATAAATTTCAGAAATAAAATTTCTGGTTTTCATACTGATCTGTCAAGTTTAAAGTGAAAAAGGGAAACAAGTTATAAAATCATGTAAGGCTAATAATCGACAATTTACATCAAACAAAATACATAAGTTAAAACATAACAAACTACAAGGAATGCTAAATAGTTTAAGACTCAAAATCAAGTAGGAAAAATCACGAGAGCAAACATTAATCGAGAAAGTTGGCATGGACAAGCAAACTCAATAGTTTTAGCAACGAGCTGTTTATCTAATCTTAATATCCTTCATTGCAAACGGGTGACCACACAAATGTACCGCTACACATACACAAATCTACAAATATATGTAAAACATTCACAACTGTCAAATCTCAAGCCGTAAATGCTTATACTTCAACGGGTATACAATTAAAAAACATGGTGGGATTGACCTTGGTGTACAACATATCGTATCCATTAAGATAATAAATATAATAACAGACAAGTTTAAATCGAGTAGTAGACCAAATCAAATCTAGCGAAACTTGACACAAACAACTAGGGGAATTGTACTGAATCATTTAAAAATACGCCAAACGTAAATATGCCAAAAAAACAACGATTTGCAATGCCAAATTGGTCACCATTTTCAGTGCAGTTCAATGGTGAAGCAATACTATGATTACTGGGTTGATATGTGAAAACCAAATACTCAATGTTCCAACTAGTTGTAGGTAGGGGTGCAGAATAAGGGGGGCTAGTGGGGCTTCTAATATTTGAAAAGAGGCTGTGCCCCTTTCTCTTTTCTATTGGTAACGCTACTAGAGTCAGAATACAGCTGCTCCTCCCACAATTACTAGCATGCACTATTATTCCACCAGTCTGGTACTTCAAAAACCTCTCGAATGTTACGTTGACCGTGATCTCGTCAAGGCTTGTTTTGCCACACTCTTTAAGCTAGAAAAAGCCTCCGTCCTTGTATAAGAATTTAGCTCTACACCACTGGTTTCGTGGACAAGAAAATAATCTTAGATTGTCGCAAAGAACTGACGTATCTAAGGAGGTATCACTCCCGTATCACCAGAGATCTTAGCCCATTAATACAGGTAAAAATAATAAGTAATTACCAATTAAGCAACAAATTTACCTTGCAGAAGAAGATTGTCCATAAAGCCATTAACAATGCATATGCAGGGAGATAGGGGCTGTCGTCGACTGTAATTCCAGGTGGACGGTGGAAAAAGAGAAATGCCCCAAAAGCGGCAACCGGTATGAGAGATAAAGTGAAAAAGTTCATCCATGCAAAATAAAAGGCAACTTCCTCTCCTGAAAATGAGAAATAAAATAAAGTAGATATTGCTGATGGGAGAGTATACTGAAAATAAAGCATTTTCAGAGTGTGGTCTAGGAACAATAAAATGTGATCAACTGTTGATAATATTGAAACTCTGAAGTTTCCTTTGTCTTGTTAGGCCCCCACTCCTACCATAGGCTTTTGTAGCACTTCATGGCACGCCAGTATGTACATTCAACAACACCATGCAGCATAACGTTAAGGAACAGAAGGTAGTACCTACAACTATCGAGAGTCACAAGGCGTGGTTACCAAAAAGATTCGTGCGGGATGAGGCCAAAGTTTATAATAACATAGTGTGGTAATGATATATCGCAACCCCCTGGGTAGCTAGAGATCTCCAGGCGTACCAGAGGTATCACTCCCGTATCACTAGAGATCTTACCTCATTAACACAGGTAAAAATTGTCAATAATTACCAACTAAGAACATGAAAAAACAACAGTTACATAAGCAGCAGCATCACTAATGGACATTGGTAAAAGTCCCAATATACGATTCCTTATTAGGGTGACCATTTCCTTCCCTCGTCGTCTATAACTCCCCAATATAGCCACAGAATACCAATTTGCTGCCGGGTGGGCAGTGAGCGAGCGTCCCAACTATAGCCCAAGGGTTTGCCTTGAACTATCGATCTTCCGCACCGTAGTCAAGCGCTCTAACCACAGGGCCACTCGCCCATTATCAATGTGTATACCGTAGCGAAAGTCTATGGTAGGCTCTGGACAAAATCAAATACAACAAAAAAGTTCTGGAATACTAACCATAATAAACCTGAATATCATCCAGAGGAAATACAAACGGGTTTCTACGAGCATTCTTCCATAATTTTTTCTGAAGTTGAGCAGAATGCATCGGTGAAACAGCTTCAAGTATCGGTGGGCTGGAATGAAGACACCCGCTAAGTATACTCTCTTGTGGCTTAAATTTCTTAATTCCAAATTTAAGAAAATTTTCCTGAAATTAAATAAAATATGCTTATTAAAGATTCTAGCAAGAAATATGGGGAAGCGCTTAGCATTGAAAGCGAAGAAATTCATTATCAAATGAGGCTCAGATGGAAATCTAATAGGAAAAATTGAAAGGCATACCAAGCACAATAAACTTCAATACCATCAAGAGCAAGAGCTGGACCATGGGGGACTGAAGGGGAACTTCCCTAGTTATCTCCCGAATGGATTTTCTAATTCCTCCAAATCCAATGAGGTGGGGGTGGTGTGGGAGATATATGTCAATATTCAATTCTTTGTTAATTCATATCATTACTCTTGCTCACACCTCTGCCACCTCTTTTATTATACCCTATTGTACTGAAGGGCATGGCCCCATAGGGCACTGTCCTTAAAAGAGCATGGTCAGCTGAAGTCCCCCATTATCTGTGGTGGGGGAGCACAATCCCTGTCCAAGAGGAAATATATACTGCTTCTATGAGCCCTCTTCCAAAATTTTCATTTCAGTCTATGTTACTTTGTAATCTGTATCACATGGGTGCAACAGACCATAAGCTGGTTTCAAGCAAGGTTTAGGCATGCCATATATTTGTCTTCTTGTGTCTAGAGGAATATGCACTGGGAGTTTGATGGTGGGATTATTTTTCAAAAGTGCTCAGTAAGCATATGGATGGTCAATCAAATGATAATAACTTGCAAAATGTTCATACAGGTGGAAAGACAGTGATCATTGTCAGTAGCATATACATAATTTGCCCAGTAAAAGGGGAAGATTTGCATTTTCATTGGCAAATCTGTCCACTCAGTAACAATTGTACATCCCCTCTCAAACTTGTCATGTTACACCCCTGGTTGCAATAGAAGGCACTCAAAAATAGCATATATTGGCACAATGGTATACAACATTATGGCAGAAGGAATTAACCTGGGTCAATAGGCACTAAGTAATATAATATTCCATCAAATTGCTCTATGATGTTTACATTACTCTATCAAACATGAAAATGAGAGTCAATAGATAAAAGTGTATACATACTCTCTTAAAAGGTGTCTTGTTGATCAAGTTGTAAAGCAGCAAAGATTGTTCAGCTGGAGTGAAGAATGTATCTCTGTTCTCACTCCCTTCAAATTTGTCTACTTCATCCACAAAAAAATCTTGATACTAAAAGATCATTTGTAAAAAATTTTGCAATGTTCTGTGAAGGAACAAGAAACTAAAAACCCTGAAGGCCAGGATTGCAGCTAGTTATTCTGGGGGGAAGAGTGATGAACAAAAGGATTATTTGAAACAAGAATAAAGTACTAGTTCATTACAAACCAGAGTACAGTTGATTGCAAATAGGGCGATTAACTATGACCATAGATCCCCCCTTCCAACCTACCATTCCAAGAAACTTGGTAAGCTTTGTTAACAGAGATTAGCTCAAACACTATACTGTTGTAACTCAGAATTCATAGAGGTAAAAAAAGTTCACAAGGTACTTAGGGGTGATTATAAGCCTATAGTTATCTTACATAAATCAGTGGTTGATACCTTTTCATTGCCTTTCAATTTCTTTTCTAACTCTATACATTCAGCCTGTCATAGGGAAAATCCAACTTTTATTATCATGGTACACATTCAAACATTTTAATATATTAAAATGGTCTCCATCTCTAAATCCTCGAGACAAGGAGCAGGAAACATTTAAGAGCTAGATTAGATTGAACATATATGCAAAAGATCCAAGAAACGAACATGGTGACGCCCACCTCCTCCGCAAGTTGGCTAAATGGAGCCCCTACAACCAAAACGTCTTGGTCTGGGCAATTTTCCTCCTCAACAGTAAGTCCGTGTTTTTCTACACACTCAGCCAAGTACGTTCTAGCATCTTTTGAGATATTTTCGGAGAGGAACAAAAGATAGCGCTCTGGAGAGCAAGCCATACTCATAAGACAGAATAGGTGGGCTTATATAGCAGACCCACTGACCAGGCCCTTCCGTAGATGGCTTGACAACAACAACAGCAATAACAACAACGGCAATGACAACAACAACAACAACAACAATAACATTAAACAGTTTTTAATTTCTTACTCCGAATTAAAAGCAACCTAAATAACTTGTAACCAAAACTCCCTCAGTAAGGCTATAACCATCACTAAGTCAGGTCTTGAGGCTACCTTCAGTCATCATAGGGAGCATTGTTGGCCATTGATGCATCGGCTCAAAACGCTCAACCTATCTTGTGACACTGTTCAACAAAATAGCCAAAACTCAAAATATCAACAAGTAGAATTCTGGGGAGGGAATGGACAGGAAAAGTATCCTTTTTCCCTCTAATCAGCCGATGCACCTGTCATACCCTAGAGTCAAATCGATTAAATCAATGAGATCTAAAGTATGAGAAAAATAAAACCTAACTAAATTACACCCGTAATAAAAACGAAATAAACCAAAGAAAAAACTAAAAATGGAGGCAAGGAAGCCCCAAATTCCGATGCAAAAAACTCCACAAAAAATGATACAACATAAATGGTCACAGAAAACTACACCTGAAACGAGAAGAAAAAACGATTAGACAATTCTAATAAACTGAGCCAATATATAACAACAAAACTAAACAAATAATAAGGGATGGGTGGGAGGGAAAAAATGAGCAGAACGAAGCAGAGCGTGCTTGAACCAAAATCAGATTCCCCTACCAAAGTCCACTCCCTTAAATACCATAAAACTAAATCAAGGGACCCCCAAATAAAGAAAATAGCACATTTCAAAATCTCTGCTATTCAATTAAAACCCCTTGGACAGTCTTTCCAGCCAAACCAAGTGCAACGACCAAAATGCACCATAAGCGTGAATACCAATTCTCAAAACAACTAGAGAAACCTTTAGGCACGTGAAACTGCATTCCCCATATGCTAAAGGCATGTAAACCAGCATTCTTCGTGAAATTAACTCTGATAAAATGTCATTTAATCATCATCTAAAGTCTAAAGACATGCCAGTATAGTTGTCAACTTCCCTTTTTGACTTTCCCTTTGATTATGGGGGCTCAATTGTCGGGATATAATCTTATTTACCTTAAACCAAGAGGTCGATATCAAAATGAATGCAAGAAGGACTGTACATGCTATTGGCACTCTTTGAATCTAAACGCCCCATTGCTATTTGAATCGGTAGATGAAAGCTATGATATGTGTGTAAGAATCGTCGTAGTTTTTATTGCATATTTGGATAAATCTAACTTACCACGTATTCAAAAAATTGGGGGTATTCAACCCCAAAACTCCCCCGTAGCTCCGCCATTGCATGGGTGTCACATAGAAAGTTGTGCCAAGAGAGGTACATCTCTCTACTGGACTCAAGAGTGCGCTTGATAAGAATCGTTATGGTATGAGTTAAAGTAGCTAGTTGGAATATCTCGTAATACAATCTCACCGAATAATTTGGGGGCACTACTCCCTGCCCCCTCACTCTCTACGGGTCTGAAGAGTAAGAAAACAGGATGTATTGGGAAGTAGGGCACTTTATCTGAGAACTCGGGTGTGCAAAGGAAAGCTCTGGGTGTGCAATGTATGCAAGATCACCGATTGTGTATGGTTCATGTACACACCAAAATACCTTAACGTTATAATGGACCTTGACTGCATCACTCCCTCCAAGATCCAAAAACATCCTTTACATAAGTGTACTTTCCAAGTTTCTTGAAAACATCTTGAGTGTTCAGCTGGGATACTTTCCATCAAATGGATTTTCAGCTATCTGTTAGTTTTGCAGTGTGCAAATGGTTTGTCCAGAACAAAAGCCACATTTCTCGGGCAGTGGTGATTTCTAAAAAAATTAACAAGGGAGGCTCACCACCATAAGGGGTGTGGTTTCTTGTGACCACACCCATATTTTCATTGGCGCAAATTTGAAAACCAGTGCTCACACAAACCAAACAATGTATGTAGGCAAAAATTAGAAACGCTTTTATCATCATAAAAATTGGCATAAACCACCAGAACAGAACTACAAAACGGCGTTAAAGTGTATGACCAAACAATGGTTTACAAGACTTTAAAAGAATAGAAACAACTGGATGAGACACTGGGGACACGAGAATTAACACCTGGCAAACAACTGACATCAGAACCTTTATAAATGAGGCCTTTAAACTTTAACTTGTGGATAATGGTAAATTGTCCAAAACACAAAAAGCAAAAATTGTTTGGGGGGCTGCGCCCCCCCAAACTCGGCGTCTATTTTAACAAGGGGGGCTCAGCCCCCCCGCGCCCCCCTAGAAATCACCACTGTTCTCGGGAGGAATGACTAGAAAAATTCACCTGCTGTCGCCATTTTCCGACTTCTTTTGAGTTGCTTCGAGATCAAAACGTGATACTTCTTGAACGGGGAGCGACCTCGAAAAAGTTCACAGTAGACTTTGAGAGAAATATCTTGTGATGATATTTATTGAAAAAATGTTTGATAAGTCATAACAGATTTTACACCGTATAGTTTGAACGAGAGGCAGTAAGATTTGAGCCTAGCGCAATTAACGCATCGAAACGTAATCCCATGTTGTTTACGTACAGTACTCCACTGCAGGTGCCGAAACTAAACCACCATCATTGAGGAAAAGTACCGTTCTATTCTTCCAACCTATTGTCTATAAGTTTCGGAGGCTAAAATTATCCATTTTTGCTTTTGTTTCCAGTACTTATGTCAACAAAGATCCTTTGAGGGAAATTATGCGAACTCTCAAACTCAGTCCCCCACCCTTGCAATGATGGTGCAATAGAATGTAGATGCAATATTGTGCAACGAGGGAAATAAAATACTCAAAGTGACAGTGAAAAAGAGAGAGAGAGAGGTAGTTCAGTTACAGATATGGTTCGACAAAGAGGAGGTAGAGGAGGAGGCAGAGGAGGAGGACGAGGTAGAGGAAGAGGAGGCAATAATAAGAGCCTCCCGAGCGTGAATGCAGAGCAAGAAGTTGTCAATGAAAGTCTTGTTTTTGACTGTTCGGATTCGTTTGATCAAAATGTTGCCTCAATATTTACTGGGGCTTCGACGTTTAATCAGCATTTCAAGGCGCAAAATTTCCTCAGAGACCGTTACCTAGCTATCTTGCTAGCATGCAAATCAAGGGCGATTGCTTTCAGCGAAGGGTCAAAACCAAAAGTTCTTGCAGCAGCTTGGGCGAGAAAAGACTATGAGTTGGCAGAAGCCTTGTTGAAAATCCCTGATGAAGAGTTCGCTCTAAAAGAGGTCTTGAAAGCGGTAAGCATTCTGGACGCAGGGAGATCCAAACGTGCGAAGGAGAAGACTCTAAGAAGGTTGGAGGCTCAAGGTTGCAGGAAAAAGCAGAAGATGGATCAAATAAAGGCAGCAATCGGGTCACTTTCAAAGGAAGTTCCAGCTGTGAGTCTACTTTATGCTACCCCTTTGTGTTAGCTGATCAACAGTGTAGTGTAATAGATGCAATATGACTTTTGATATTTGGTTATAGGATCATTCGATAAGGTTGGGATACACAGGGGATCATTCAAGAATTTCTTGCACAGGGATGCATTGTTTTTACTGTAGATAAAAGATCTATTCGATAGCCTTCGTTGTTTTCGAATGGCGTTTCGAGACCCTAGAGGGCAGCGTGATGGACAATGATGCAACACAAAATCTGATGCAATGTTGCACTCGAGACAAGATAACCCTGCATTTCAGCCCGACTGCAGAGTTTGGCCTTTTTGACGAGATCTTGAGTGTATGCAAGCAAAATGTCAAGTGTGCAAGTGTGCACTTGTTCTCAAGTGTGCAATTTCAGTGTGCACTTTACTTTTTGGTTTACAAATTAATATAATTTTGGATATTTTCTGTATTTCATGTTGCAAAATAAGACTGAAGCAAATGCTTCATTACTATCATTATGATATCTTGAAATCAAATTAAGCTCTTAAACCATACCCTCCTACGCCTATTGCCACACCCATTTCAGGGTGTGCAGCATCATTTGTTAATAAAAATCTGCAGTGTGCACTTGACAACCTCTGCAATCAGGCATTTCCGTAATGCAATATAATATCTTCAAAACTTTATATACAATTCTACAAAAAGGAAGGAAAATGATGCCAAAAATAATAAACTTTTCTTTGCACATATTTTGTTTTCTATTTAGCTATTCATTCTCTCATCTAGCTAAGTTTTAAATACATGTTAATTTGTATGTATCTTTCTATTTAGGTTGGTTCATTAAGTGGTTCATTAATACAGCATATTAAGATGTGGTTAAAAACCATTCCCTTGGAGAGGTTTCAGTTTTTTGCCCTTCATTTTCCAACTGAACCTTGGAAGAAGCTGGCTGATCTGCTGCATTTGCATCCAAAAAAGGATATTCCACAATGCCCCTGGTTTTTGCCTCTTGTATTTGGAGAGAAAGTGTCTGAAGGTCTTTTGTTAGGTGGTTTAACAGAGGACAATGTGTCTGAACAAGTTCTAGAGCATGAAGTTGACTATACAATTGCAAGAAAGTTCAAAGAAAAGCTTAGTGATAAGGCAAAGCAGAAAATAGCTGAATATACACCAATTAATACCGTGTTGTGGTAAACAGCATTCAGTAAATTATAAATTATTAGTAAATTATTAAATTCAATAAATTATTAGTAAATTATGCTGCATTTTTATTAATCTATCCTTCTAATCATTCACTTTACTCTAGTAGAATGATGTAGTGATGTGATAAATTGCTGAGGAATAAATTATGGACTTTTTATCAGCAATATTGTTCTGCTAGACATATGCTGTTTGCACTTGATTAACTGACTTTGTTGACACTTGATGCCCAAGGTCTCAAGACTTTGTTATTAATTCTAGGTACTATGAAGAGCTGGAATGCCCAGGACTTGACAAAATTTTGAAAAGACAGATTGATACTGATGGGGGTTCAAGGGTATCAATGTCGTATGGTAAATTGATGGAGCGGTTGGCAACATTTGCAGACCTCAGAGATGTTAGAGAGAGTCAAGGAAAGAAGATGGACACTATGCCTTTTATTGACAGTTTGATGGACATTGCTGACAAACAACTTCAATCCTTAAGGTAGACATTTGGAGAATTATATATCATTTAGGACAACTTGCACTGCAGAACTTTAATATTTTGTCACAGTTTTACAGTAAATTTTAGCCTTGATTTGTGTTATTTTTTGCTTAATTGAACATTGTGCTTTTGAAGTGCAAGTTTGAAGGTTTTTGAGAACTCTGATATACAGTGCAATCTCTATGACTTGAATACTCAGGGCACAAATGAAAATATTTGAGCTATCAAGAGTGCACTATACATAACTCATCAAAGGGAGACTTACTTGCATACAAGGTCATGGAATTGTATTTTGAGTTAGATTTATACAATAGCAAACAGTTGCAGACATGTTGTATGGACATGTTGCTTGTATGGGTGGAGGAGGGTAAACAGATCATATGAGCCTAGGGTGATGCTACCAAGAGCACTTTTAATAAGAGCTCCCTAGAAATTCCACTGTTCTTTGAAATTATTTGGGTCCACCCCTTTTCCCCCTCGTATTCACCACTGCACTGATAGCAAATAAATTCACATAACAACATGCCAAACTAGAGCTTACAATAATAGTTGATCTGACTTAACTTTGTTGAGTTGTAAATAGAACTGTGGACCTGCATGTCAGGGAAATATAGATTAAAAATAAGGCATACCTATTTATTGAAAATAGGTCATCAAAGCTGATACAAATTAGAACTTTGCTCTTGAGATTTATTGGTTTATGTTTTTTGTAGCAATTTTGCCAGTTTTTAAGGTCTGTCATCCCATCATGTAGTTCTAAAGGAGGATGACACCCATGTGCATGAGAATCCTATTTTAGATTTCCAGAGTCCCATCTGTATTACCGCCATGGTTTTTTACTTTTTCAAGTTAATTCCTTCAAGGTTAATCTTAGCTGTCTTAAGGGGTGATAAATTGAGGGGTAGATTATGGCCTACTTGTTGTCTCCTTGAGATTTCCTGCAGTTTTGTATTTAACGATGGTAAATTTGTTTCAGTCAGTTTCTTTTATTTATTAAGCAAAACAAAAACACTTAAACCAATGCTCAATATTAGCATTATAGTTGAAGTCTATGCAGATACTAAAAGTTTCATGTGCATGCAACCTATACCACACTATTTATTACCATTTACACAATTTTTCTCTTCCCACTAGTTTAATAAACAACTTTTTATTTTTCATTTTAGTATAAATCTTGACTCACCAGTGGTAGTCATTGGAGATAAATCTGCATCAATGCAGGTTGCAATCAAGACAAGCAACATAATTGCAAGTCTTTTGACCAAAATGGCTAATGCTGACCTGGTGTTCTTTGATAGTGCAAATGTTGTACCTCGTTTTATCCCCAAGAATGTAAAAGAAGTAAGTGGCCATAACATTCTTCTTTAGCAATTTGATTGAAGAGCTTTCTAGTCACTAGTTCTTAGTTTAAAAAGGTAACATGATTATATTTTTCATGCAAGGGAACTTTTTCAAACTTTTTGTGTATTCAAATGTAGAGAACTTGGAACCATAAAGTGAATTGTCTCCTTGCTGACTGTAAAATGCACCGTGGTTTCCAAACTATATGGAAGTATATTCATGTGGTGATATGCCTATACTTTATGTAAATTGGAATTAATGAGATGAAAAATCACAAATTTCCACTAGTTTCTTTACTCTTACCAGCAGTTACGATACTATTGAAAGAACTTTCCTAGAGTTCCTTTGCAGAATCCCATTAAAACAGACAATTACTAATTGGTTCCAGTCAGATTTTTGTGTGAGTGATTTGAAATTGTCTTATTTCAAGGTGATGCAACTGTCAAGAGAAATTAAGGCTGACAACTCAACAAATCCTGCAGCATCTCTTTACCCTTACTATGAAGAGAAGAAGGTTGTTAGGACATTTGTTATTGTTACCGATGAAGAAGAAAATGGGACATTCAAAGGCTACAAGTATGCTAGTTTATCATAGCACTCTATTTTTCGATTTTTTTGTTTCTCTTTTTCATGACATCTTTTAAGGCTGTTTGACTCGTTGGTCAAGCCGATATGAAGGCTCCAGTCCTTTTGTAGCCATGTGTAATCTGTTTGCCATAAATAAAAGCAATCCCATACTCAGTCAAAACTGACTGGTAACAATTAAATTTTCAGGAAAAATAATAAAGTTTTTCAAAAATAGCCTAATTTGTTATACTGGGCCCCTCTGGGCCAATGGCCCAGTAGTGACTATGGTAGCAGTTGTCATGTCTGTTATTGTCCATTAAAGTCTAATTTTGAAGTACTTTGGTTAGTTTCATTCATACTTCACTAGCTTTATATTCTGTTAGATTTGGAGGGTTTTGCCAAAGTAAAGAGATATGCTGAATGACTTCCTTTGATGTTGCAATTTATTGAATAATTGTACACACACACACACACACACACACACACACACACACACACACACGCACGCACGCACATACACACACACACACACACACACACACACACACACACACACACACACACACACACACACACACATATATATAGATATTTATTTTTGTTTTTTAAACTTTGACATATGTAAGCTAAACATACAAATACAAATCTCTCTAATTATAGGTAATTTGTACTTGGCTGGCCTAATTACAGATAATGTTAAAAAAAAGATACTATATATATGAACAAGCTAATGGAGGAAAGAAATCTGTTAATAAGAAAGAAGTTCCGGGTTAGTCCAGGGTCTGTTGCGCATGCTGAATATGTACTGAGTTGTGCAAATTATTATACTAGTTAATTTAGTAATTATGAAGTTAGTGTGCCCTGTGTTAATAGTTAGATCGTTACACATCTGAATAAATGAATAATAATTATATTAATATGCATTTTTATACAGGGTAAAATATCTTATCAATACTCTAAAGTATTGTTATCAACAAGGGCCCTGTTAAAATAAAATGTAATAAAAACTAATGATAGTAATCCTAATACAATGTAAAACTGACTGAAGTAATAACAAAGTATTTTCAAGAAATTGTTTCAACAAGGATATATCCTTGTTGAAACGATTTCTTGAAAATACTTTGTTATTACTTATATCCTTGTTGAAACGATTTCTTGAAAATACTTTGTTATTACTTCAGTCAGTTTTACATTGTATTAGGGTTACTATCATTAATTTGTATTACAAAAGAGTTCAAGGAATGAATCTCCAAGGGAAGTTCATTGTAACAGCGAGGTCCCTGAAGCCAAAATGATCTTCTTGCTGCTTCAGTCTTCAGTAGTGGCAAACGCAGAGATACGTTATTATTTCTTGTTTTATAGTTGTGACTTATTTCCTTAGCGTAGGATGAAAACGCTGAAATACTTGTTCCTTGTAGGCATTTGAAGATTGTAGGATATATATATATATATATATATATATATATATATATATATATATATATATATATATATATATATATATATATATATATATATATATATATATATATATATATATATATATATATATATATATATATATATAAATATATATATATATAAATATATATATATATATATATATAAATATATATATATATAAATATATATATATATAAATATATAAATATATATATATATATATATATATATATATATTTATATATTTATATATATATATATTTATATATATATATATTTATATATATATATATATATATATATATATATATATATATATATATATATATATATATATATATATATATATATATATATATATATATATATATATATATATATATATTTATATATTTATGGTATTAAACTTGTCATTCCAAGCAATATTGCTACAGGGCAGTTTTTTCTCTTGTAGCTTTGCACAGTTATTCCTCAAGTATCATCAAGAAGTTTCCCCGGCTACCTTGGTTTTCATTTCATTCACTGGATATCAGCCACATTCTATGATCAAGAGTCTAAACAAATCAGCACCACATCTCAAGCCAATGGTCTTTGATTTCAAGCAGGAAAGGCCTGATTTAACAAAATTGGATCATATACTTGGGGTGTTATCTTTGCAGGCAATGGGCTTCAAAACAGACATAGATAAAATGAAAACAAGACTGGTAGAAGAGGGACTGAACAATTTACTCAACTCTCTTAAAGTATGAGGTGTTTGGTGACTTCTATCCTAACAGTAGACTTTTTTTGAAATCTACTGTAGCACTTTATTAAGGTTTGAGAAATTGTCAGCTTTGAAAAATTTATTCAGTTAGTATTTAGATTCATCATTCAGATGAAAGGCTTTGTTAGATATAATGCACTCATGAAATGGACAAGCTCTAATATTTGGGGTGGGGGCTTGCTTTTCGTTCTAGAGCCATATTTTGACATTTAATTACACCTACTGAGCTGTTTGATTCCCCTTGTTTCTTAAGGAATTTATGAGATAGGAACTGAATCATTTCATGCAAAATGCCCTTTCCCATTAGTTTGAAAAATAGATCACTGTCCTTCACATTATTATGTATCTCTTTTCCCCAGTTAACCCATAGCTGCAGTTGTTGCCAGCAGAGATACTCATGTGCTTCTCAAACACACAGTATGAGTATGGGAGTTTTTTGAACCCTGGAAACTTGCTTGCTAATTAATGTGAAGAAGGAACTCATTCCTGTTCTTTGTGTAACCAGCATTTTTCATTCATTGTTTCTCTCAACATGTTTTACAGCAAAAGGCCCCTCTATTGGCTTTCTAACAGACATGCAACTGATCACACACCTTGTGGTGAAATTTCACATTGAGGTGTGCAATTTATGTCCACTGTTTATTGTCAAGGAGTGTGATATGATTAATTTTCAAAAATGAAGCACATGCTGGGGCATGTGTGTGTGATGTGATTGCATGCCTGAAATAGAGAGGCATGCAGCAAATTATACAACATGCATTATAGCCAGTTATTTTGCATTTACCATATATCCTCAAATTGGCCCCCCTCAAATAATCTCCCCTTGAGTAAGCCCCCTGCTAAAACTTCAAATTGCTAATAAGCCCCCACCCCAAGTGATCATGATGACTGTTCCTTTACTAATATTATGGAGAATAGGAGCTTTGACAAGGAGCTTTTTATGCAACATGTTGCAAATGCTTTTATAAGCCCCCTTTAATAAGCCCCCACCCAAAAAGCATCAAGAATAAATAAGCCCCCAGGGAGCTAATTTGAGGATTTATAGTAATTCCAAATCATACACTTTTCATTAGGTAATTACTGAAAAAGATATATATTTTAGCCAGATTAGATAAGCTGCATAGTTTTTACTTTTAATCTTATTGTCTTCATTGTTATTAGCAAATATTGTGTTTGAAAATGTATCATTCATATATGAAAGAACTGTGGCGTCAAGAAAATTGCATGCAAGCAGACACATGTAAAACTTTACTTTCTTTGAAACCACATCTGCAATAGTAGCATTGTTCTGTATATATTACAAAAATGCTGTCTAAATGACTCAATGGCAACAATTTGAGCCTAGTGCATGTACTCATATTACATAAAATGCATATTTTTTATAAGAAATTTTTTGCCAGTACTAAGACTTTCTGAGTTTTTTCATGATTTCAGTACTCAAACTCTCTTGAGATTGTCTTAGCAAGAAAAACCATATTTTCAAAACACTACATTGTTGCACAGACAGATAGGTACCACACAAATATAACACTTTAATACATAAGTTACAACAAGA
The DNA here is from genome assembly GCA_964019165.1 of Mastigias papua. Classification (NCBI taxonomy): domain Eukaryota; kingdom Metazoa; phylum Cnidaria; class Scyphozoa; order Rhizostomeae; family Mastigiidae; genus Mastigias; species Mastigias papua. The sequence continues at coordinate 14,817,854 of OZ025278.1, read as the reverse complement.
AATCTACACAAATTAAGTAAAATAAATTACTCTCTTGCTTGAATATTAGAATTTTAAGGGTATACGAACCTTATTAGGTCTCAGAAATTCAGTACTGAATTGTCTTAACTTTTTGAGCAGTCGAGTACTACAGTCATATAAGCCACTTTCTTATAAAAAAGATGTATATGTTTACTAGTGTTCGTGTGACACAACAGAGTGCTAGCATATATTCATTATATTCAAACAACATTATTTAATGTGTCGCTGCATGTTTCATATCTATTTGTAGCTACTTTGTGATATTATCATTGTCTCATTTGTCCTGAACATTTTGGTGCTAGTTACGGCTGCTAGTATCTTTTCATTTCCCATCAATTTCCACATGCCAGATATTTTCATAGCATTGCATAGTTTTTCACAAGAAAGATATTATATCATGTAGGGTGACATAAATGGATTTTCTTTTTGGGTTTTACCACAACAGAATTCTCTTTCAGTCCCATTGCTGAAGCAATGATACGGTTGTACAGTTGGTGTTGCTCCTAGTTTTGAAAGTATCAATTCCCATCAAAGCCAATGAAATAGATTTATGTGAAGTGTCTTCATGTAACATGAACTGAAATTTTATGCTTGTGCCAAGCTAAGTAGGAATGCAAGAGACAAATTTTTCTTTCATATAAAATACATATAGCACCAAAATCTTAGAGTATCAAGAATATAAGTCTCAGATGACAAGGGTTTTTTCTAAAAGTACATTTTTATGCTACAAACGTAATGATAATGAACAAATAGCTCACGTGACATACTAAAATAACTTTAAACATTTACACATGTTTAATGATCATGCCAAGTTACCAAGGTTTATGTGAAGACATGGATAGGCTATTTTTTAAGAGAAATGAATAGATTTCATCTACTGTGGAACAGCTTTCTTTTCCCTTCTTTCTTTATTTCTTTCTCTCCTTTCTTTCTTTTTCTTTCCTCTTCTACATAGTTATTAATAGTGTGTGTAGCTTTTCTTAATTGTATCTTTAATTTTAGCCTAGTTCTGCTATGGCCCAGAGCAGTCAGGATATGTTGTTCCTCATTGTACGATCTTTGTAGTGTGGTAATGTCTTCCGTAAGTAGTGCACAGGTATGGATACATCTGTAAGTATTTGTCTTTGTAAAAGTGTTATATTGAACAAAAAAATATCTGATGTCACATTTGGCATGCAAATCCTAAGTGTCAGTAAAAATTTGCAAGCCATCAACTGACTTGCAGTGAGAATATATATCAAAATATGGAACTGTGAGCACCTCTCTGGGTAATTTTGTATCATACCCTTCCAGATCTAGAAGTGCCCTTTTCATTATCAAGTGTACAGCTTCAACTACATGAAAATATCTCAAGCTGCCATACTGATAAGCCAGACTGCAGAGCATGGCAAGTGCACACTCCAGATTTCTATTTGCAAATGGCACTGCACACCTCAATATAGGTATGACATGATTTTGAAGGGCATGGCATGGTGCTACTTAAAACCAAATTTGATTTCATAGTAAAATTTTTCTGGCCATCATGATAATCTTAATGGAGCATTTGTTCTGCAGCTAATTTATTAACATAAAATACAGAAAATAGTAAAATTTCTTTTACCATGTAAGCCAAAAAGTCAAGTGCATGCTTGAGACCAAGTGCACACTCGCACACCTGACATCTTGTTACACACTCAAGATCTCAGAAAAAGGGCCAAACTCTGAGGGGAGATAGACAGTACCCAAATTCAGGGAAAAGGCAAGTTAATTAAAAGTTTGCAAGGTGTTCCTCACCTTTTACGGAATTTTTTAATTTCGCCTAACACTCTACATAACATTAGATCATTTCAGGCCATTTGGAGTTAACCATTAACTACAAATCCTCCAGTTGGTAGTTCACAACACTGAGTGTTTGCAGCTTTCTAATAAAATTTTAAATTTCACTAAATAGTGAAATTATCAGTGTTGCGTTGTTCTGGCTTACTTCTAATCTTTTGAAAGTAACTCATTCCTACCATATACCATCTCTCTTAGGTCTGATTTCAATTCTTTCTTCAACTGAGCGAGTGCCTCTCTGCTTATGCTTGCCACATCACTCACTGCTTTCTTTTCTTCCTCGTATAAGCTAAGTGTAATCTGTATGGTAGGGACATTTCTTGAAACACTAAGGCTGTCCAGTCCTTTTGTTTTATCCTTCGGTTCCCAACGCTCCTCGAATTCAGTGTAATATAAGCTAGTCTCTTGGGATATACCTTTATGTTTTCGTTTGACTATTTCTGCAATCGATATAGTTTTACTCAGCTGCGCCCCAGTGCCGCTAAGGACAATTCTCTGATTGGAAGTTAACATCTTTAAGCAATATGGAATAACATTTCTCATTTTACTTCCTTGACTAACAAATATCTCCCATGGCTCCCTTGTTTTGCGGTCCTTCTTTTCAGTGGCTATTTTCTCATATTCCTCCATCTTGAATTCCAGCAGTAACAACTTCAAGCCTCGATTGCACTACCTTCTATGGTTCAGGCCCTCTAGCCTCAAGCCCTCCACTTTTTATCTGGGTTGCCAGTTGGGCGGTCTTTCTGCCAAAATGGGCTGTTTTTTCCAGTTTGCGGGGTTTTTTCCGTTGGGTGGGTGTGGGGCTTTTGGCTTTGTTTTAGCAATGTAATCAAACACCGTATAAGTAGCTAGTTTTTGTAATTCGCATTTGTCATTATTTGTATTGTTCTTTGTTAATTATTTGTATATGTAAAGGATGTTTGTAGTAGTGGAATTTTAAAATGATAATGAACTGAACTGAATTGCCCCCCCCCCCCGACAAGTTCTCATCCATAATAGGATTGTATAAATAGATATTTGCACAGCACAGTTTAACATGTAATTCAACTGTTACTAAAACATTCTCACTTGGAAATGGATGAATTATCACTGAAAGAGATGATCTTGCCATGTATTCTTTGAGCATTGATAGGCTCAGTACTAGCGTAGTGTGCCCACGATTTGCACATGCTCAGCCGGAATTGTACGGGCTTTTGGACTGGATCTTACAAGCATATGGGGGGGGGGGGATTGACAGAAGGTATTGGATAAGAGAAAAGAAAGGATTTACTTTATCTTAAAGCAAAAGTGCTGCCAGTTTTAGACAGAAAGACCATCTTCGTTTGTGTACCCTCCAAAGTCCCTCTGTGCCCAAGGTAAATATGGTCTCCCAATAAAACCAACCTTCAAAAACAAAGTAGAATTGAAAGATTGGCCAGAAGATATATATATATATATATATATATATATATATATATATATATATATATATATATATATATATATATATATATATATATATATATATATATATATATATATATATATATATATATATATATATATATATATATATATATATATGAAAATATATGAAATATACGAGATGTGCCCTTCGTGAACTACCATGCAACCATTGAGCAACAAATGGCAGAAACTTACAATGGAAAAGACAAGAACTGCACAGGTTGTTCTGGCTCCTCATTATCTTACTAAAGCTTCCTCCAGCATCTTCTACAAACAAATTTATTTACTACCGACACTCCAATCGTCTTGGAAAAGTCTCTTATCTTATTTTAGCATTGATAGGAAAATCCGGGTTCCAGTTCTGTTAAGATCTCGCTACAGAAACTACACGAGAGCAAGGAAACTAAAAATCAGCTGCACCGAGCTCCATATTGAGAAATAACTCAAAGAAGTGTATACTTGCACATCCTTCGTCTTTTGCTGTAAACAGGATGATTTTGAATTCATGCGAAGCTGTTCGTTAAGAAACTAGGTGTATGTTTAGACAGCACGTGGTGGAAGGTCAAAAGATGTGTCAGCAGGCTATAGAAATCGAAAGAAATCTGTCTCCACTAATTCTGCATCTGTAATACTGTATCTTGAGCAGTAATGACCCTTTGACATTATGGCAAACCACTGGATATGCAACTTTCAATATACTTTTGTTTTACGTTTAAAATACAGAACCTCGGAATCCTACGTTATTTCTTCCCGATTTCCATTATCAAAACGAGCCAGAACGGAAAGGCGTAATCGGTCGCTCTTGATTTCTTGGAGGCCGCATAAACGAAAAAGAAATGAAAGCAAAATTACTGATTATCAATATTCTGGTAACTGTGTCGCTGGCTATTGGCAGAAAATTCAAAATTCGAAGGCTGACACCGGCAGAGGGCTGGCCAACACTCGGTACTGGCAGGTATGTAAACGTGTTTGGAGTGAAGGTTATTGCACAATCTTCTGTGTGCAATAAGAACCTGCAGTACTCAGCTAATGTGCTGGCACAGATGTTGGATGGAAATGAAGACGGATTGCCAGATGATAAACGCGTAATAACCCAGCTGCAAGAGCATAAATCTGCACTGCTGATCTTCAATACTAAAGGTAGGCTCGTAACACGACACTGGATTATCTTGCAATCACTCCACAACAGTAGCTATATAACTTTGAGCATTAATTAGTAATTGAGTAAGAGTTTATTAGCTTCGTATTCATACTCTTGAGTACCCAATAAACGGGGGTGGGAATAATTGGGGGGTGGGAGTTGGAAAGTATTCTGAAAAAGAATAATTGGGGGTAGAACAACTTAGGAAGACTGACTAATCATATGTTGTCACTAAACAGCAAGATAAAGGAAATTATAGTTGTAGTGTAAGCACTTATTAAATAAATTTCTGGCTAGTCTCTAAGAAAATTAAAATATTCCCTTCGAAAAACACAATGTCACTGATAAATTTTCAAAATTAACAAATGGAGGGGTTGGAAAAAATTTCAAAAATAACAATCAGGGGGACGATTATTCGGTAATCAAGAGCAGATGCAGTCTCTGTTTAAGCACATTTTCATGTCTCCGTGAGCAGCAAGTATATCGTATTAAAACTTGAAGAACTTCTACATCTTAACTTGGTCCTCGGTCCTATAGATGTTGGCAACCATTCTGTAATGTTACTAGTTTATCATTCGCAATATTTGTGATGAAAACAACAATCGACTCACAAACCGAAAAACGTAGAGAAATTTCACAACCAAATCATGTATTTTTAAAGTGAGGAGGCTTCTATAGGGCAGACCACGCAGCTTAGTGGGCAGCCAAATCCTTGCTTTGCAGCCCTTTCTCCATTGCTTCAGGTCGCTTATACCTAATATACAGAGAAGGAGAAGACATAAAGACATATCCCACAATTCAAGTAGTTAATAACCCAACTCAGATGGGTAATTTGGATATTTGCATATCATTAGGAATGTATTGCTTTAAGACGTTTAAACCATATTTTAACCAATTTTGAATCTCTCTGTCTTCGACCTCTGGACATTACACCCACATATACCCACTGACATACAGTTAACCAAAAACAGCCAACGATCAGTAGCGGTTTTTAGAAGGGTTGGGAGGTCACATATCCCCTGAAGTAGATAAGTGTCTGCATTTGGGGATATAGTAGACCCTTGGTCCAATAAAATAGGTTGAGATTATAACGGGGCAAAACTATCTTCAACTTTAGGCTTCTCCAAAGCGTTAAATGAAGAGAGGACAAAAGGGCCTAGAAACAATTGGAAAAGAAAAATTTTGCAACATCTATTTTACAACCGTAACAAAATTTAAAAGTGCCGACCCCCCCCCCCCCTTAAGAAATTACAAAATCCGCCACTTCAAAGGATATCAAATATAGTCATGGCTACCTTACTATATAAGATTGTACTGTAGCTTCTTGTTCTACCGACTGACAAAGTTGTATGGTGTTTAGAAGCAAAACGCTTCACTGTACTTTAGAAATAAGTTTGATTCTTAGCAAGTTTAGATAGCAGTACGTGAATGAAGAGAAGTTGGCTCCTTTGAACAATCTGAAACAAACCTCTAATTGTATAAACTTTTACCACATGCAAGGTTTTTATAAAGAACCTCCGTCAAGGCGTAGTTCTTAAAATTCGGTATGTTTGGACCTCTTTGGCCACATTATAGTCCTAAAATGCTCCTCCAATACTAAGCACCTTAGTTTTAACGTCATTATGGCACGAACAAGAGGAAATATTGATGGATCCTCCTACATCACTAAACGAAGGTATCAGCCCTCTAGATATAAACTCATTACGCAGTCACCCTTGTGTTAACGGGCTATAAAACATAAAACCCTGTCATTTTCATACACAATTGCTAACTTCTATCGTTTCTAATAAATTATGATAAATGATTCATCCATGCATCTCTTTATCATCCATTCAGATAATCCAGAAGGGCTGGAGAAGTTACCGTACAGTTTTACCACCCTCATGACAGACAAATGCAGCAGACACCTCAGTCAGAGAACCACCATGTTGGCTGTCTCCAGACTGATTGTCGCTTTTGGCTTCTCGCCTGCATATCCGAGGACGTTTGGAAAGAAAAAGCCCTCAATACTACAAGGCAGTCTCAACTTCATTGTCGGTGATTGCGGGTATGCGTATGACAAAACACTGCGGTGGCCAGATTGCACAGGTCACGTCTTCTATAACGATAGTTCATGCGATGCAGAGTGTATGGCCATTGAGTACCTGGCACAACTTATGACGATAGCGCTTGGAGTTTTCCCGGCTACAAGTGCAACAAGAAATAGATTCTGGGATGTTAACTCCATAGATGACCTAGTCGAGAGAGACCCAAACGGCTATAAACTGATGAGACTAATACAGCGCAAGCTGCCAACAAAAGCGCCTAATGGTAACTACAGGCCGGGCCGAAACGGCTATCGCATGGCTCGTATACCTAAGACACAGTTCAAAATTGATAAATTAAGCGGGAAAGTAGTCGAAGTAAAACTGTGACTGTTTAACGAATTTCGATAGATTATTAACTGACAACGTCTCGATGATGTTCTTTTTTCGCAAAGAATTTTTCCGTTCGAGTCACATACAATTAATTGCATGTTCAATATAACAGTATGTAACTAAGGAGATGGCAACTAAATCTATTTTTTACGACTTGAGTCTGTACAGCTCATATACTTACGAAAGATAAATATTCAAGGTAGTCTTTTCTTCTTGTTACTCTTCAATGGGTAGAGTTCATGAGGGGCACCCGGGGATGACAAAATACTAGGACGCCTAAGGAGCCACTTAAAGTTGAACGTGAAATCGGTGACGTGAACGACACTCCTCGCTTGCAGTGTTATGAACATGGTTCCCAGGCAACTTACAGCAGATACAAATTTCATCATTTGTAACACGACTAAACCATGCTTGCTGGCATAAGAATTCACGACAGCTCCTAGTGTCGTAGTACGTGCTATTATGTATATGAACATAAAACAGCAAAACATGCAGACACCGAATATCTATCATGTAAAATGCTGGCCTTGGACGCAAAGTTTTAGATGGAAAATCTGAATGTGTTGGCTGGATGCCTAAACAACAAAACTAAAGGCTCTGTCTGCATGGGTTCGGATCCAAATCGGGTCGTGGCCAAATGGGATCCCTTCATAAGATGACCCTATTTTGTATGGATAACGGACCCAAATCGGTTTGGCTCTATGAGCTTCTATGTTTATGCAATAAATTAAACGAATTGGTTTGGGATACGATCTATTGCTGATCCGACCTCACACATATAGGGCCTAAATTTCGAGGTACTGTGGATTAATGTACTAATCGCGGTATGAAAAAGATATTATTTTCGTTAAGCATGGTTGGTGGCCTTCTGGTCAATTTGCAAAAGCATAACAACCCCGAATTTGCATATCCAGAAAAACACGACATCGATTGGCGCATGTAGGTGATATTCTCTATAATAAAATTCAATTTATAGCTCTTACCAAATCTGGAAAATAAATTCAGAATTAAGAAAAGGATATAAATACTGACTTGAATAACAATTTCTGTCTATTTTAGTGTTTCTCGTCAACTTTCAATTGCTTTCCTAAGAATTCCCTAAGAGAAAATGATAAGTTCATTACAGTTTTTCAATAGGAAAGGATGCATTCAAAACTCAATATTTTATAAACGAGAAGAGAGAGAGGGCCATCAACAAAGTAAAGGATGTGAAATGATCATCCTTTAAAAACCTGTTTTCTTTCAAACGTTGATTCCGATAGGCTCATATAAAAAAGTTCCACTGGGCTGATGACCATAGCAAAGGAAAAATTATGCAAAATAACAGAGCCTTGAAAATGTGCTGTGAAATTACAAGCAGTTAGAACTTAAGGACATACACCTACCAGTTGTGAACCATTAATTTCTGAACTGCCAACAAAGCCTCGTATCTAACTTGAGACTCTTCGTGAGACATTCTCCGCATTATAAGCTCTTTACCGCCGAGGGCATCAAAAATCCTAAAATGTTACAAAAAGGATCTTATATCTGATTTAATATATGCACAATTAGCAAAGGGTCTCTCTAGATTTCTTGAAAAACGCACTAATAGCTTATGAAGAGTAATAAAGTCTAGTATACGACAGGGTGGCCAAACTGCTGTGCGCAAGCCATATGCCGCTCTTTGACATGTAGTCTGCAGCTCGAGGAGTATTTTTAAGCTAATAGATAAACAAAAACATTTTTCTCAAAAATTTGAATTCAGCGAATTTGCTGCAACAAACTACTTTTCACAAATTTCTGGACAAGTTCTCGTAAATGCTGAATGTGCTGAACACTGTAAGGAACAACTGTTTGTGTTACTTTTATCAATCTCTTGCGGCTCGAAGGTAAATGAACCGCATTGTACGTGGCTCCTATCCTATTCCTTAAAGTTCTGTATTTCTGGACCTCTTAGTGCCATACTCTAATACCAAAAGTTCCTTAACAGCTCCGTAAATTTACCTGTACACTATGAGCCACAAAAACAGTACAGAAGCAAGATAGGATTGTTAGTGTTCAGTGCTACGACAGTGCACTGCAGTCAGGGGCTGGCCAGCTAACGTAGGTTCGGGGTATTTTTATAAGGTTTGTTTTATATCTAAAAAAAACGTGTAGCCAAAGTAATATCAGTGTGGATACTTTGTCTAGACAACAATACTTGCAACATGAAAGAAGAGAATGTAAACTTACGGTTTTCCTCTAGGATAAAGTCGAACGAATTCCCCGAGGTCATGGCAAGCTACAGCTAATATTATAGCGTCATCGGAAAACTGCAATAACTTCACGAGTATTCTAAAAGGGTAAAAATTGGGTAGTTATGACATCATATATTGTAACTAAAATGCTCGGATTTCAAAGGTGGAGCTTGGATGTGTGGGTATCTTCAATTACAAACTTAACTGAAACATTCTCCAAAATAATTTTCTAAAGTAAACAACTTTCCATAAGTCTCCACTTTCCCACACTTATTATTTTCCAAAACATTCTATAAACTAAAAAGAGAAAATACACCAAAGTGTCCATACTCCATGAGTGGAATATATTCTAATCTCCCTTCAAATACTCTTTCATAAAACCAAAAATAATTAGTAATTCATTCTTAAAAGAATTACACCCATTACTAAACCTTTTACATTTGATTCAGCCCAATTCAAATAATTTAACCACGGAAGCCCTACCAGTCCAGAAAAAATGCTTTTCTATATCATAGAACCCTATCACATTTACAAAAATGGAGTTTGATTTTAACATAAAAATTACCACAAGGTACAAAATTAGCTATGTTTCTTTCAAGAGGTAGAGAACAGATTACGCTGCAATAAAGTGAGACTTTCTGGGATTTTAATTGCAAAGAATACGCCTAACAGCGACATCTGACGTTTTCAGATACTTGCAGTTATCTATATGGACAGTTTCAATGCGGAAAGTAAGCTGAGTCTGATAAGATCATGCAGATAAAGATTACGATTATAAATACAAAATAAAGACTATGAAGATAACAACTGAAGACTATGAAAGTAACAAGGAAGATCACGAAGAAAACAAAATGAAGAGAATAATGAAAGTAATTATAGAGATCTTGAAATGATATGCAGTGCAATCAGTGGATTATTCGTAAAAAGGTGAGATTACATGACCCAGGATATGAAAACTTTACCAACATTAGAGCATTCTTAACCATGGCTGTGTAAGGTCCCAAGGATCGTATAACTGATACCACTATAGAATGTAAGATAATTCTAATTACTTTATACAAGTCTTGTGTAAGTAAGGGAATCAGCCATTGTCGTCACTCATTAATTTCTATGCCAGGCAAAAAGATTCAAATTAAGCGCAATAGTACTACCTCTGGGAAACAGAAAGCGGCGTTTGCTTAACTATAAAGATCATTGCAATCTGGATTCCACCCCCATGTAATAAAAGAACTGGAATTCTGTTAAGTTCTGAAGGAAAACGCAATTGTAAGTGAATGTAAAAAGATAAGCAGAAGCACACCAACAACAGTGTCACTAGGACATGAAAACTAACATTGCAAGCGATGAAAAAGCACATAAACCTACCGCAGCAATTCATAGTTATTGTCAGTTAAACGAATGGCATTCTCTCTCTGGAATAAAAGATACAAAAAATCGCACATATCAAGCTGAAGTTGGAGGTCATAAATACATATAAATATATATATATATATATATATATATATATATATATATATATATATATATATATATATATATATATATATATATATATATATATATATATATGTAAGTGTGTGTGTGTGTGTGTGTGTGTGTGTGTGTGTGTGTGTGTGTGTGTGTGTGTGTGTGTGTGTGTGTGTGTGTGTGTGTGTGTGTGTGTGTGTGTGTGTGTGTGTGTCTGCATGTATATGTACTATAAAATGTTGAAGACCTAAATAACGTAAAAGTATCTCATGTGCATTTCCGCATTCAATTTAGTTACCAAATGATTGATAAATTACATGAAACATTAGTTACCATACCCAAAATTTATCTGATTTATGAACCGGGCTCCATTCAAGTCGGCCGGACTTTACCTCAGCTACATATTCATCGAATGTGCTGTTAGAGAAAATCATGACAATGTGTAACAGGTGGATCAGTTATAAAACAATGCCAGAAAAAATTTTACAGAAATAAACAGATAATGCAGATTGACAAAAAGGACAAATGTGTCAAAAATAAAAAAAATCAATAAATATCTGTTTGAGTGCTAGGATAACTGAGAGTAAATCTGATATGAGATATGAGATATGAGAAAAGGTGAAGACAAGAAGTGAAGACAAAGCTTGTTTGCCCTAACTTAAACAGTAATTAAAGACAGTCTATTGATCTATGTAAAAGATGTGAGACTCCACTTTGAGTACCTAGACAACTGAGAGGAAAGTGCCAGACGTCCTGAATGTGATTTCACTGATGAAAGTCACAGCAGAGTGCAACGACACAGTTGCTCATACAACTGATCGATTTTACTTGCTGTGGTTGACATGTTGAATACACTGCGATGCAAATATCATAACCACTGATAAAACAAACCACAGCAACAACTAAAGCATGATTTCTCGACAGTTGATATTGGTGCAAAGTACAACCCAGATATACGTAGGCAAATACGACAAGAAGAAGATACAGAAAAAGAAGGCCTGTGCATTTAATTAGGGAATCCTCCCCGTAATGTGGAAGCACCATCTGAGATAGCTTGAATAAGGAAAAAACGTCGCCCACTCTACAGGCCTTCAATCGATTAGAAAGGGATAGTCAAAGCAATGAGCATCAAAATGTCTTTCCTTCAAAATCTATTTTGGAAGTTTTTGGCATTTGTTACTTATTCTACTGTTTTTGTATATTATAAACTACCACCGTAAGGATACAAAATACTATTAACTTAATATTGCCCATATGGAGTCAACAACACCACTGACTATACAACGGTCTCTTCGGCAGTCATGTAAATTGGACCCTAATACCAACGGCCAGCATAAACACTGTTTTAAGTCATATAAATTTCTCATAAGGCCTAGATAAGCCGTTCAGCTTAGTGTAGATTACGGTGGTCATTAAGATAGATGAGTATTGCATTTTCAGAGATTAGCACAGCTTCTTCCATGACAACCGAGCAGGGCTTTACACCGTAATATTGATATAGAGTCCAATTCCTATCCATTAAGAACGCCAGACATGTTTAATTTGTGATTTGATTAACGCTAATTTACACAAATGATTTGCAATTCAAGTATTTGCTTCTAAACTGCGCCCCTACCTTAGATCTTGAACTCCATCGTTGAGTTTCTCTAACAAGAATTCAACATCTTCCTTGATGTCTTCATCGTCCCAATTTTTGTTGCTCATCACAGTTATTAACTGAAACAAACAGTGATAATTAGCAGAAAAACCACAAAGAAACTTCTAATTTGTACGAATTCATCTACAAGGACTCAGAAGAGAAAGCTACTTGAGCTAATGACACATCTAACATGCCAAAGGTCTTTGGCAATTGGCTAACCATTCTAACGCCATTCAAACGTGAGAGAGCATAAATGCTTAATATCACAGTTTGCACATCATTTCGCAGTTTATAGAATGCATCGCAAAATCACATTTTTGATATTCAACTGCAACCAAATGTGCAGGAAGATTAAATGAGTAAATCCGAGGCTCTCTTCTTCGTGTTCCTCAGCATGCAAACTCGCACAAATGAACATCGCACTTTATTAATAAGAAAATAGCAGTTCTACTTGGCTAACTGCAAATTCCTTTAAGGAAATAAAAACCTTGTTCGTTTATTTCTAATAAACACAAGCTAAAAAAATTAGGATCTCATAACTCTTGAGAAAACCTTGCTATTGACAGGTAAGGTCAAGGTAGAAGAGGATCTTGTACAGATACAATTGATAAGGGAGGGAAACGAGGGGTGGGAAGAGCTAGATGATATAAGAGGTGAAGAAAGGAGGTTAAAATGGACAAGATTTGCTCACCGGCAGAAACTTGCAATGAATTAATGATACAGCCGCCAGCTTAGGTTGTTCAGGCTTTTGCAAAAGATTCTACAAATGAAAAATGTATGAGAATTTTAGGCATACCATGTATGATAACTAACTATCAGAATAATGTAAACATATGCCCTACTTCTGGTACTACTTCTGTAACTATTGCTTCTATACTACATGGGACATAGTCAACCCTAGGGTACATTCATTTAGTTAAATTGCCATAAATGAAAACACAAATTGGACAAAACTATTTCCTGGTGCTGGCGGGAGAATTTCTGATCACTTGCCACTTGATATAAGAAAAATTGAATCAAGAACTGTTTTCATTTACTTTTTGAACAAACACCTCTTACAAAGAACATTACGCATAATACAATTCTTTCCTTTACAGAACACAACAATTAAGTCATGTTTTCTTGGGTATTGTTTGCTACGTTCTTTTGACAGGATCCTTAAAACAACAGTATCATCAATATGCTGGAAGGTTACCCTGTATAAATATTCGCTCTATCATCATTAATATTAGTATTATCTTTTAATGTTCTATATAGTTGGTTTAATTTCACCACTATCGCCATACCATTAGTACTATTAGTACTAAGTAAGTCAGACGACTATACGCATAAGTATTAAGTGACATTTTTGTATATGTAGAAAAGACACTTATTCACTACTAAACGATAAAGAAAAGTACGATTGCAAATGTACTAGTACTGTTATGACATTATGAAGCTTCAAAAAAACTAATCCACGTATCATTAAAGATGCAAGGTTTGCGTCTTACGTCACTTTAGAGCCATATGTATAAGTTCCATGTTACAGATGTACTGTCAGATTTCAATGCGTAATGTTTCTATACTTTACAACACTATACAACACTGAGATGATGCACGAGCAGAGAGACAAACTGTAGATGCTTACGAATTTCGTGAATTAGTAAAATTCTGCAACAGTGCAAACAGACTATTCAATAATCACATACCCTTAAAGTTGCAAGAACAATTCTTGTAACCTTCTCTTTCTGTGAATTCCTGATTATGTCAACAAGTACTGGAATCACATTACTCCTGAAGGAAACCAGATAGTAAGTAAGATTTTAAGTTGTTAACTACTTGAGGGAAAAGCTGTTTCCATGAATCGCCCGTACGTTTGGGGGGGGGGCTGGATAAGACTTAGTCTTGGCATGCTATTCCTTTGCGATATCCTAGCCCATATCTCCCTCCAGTTAGTGAGTCTGGAGTAGATTGCCAAAAGTATGAGAAAGTGTCGGACATAAGAATACATTTCGCATTATGCCTTTGTCACACACTTGACATCGTTCGAAAAATACGCAATGTTATAGTTCTTGAAATGCATCTGACACTTGGTAATCATTACAGGAACAAAAGGAGCAGGATTCTTTCTATAGTAAAGTGAAAAACTGCGAAATGAATTTTCCTAAGTACCACTCAAATAGGATGAAGATAGCTACAGGCAATCAGAATTATGAAAGTAACTACAGATGAAATGAAGAGTTGCACGAAAAAACAAAACGGTGATATTGTAGATAGAGAGAATTCTCACTCGCATATTCTTTCCGCAATTGACGCATTAAATGTCAACATCCAAAGTGAGAAAATAAGCTGATATTGAAGTTGAAAACCAACATTGCTTATCAGGATGGATACTATGCTAAAAGAAAAGAAGAGGGAAAATGATGATAAAAACTTGTACGAGATATATTAGTATGCGAAGCAGCTTGGTATGGGATGGAAAAAGCACCAGAGCAAAAGAGCAGAATGTTACATGAATAAATCATTAACAATATGAAGTCACGAAGAACAAATTCTTCTTAAGTACAAAAATAAGGATTAAATTAACAAACCAACTACACAGTCTATCTAGCAAACTAGACAAACTAACTGATAATATAACGGATATAATTGTTAGTCAAACCTGCTGATGCCATTTACGCTGACAAATGGCTTACGGTATTCCTCAACTCTCATCATCCATTGTAAACACTCTGCAATGTTCTGCAGGTATTCGTTGCCCTATGATACAAAAATTATTCGCCTTTCTAGCTTTAGAAGTCACTATATACAATGTAGTATATGCCATATTAGGTACAAAAAGTAATAATACCCAGAGTATTAGCAATCATCAAAACAGCAAGAATCACGAAACGATAGCCATACAAAATATGTGCTGTCCATAAGCAATCAAGGAATGCAGTCTACTCTTTACATGACAAGGCCTTCATAAGAACAACTGTCTGTATTCGACGGTTTACGAAGATAATATAAGTGATTATCAAACGAGGGTCAAAGTGAAGAATGACATGCTAATAAAATCCATTCCAAGTTTACAAAGGCTGTGGGCTAGAGGGGCTTTTCTGCTCCAACTTTAATAAGTACAGAGTTGTAGAAATGTGCAGGTGCAGCAATAAGAACTAAGTAATAAGCAACTGACAAAAATTGAAATTTCTTATGATGGTTAGCGATTTCGACAACAGTCTGAGTTGCACTTTAATACTAAAGATGCTATCTGTCCTCTTGTCAGGCATAACAGGTGCTTGTACATGAGAACCAAAGGCAATGCGGAGCAATGGTAAGGCAAAAGGACATTAACATTTTTTAAATCGTGAGTACAAAGGAAGCACTAGGCGTCAATTCACCAAAAGTAATAACCACTACTTGCATTACCATACTAGCACTGACACAAGGAGGGTTAATTCGGTATTACTCTACTGTAAATGGAGAGAAAGCAGTGCTGCAGCAGCATGCAGCCTCTTTCAAGTGGTAATTAAAAACCATCTAATGTTACCTACCGGTAGAACGAGTTGTCCTTTTAGCCACGTGAGGTACAGGGTAAGATCCGAGATGGGGCATCTGACCTTGCTCAAACAGGAAAGCTTGGCTATTATTCTGCTTACCTACAGCAAAAAAGAGGCAAACTCAAATACCAATGGCTACATGAACATGATAAAATTCTACGGCAGCAACGCAGAGACCTTTGAATGCAAACTTCTCGTTAGTTTCCAACTACTATTTCGATGGATTTGTTTACAACAAACACGTCTTCATAAGACATGTGTTACAATTCCACATTTAACATGAAGCATTATCTATAATGCAACAACAGATTCTGCTTGTATGCTGCAGAAGCTTTACAACGTAAATAATCTACGCTTGATTAAAATTTACTACAATTGGGACCCTTGCAGGAGGTTAGAATATAGCAAAATATACCATCAGGTGACATTAGTGGCAAAACATGAATCCTTGCAAAGGTCTTGAAGTCTTACAATGATAAAAATAAAAAAACTTCGAATTGCTGCTCTCTCTTTTAAAAATAAAATATCATTAAGTTATAATGTATTAATTTACAGTTGAAAAAGCAAAAAGAATACTTTACTTACCACTTGTAGAATCAATGGATTATCTCTATTCAAAAGATAAAACAATGGAGTCCATATACTTATGTCTTCCCTGTTAAAAAAGAGTGAAAATGTAATGATGAAGCCACAATATATGCTGAGATATTTAATAATCCTGATATGACCTGGCCTACTGCAGTATTTCAAGTGAATCACTGCCACATATTAGCACATGAAGTACTGATGCAACCCAACCAAAACCAATGCGCTATTTATCCTGCATTCTGACACTTTGATCTTATTTCTGAATATGAGAAAAATTAGGTAATGCTCTTCTTTCTCTTTCACTAATCAGGAGAGCAAATGCTGACAGACACCCCCTATTTTTATACAAAATAGCATTTGTAACTTGCAACCAAATGCTTTTTCATTTGATACGTTCACTTGCAAAGTTCCACAAGTTCAAAAATGAAATGCAACTTACTTTTTAGCAACATCATGAAATACTTTCACTTTTCCTTTATCATCCTAGCAGTAAAACATTACAGTGGCATCAAAATTAAACAAATGTAACAGAGAAGAGTACTTACTCCTACCCAACATAACCAGAACTTCATCAAAATTACCATCTCATCAAAGTGAAAAGAATAAACATAATGTCAAGTACTCTATTGCTTGAATTCAAAAAATGAGTTGTACTGCAAATCCACAGTTACTATATTTATTTCATTATATGAGATGGATTATAATTATTAAGAGTAACATAATTTATTTAAATTCTGCAACAATTATTTTCAGACTTTTTTGCTGCATGTTATAACCAAGAATGGGTCATAGCTGGTGACAGCTCACATTGCTTCATACAAGGGGTCAAATCAGTGGTATAGCCACAGCAGTGTAAGGGAGGGGAAGTACTCCTAATTTTTTGAAAATGTAGTACCTTAGGCCCATCTAAAACTGTCATTAGAATTATTGAGGCTTCTCACACACAAATGAATTCATCTGCTGATTCCTATCTAGCATCACCATATCTATAATTAAAAAGGCATTTACCTAACATCTGAAGGCTAGATCATTACGCCTGTCATGAAGGGGGACATGGGGGCATCACACCCCCTAGAAAAATACTTTGTCAGCAAACTGTGTGTCCTATACTGGTGTCAGCCAGGCCCATAGGCAGTGAGAGACTGGGTAGGTAGTGCCCACAACAAGTTGCTGATAATGTATTTCAAGATACTCTAATTAGTATAATGGCACTACCACCTCATCTCTGCTCCCGAATCTGGCTCAGCTGCCTATGACCCTGATGTGGGCTCAGATGTCCTGCAGGTCCTCATTGGTAGTCTAGGGATTGATAGAATGAGGCCAGGAAGTATAACATGGAAAGCAATGGTAGATAGAAAGAAGAAGAGGCAGTGGATAATGTAACATGATGATCTAAAATATTACACATCAAAACCCAAACTCACAAAAATTATGTCATCTGTCATCAGGAGTATGTATAACAATGCATGGTCCTTCTTGAATGAACTCCATAATGCTATCAATGAAGATATGTTCTGAGAGAGAAGCAAAATATCATCTTATAGATTCAGGACCAGTTCATAACAAAAATAACTTGAAATAAATGGTCAATAGATAGGAGCTTAAACATGCATTGTTAGAGATGATAGGGTATGCACTTCTGGGAGAAAGGGGTCAAGGTAAGGGAAGCTTTCTTTTCTGAATTATACTCATGCTCCAAAGAGTCATTGCACACTTCCACTAATTGCAAAGGCTCTGCTAAACATATGACATTAAATTCTTGAGTGACATAATCCTGGTAATCATGTGACTATCATAAAGTATTTCCCATTAATTTCTGAGCAGTTTAATCATATTTATAGAATGAGGCTCCTAGTTAACATTTACATTCACTTTTCAGATTCTGTCCTATTCAGAGGATAAACATCACTTTTAACCAAAAATATGTCTCTGAAAAAAAAGCTGAAATTAAGGAAAAAACTTCAGAAAGTAACCATATAAATTACCTACTTTTCACAATTCAAAATGATGTCAAGAAGCACTATCTATGCTGATATTGAAGAAGATAATAAGGAATCTTGAGTGCTACATTGAAAGTGTGAGAAATAAGAAAATGCATAATTGTGATGACAATAAATGACAAGGTGATAAACTAGTAAGATAAGATCATTATCATACCACTTCCAGATTTTGTGAAAATAATTCATTCCTCTCCTTTACTGACTTCTTGGCATCAAGACTGCTTATGAAATCACACGCATCCTGGCTTATCACTTGTGTTTGATAATATGATTGCCAATTGATCTGGTAACCACGTATTTCAACTAACTTTGAATCCAGTCGACTCAGTGGAATTCCTAGAATATGCAGATTAAATAATGTATGGATTAGTCAAAAGATAGGAAACTTCTAGAATACCTGACATTACAAAGATCAAGATCAATTGAATTTACAGATAGTATAGCTATTCAGATGATGAATTCTTACAGTAAAATATCAGATAAAACATCAAATAAAAAACATCCATCAAATAATGAAACAGTCAATGAATCATTAAAAAATCTATCGAAAAGCTATCTAAAAAGTCATCCCATCAACTATATATTGTATGAAGAAATTTGTTCATATGCATGAACCTTTATATCTTTTATATTATGTGACATAACAGCAAGTATATACAGTAAAAAGCTGCAAATTAGCTGACCCTAAATATGGGCCTCTAAGTTATGGATTCCAAAATCAGAAAAGAAAATTTTTGAATTTTTTCATTACTATCAGGCTCTGTAATGTTTGGCAATAGCAAGCATACCATATAAGAATTAGGGTTTAACCTTTCCCTGAGGAATGATGCAGTCTACATCAAAGCCACACCCCCCCCCCCAATTTTGGCCACCATACTTAAGAAACAATGTGCGGTCTAAATATGGGCTTTTGAACTTATAACCATTTTGCAGTGGTTTTCCCTGGTTGCATGAGGAAACAACTAAAGATCAGATAAATGTTTCAACTTTTTGTAAAAATCCAAATCAAATTGACAACAATATACCTGCTCCACTTTGTCCGTAGCTTGCCGTATCACTGTGAATTGGATATGAAATCTCAATACTGCTATCTGGGTATTGAACGGACATCCTTCTGTGAAGAGGTTGATCAGCTTCTGCAATCACAAGATGATCTTACCTATAAACAATACTGTGATTGAGATAATGGCTCAATAGTTCAATAGTTATACACCACCTAAGTTCTGTCTTTTGGTCTTTTCGAATAGGCAGAACTCAATCTTTATCCATTCACATGCAGATACATTTAAGCTTATTTTCCTGCTGAGCATGCGATGTCCAAAAGGAATCATTTAATCATATATGTAGTGATCAATTGAATGCACTGTGGCTTGACTTTAGGATTTTCATAATGTGGAAATTGTTTGATAAAATTGGGATCTGGTATTTGCAGTGCAAAAGAATGGGTCCCTTGTCAAGCTCATCATATGAAACTGGCTAAAAAGATCTACATTTGCATAGCTAAAAAGACGTAGATGAGAAAGATGACCTAGAATTGAAAACTCTGGACACTCTGAACTCTGGACAAAGCAATAGTTATACCTGAGAGAATGCGCTATACAATGCATACAAACTTGGGGGGAAGGGGGGCAGGCAAGATTATGCTGAGGGCGTTGCTCCTAATAAAGTCATGAATATCAGAAAACGAAGACATTTGTATAACTCCTTGTACACTGCGCACTCTAGCTAAGCAGTGGGTGACCGGCCAGACGGAGGTCAATGGACACAGTTGCCGAAATTCCATTGTGAAATTTTACTACCCAGAGCAACTAAAGTTACATATAACTTCACAAAATAAAAAACAAGCACTTCAGCCATAAAACTATGTAGCATATGCCAAAGATGTCATGAAGGTACGGCTCAGGCACCTCTACTTACCAAACAGTCCTAACCATTACCTGCCATCAAAACATGAAATGGAAGACAGAAGAGGTCATAAGATAGCAGCCTCGATTTGGCAATGGTATCGAGGTCAGAGAGATTTTTGTTTTGTCACGAACCGAAACTCAGCACCAAAACTCTGCTAGAAAGTAAAGTGATCGAAATTATGAACACAAAAATGTGACAAAGAGAACATTTACCATCTACTATTGGTAGCACAACGAGTATGGCAGAAAGAGCCCCGTTGAAATCTGGTATTGTTCATTGCTCTTCTACAATTACCAATGGGCCAACTTCCCGCCCAGGGGAGCATGAGGGGCAGTGACCCGTTTGTTTATCCTTTGCCCTTACAACCCCAGTAAGTTTGATTTCAAACCAAGAAACAAGGTTATCTGCTGTTCCCAGACATCGCTTTCAAGCTACGTCCTGTGATGTTTTTGTCTGTCAACAACCCTCTGTTTCGACATGGGAAAACAGAATACCTATTACTTATTAACTGTACAGTAGATATCAAACACTTAAGCCATTTGTCTGTTGTTTTCTTTTAGGATCTTTCCTGCATAGATCCAGCAATAAAGATGCCTTTCTGGAAATAATTTTCTATGGAATTGGGCAGTTTTTGTTTGAACCAGTCAAGGAGATAATTGTATGTATTTATTCTATTGCCAGCAAATTCTCACAAGTTCATAAGAAAAACAAAATGTTTTTGCATCCTAAAGGACATCTCAATTTGTTGTTAACGGATTATGTCTGTGCTTTGACTATTATTTGGTCTAGTAAAGAATTTTTAATTGCTGCATTTCCTATCCTAAAATCACATGCCCATATTATCTTTAGCTTTGTTTTTTATTTCATTGCATCTTGTTTGATGCATTTGCCTTTATAACAGGAAAGAGAAAAGGAGGAGACAAAAGCTTTTGGAGCATCATGGCAGAATTTATGCAATGTTCTTGGTGAATTTGTCAATGCCGAGAAGTTATATTTCACACTAACATACATTGAAAGAAGAGTTCTCAGGAGAGATGTAAGTATATTCTTATCTCTTCAACTGCAGAACAATGTTCTGACATTAGAGCCAATGAGGCTCATGCCCAGTTTGTAGCTGATATTCTTTTCTCAAGGTCCTTACATTGGCTTACGTAATTTGGGTTAAATTCATTCTCTTTACTTAAGTGAGTGCTTAAATTACTTAAGTGAGACCTAAGAGCATATCAGTATGATAAGCTATATCATTTTATCTAATTTACAGAATAATTTTGTGCCATTTTCTTCTCCATACATTCAGGTAGTTAGACCATTATATGATAGACTACATACTGATCTAAAGAAGTTTGAAGGAGGAAGAGACACAGAGATTGTTGATACTAATGATGCACTTGCAAACGACCTTGCAAAGCAACTATCACAATTCATATCAGCAAGAAAAGAGATGATTGACTTGTATCCATTTCTTTGGACAAAAATAAGGATATCTCTAACTGTATGATAGATGGCATGCCTTCAGTTGTGTTTAGAGCACTGCAGCCTTAGACTGCTATTGTCATTGGTTTTTTCTCCCCCTGAAATGTCCCCTCCCTTGAAGTAAGCCCCACCCAAATATTTTAAGATCAGTAAGCCTCTAGGTGGCTAATTTGAGGATTTGCAGTAATAAATGATACAATAATCAAATTATGTAAAGCCTTTGAATTCCCATTAGGAAGTGTTGTTCCTTAACTTAATGTTTAGTTATGTGAAGATGGCAAAAAGCAGGTGGGACAATAAAGAATGTGATGAGCAGCTTGTTAAGTTTGTTGAAAATATAAGTGCGAGGTATCATTTGATGTTATAGATCAAAAGCATATCACTTGTTCTTTGTGTTTTTGGTTTTTTGTCCTAGTGATAGATGTGAATATGAGACAGCCCAATGAACTGGCTTTGCCCTCTGCATGAAACTAAGCAGAACTTTACAGCCTGGAAAATAGAGATTTTTGAACAATTAAATTGTATGAATTGTATTAACAATAAAAACTCGAATTGTATGGTATTAGGTTCTAAAGTGATCTTTTTCAGTAGAAACACTTGTTTTGCTGTTCAGTTATGAATTATCGTGTGTGTGATTTTTGCAGACATGAGAATGAATTTCATCATCCAGTGCTGGATAATCTTAAAACTAGTTTCAGGTAATTACTTTTGTTTATTTGTACATGTGTGTTCCTGTCTTTGTGTGCACCAGTGCATTAGACTGCAACATTGGAAAATTCTGCAATTCTATGATGTATATATACATTTTGTGATTTGAACTTTCTCATATGC
This sequence comes from Mastigias papua, assembly GCA_964019165.1. Taxonomy (NCBI): domain Eukaryota; kingdom Metazoa; phylum Cnidaria; class Scyphozoa; order Rhizostomeae; family Mastigiidae; genus Mastigias; species Mastigias papua. Next base: position 14,795,371 of record OZ025278.1, on the reverse strand, counting down.
TTTCCTTCATTTTGTCAGCTTGGAAGTAGAAGTTGTTCAGGATTTGTTCAAAGCTGAGCTTGAGATACAGCAGTGGAATTATTTCCAATCACTTCTTCATTTGTATCAGTGTCAAACAAATCTTCATTCATGGACTCAACTGCCTCCGCCAAGCTCACTACGTGAGGTGATAGTTCTTTATTATCTTATGATTGATGATGATGATGATGATGATGATTTTATTTCATGCATTTGTATTTGAAAGGCCAACTGGTCTGTTATTTAATATTAGTATAGTTAGTATAGTTAGTTAGTATATTATTAATATAGTTAGTATTTAGAACTGTAGTAGGCCTTTGGCTTAAACAGAATGTATTTATGTTTAAAAGTTATAATGATTATGATGATGATGATTATGATGATGATGATAATGTTGATGGTGATAATGATGATGGTGATGGTGATGATGATGATGATGACAATGATGATGATGATGATGCTGCTGATGATGACAATGATGATAATGATGATGATGATGACAATGATGATGATGATGATGATGATGATGATGATGATGATGATGATGATGATGATGATGATGATGATGATAATGATGATGATGATGATGATGATAATGATGATGATGATGGTAATGATGATGATGGTGATGATAATGATCATGATGATTATATAGATACTAGTTACAATCATCCTTTCATCTGTCATATATGTTATTAGTTCTCCCATCTTTTACAGCTTGCAGCACATGTGACATCAAAAAGCCCCCTATCTGTTATGATATCCAGAAAAAATTGGCAGGCACCTTTTCTTTATCAATGGTTGTATCAAAAACATTTGGCTGTACTTTCAAAGGTTTCCATTCCAATTCTATATTTCATTTAATAGTTACTTCTGGTAATGATGTTAGGATTACTTTACACCCTTTGTCTCTGCCTACAAGTTTAATGTTGTTACAAGCTTGCATGCCGAATGTCAGTGTTTATCCTAAATATGAGTCAAATATCGAAGACAATATGTCTGGGGTAGACTAGAGTTTAATAGGGAGAAGAATAACGGGAATTATGTTTTTTTAATTTTCAATATGAATTTGTAGAGGAGCTTTTTGGATATTTTGTCGTACATTCATAAGGCATCGTGAGGTAAAAATGGTGCTCTATGGATGTATAGCACAATATCGCACATTATATTTCATCTTTGAATATTGACAGTAGAGACAGCTGGCTTCTCGTGATCCTTTCCCTATCACGTCTCCTTTTTGGTTTCTTCCCTATCTTTTTCTTAATGAACTGCATCGATGGACATCATTTTATCATTGGATATTGAAAATAAAAACACAGAGTTTCTTGTATCTGATGTATGTATGTACCCTTAACTTTAGGAAGGTTCTCATATCGCACTGTGTATGGATATAAATTTTAATATGGAGACCTGCAAATTGTCCGAACGTGGATAGTAGGCTGTCTTGAATTTATTTGCATGTGTTGAATATTCCATACTGTTGCTGATATTCAAGATGCTTGCTGCAATATAATATTATTTCATGTCACTCTGTTTACTTTGGGAATTCAAATTAATTTTTATGATATAGTTTTAGATTTTTGGTACAAGTTTGTTTCTTTTCAGTTTAGTCTTTACTTCCACAAAACACTCAGCGAACAGACGAATCAAAATGAAATGAAAGCAATGACAAGCAAAACTTCTATTGACTATTTTGCGAAGTGAGATCTTAGTATTTTATGAGTTTTGTTATACATCACCATTTTGAGTCCATTTTCTTCTTAGTCCTTGCGTTTTCAAATACGATGGGATCTAAATTTTCATAGTTCTTACTTCACGGTAGTACTGAGTGATCTTCCTGATCCTTCTTTCTAATCACATACGAGCCACGTCAATGGCCTTGATCATGGTTGCCACAGAACCTGGAAAACCTGGGAAAAAGTCAGTGAAAACCTGGAAAAGTCGGGAAAAACAGTTGAAAAAAGGTATAAGTCAAAGAAAGTGAGGGAAAGCTTGTAGTATTTCTCTGAATGGCTAGTATGCGACAATATGATATTATGTGCTAGTCTTGAAGGTGTGAACACATATCCGTCATACTCATCACTCTTTATGACTTTATGACCATCTTTATGACTTGGTGTTACCCTGAAATAGTAGGATGATCAATGCATTGCAATGTCCTTGCAGTAAATTGGGTGTGGCCACAAAGATGGTTGGCCTATAATGGGTATAACCAACTAAAGTTCCCCCAGTCTGTAGTGGCTGGCACCACACTTGTTGGCCATGGAAAAGTCTGGGAATTTTCATGTTGTGTGGAAACCATGATGCTACATCGTTATGTATACAGTATTTGCTTTGCTGCTTTTACTCGGGATAAATAAAGTCATGCTTCTACGAACTGTCTGCTTTTCTACCTCTTTATGCTTCTTTCTAGGATCAGTACATTTATACGTAAGACTGACGCTCAGTGTGTCTCTCTTATACTTGACACTAATTTTGCCAATCACTGTTCTCCCGGGCATGGCTATTTCATACCCAACATTGAACATGAAAAGCCGACTGGTCTTGATACTTATCCTGCAATAGTCAGCTTCCTCGAGGTAAGTCATTTTGATTAAGCAGCTTGGATGTTGTATACCTCAGTACTGATACTGGAGATTATTACACCTTCAGGCAGAATACCTTGACCTGGAGAGTAATATAGTCTCCATAAATGTTTGTGTTTGCCGTCATACCTTCAGCTTGTTCTTTCTCCAAATGCGTATTTCTCTATGTTTATTTTTAAATTTATCTTCATTATCAATATGCGTATATATTTTCACTACAGACTTTTCACGTATATATTTCCCTGCATTGCGACGTTTTTATGGCACTTTTTATGTAATCCTAGGCAATTCGCTTTTCAAAGCGCTGCTGATTGTTTGCTTTTACTTGCATCATAATTTTTTTCTTCTGACGCCATCCCAGCTAGTTAGTTGAAACTAGGTCTTTGATCTTTTGTCAATAGTTCATTCCTTTTTGCAGCCATTGTCCGCTATGTATTGGCCTAACATAGTTTCTCTTTTGACTGACAAAAGCATTGAGCTAGCTCATCCTGGTAGAATCGTCTACCATTATGAAGAGGTAATTATTTTTTGTGGTAGTTGGATTGCTTAAATCTGAAAATTCATGTCAAGTCTTTTAGTGGGATATTAGCATAAGAACATTAGGAGCAGTTTTACTTCCATGAAATATCAATATTCACTGGCAAGTCTTTCTACTTTGTAAATTTAACGGTGACTTTATCAAGAAGAACTTCTTTGATTCCATATGATTTTTGCAGAAAGTTAGCCTCACGCACTACCTCATCAAAGTTGATGTTCGAGTATATTTGATGATAGTTTTCAATGGAAAGAAGAAAGAGAAGGATTCGTACGTTCAGAAATTCATGTCAGGTGAGATAATTTGAAATTTGAAGGATATGGATAAGTGTATGCATAAATGTATTCAGTTTCCATCTGTATGCATCGCAAGCAACAAGGGAAAACTTTTAAAGACAACAGCTATTGTTTTAATTGGACTCTCGAGTCGTCTTTGTCATAGTTCTTGAGAAGATTTATCTTTCTGCTTTGTGCATAAGCAAAAGGGCGATCGAATTAGGGACAGAATCGAGGCTCTGATTGAAATTTTGCATACTTGCATGCTTAGTGCCTAGCCATCTAGTTTGGAAGTTTGCAGATTGTGTGTCATTATAATTAACCGCACGTGATTATCTAGATGATTTCATTTTGGGTATTGCATTTTTTTATCTTAGAAATTAGGTCTCTGCTCTGTTATGAAAGACAATACCAAATGCTCAAGCCAAGACCAGGACAGAAGTTTCGCAAGTGATCGACAAAGACACCAAATGAAGTTTTAGTTACTAGTTTTGCAAAGACAGAGAAATGTAAATAGATAATTGATACATGAATGTATTTTTATACCCTTCATTAGAAACGGAAAATGAAAATATGCTCATTAATGTCAATTATGAATCGACCATTCTGCATTGTTTTTCATCAGAAATGTATCAAAGCCCCAGTTTGATATTTAACAAGTCATTATACTTTTATACATCAAAAAAGATATTTCTTGAACTTTTTCCCAAAGTAGGATTTTGATTACTCACAGTTGAATAGCATCCAAATGTAGGGGATGATTCACTTCTCGGTATGGTCAATGTTCTTCAACGCAGTGCCGGAGTTTTACGTAACATATCTGTGTGAAAATTATTCTACTATCGCGGGGACTTGATGTAGGTAAACATTGTAGATGAGGTTTTGGTATTGTTAAATATTTTTGATGGATGAAATTATTTCTTTGGACAATGCAAATCGTTCGTACGTAGTATCAACTGCATCTTTGTTTCAATAATTTTATAAAGGAATTAATGTTTGATTAAATCAAAGAACTTTCTCTATGCCTTACCTTTGATTGTCTCTGAGGTCTGCTAGTCTTCGACAATGGGCTGGCCCGTAATACTGGCCAGTAAATTGATATTATTCTAATCCTTAATCGAAATTGTCCATGGCAGGTGGACATTTCCAATTCTCTAACTGAACTTCGATGTGAGTTATGGTTTGCTGTATTCTCCAACGATGATTCTTCCAGTCTGAAAAGCTGCCCTGCCTTAAGTCTTATTCAATAGTGACTGTTTCCCATCAAAGCTCAATGGAATTCTTGTTTCTCGTTGACTTCACTAAGTAGACAATGTCATCAATCCTATGGGAGGATAATGTGCCGCCAACTCAAGTCCCACTGAACTAGCGCCTACAAGTGTGTTGGATGTCCCAAGAGGAATTGATGAATGTCGATAAAACTCAATACTGTTGAATAGAATTCCAATGATTTCTTTAGTAAAGTTTAAAAGCTATATGGCGGACAGCATGCAAAATTTACAGCAAACTTAAAACAAAGCATTCTGACATCGCTTTTTGCGCCTTTTCCTTCGCCGTTCTCATTCCCCAAAATAAGAAGAGTGAGAATTGTATTAAAAGCAATTCAGCATCAAAAGTTATTGTATTTTGCAGTATATCAAAGTTCATTTGATCTAAAAGCAAACGGCAATAATCAAATGCTTCGAACACTGCTGGGTATCAGCTGAAAATTACTGTAGGAATATATATACAAGTTTATATTATCGGTGCAGAGAAATTAAAAACTAATTCACAGCCGCATCAACTAAGCACATGGACATAATAGAGCAATTCAAAAATATAGTTTCTTGTATCGTATACGCTTCCATTGATACTGCCTTCAGTACTGAAGAAGAGAGAGAGATTCAAAAAATACACAACTTGATCGAAGTTTCGCTTTTGCTTCATCAGAATTGCATATATACATATAGCAAACCATGCCAACAGACTTGAGTTGAGCTTCACAAAACTCACATAAACAATAGTTATTCCACGAAATGCGGACATTCCACGATAATCTAGAGCTGACATGAATGTACAACTTTAAATATAAGTTCACTAAATTTTTAAAGAGAAGAAGATAGCACACTATTGCCCTCCATTTGACAAAGGTGGGTTAGGTCTTTTGGAGACTTCTCGAAGAAGAGCGGCCCCTACAATGAGAACAAGATGAAGAAGTTCCATAAGGAGGTTATATATCGACATATTAATAAATACTCCATCTAACACCAATGATACGAATCAGGAAAACAAAACAAGATTAAGATGAACAGATTTAAGTCGACGGGTGGAAGTGGAATTGGAAAAAAGATGAAACCTACGTCTCATAGCAGTTTTCATTTTCTGCACCAAGAAAGGCGGCAGGATGAAGCCCTTTATATCTTCTCGCTTGATTCCAAGATTATCTCTATAAATAACAGTTATTGTCCTTCAGGAGCAGTTAATCTACATTTAGTGGTGGAAACTGAAAATTCCTCTTGAAATTAAGTGAGGAGTTAAAAATCATATCAGAGACCAAACATGGCTAAATACACCATTGAATGAATACGAATATCATTCAATGGTAAATGTATGCAACTTTCACAGACTTTTTACCGCAATAAGCAAAGTAAAAAGACTGCTAAATGGTTATACTACATTGCAAAAGAAGCTCCAAAACATTCAGCGTATCGCATCGATGCCTTTAATTAGGCCCAGATCATTCCAAATACAAACTGTATTTTCAACCAAAGACATACAGATATGGTATATATAAATCTTCAGAAATTCCTGCCACTGCTATGAATGAGTGAGAATTGAATGAAATAGCAAAAGAGAAGGAAAATATTAAATTCGTGTCATACTTGTAATCTTGATGTATCGTTGCTAGATTCCTGATATCATCAGCTATCATTAGAAAGGCCTAAAAGTGAATGATAAACCATGAGTATGTTTACCATAAAAAAGAATCATTAAGATTGTGAAATGGAATTGCCCGAGAGAAAAATGAATGACCCGAGCAGGGCTCGAACTTGCAACTTTTGACCTATATTCTCAGTGAAAGAGCAATCGAAGTAGAAACTGGGGGTCGCGACTTCCCGCTTCGCCCGGGTCATTCTTTTCTCACACTTCTATTTCACAATCTTTCCAAATCTTGCATTCTTTCACTTAATCTTGTAAATATACAAGGAAATAAGAAATATGGGATTACTGCCATTGGAGCCTCTATACTAACAGTCAAAATTCTCTATCTGCCGACTATCAATGGTCGCACTACTCCACCTAGCTATTTCAAATGTAGGTTATAGTGCAGTTATTCGGTGATATACAACGGACTGGTATGAAAGTATTCCGCACATAGCACAATGCAAACTAACTTACTTTGCCACCAGTGATTGGCATATGTCCATTGTCATAAAGCCACTGCTTGTCATCTTGATCTGCCATATACTGCAAAAATAGATGAAAAATTTGACCATAAGACTTTGCTCACTGTCACAAGAGAAGTACAAGATAACAACAGACAGTAATAGAGAGAAAGCGTCTCACAAAGAAGGCCTGCGTGGGATTGCAATACAGTCAAGCATAATCTAGTTTAATGGCATAATGATTTTTACGAAACTGACGAGAAAGCCTGGTTCTTATTTGTCGTAGCTCGCCTAAAGGCCCATTTCCACTTACATTCGGATTTCGCATTTCGCATGCGAACTTATTGTTCCTAGTTCACATCCGAACGTTCGCACATCGCAAAATTTTCGCATATGGACTGGGAACAATGAGTTCGCATCCGAAATGCGAAGTGCGAATGTAAGTGGAAATGGGCCTTAAGAACCAGGGGCGATGGGGATATGATTTTTTGACATAGAACTCACATCAATTTAACAAGGACGCTAGCGACGTCGGACATAGCTTATGAAGCATGTTCACACTTGTCGCAAAACACGCAAGAAGCAGGACAGTCACTGACTTCACTGATTCTTGCGACGAGTGTGAACCAGGCCTAAGACGAAGTGGAAATAAACACAGTTGATATTCAATAACTCGACCACCCAATAGCTCAAACAGTCGCTACCTCAATTGAACTCTCAATTCGCCTCGTTTAGGTTCCCTATAGAAATATAGCTCGATAACTCAAACAATGCATAACGCAAACAAATTGAATTTCCCAAGAGAGCGGTTCGAGTAGTCAAATGTCGACTGTATTTAGATGTTAATAATATTGTTAAGCGTATCATCTTAACATCATCATCAGATTAAATAAGAGATAAAACGTTGCTTAACAAAATTAATAACGCTAGAGTTAATTATTGAGTACTACAAGAACGTTCTTACTGAAAATACGCACCTTAAATAAATCAGGATGACGTGAATACAGTCTCCCTCTCGCAGATGCGAAACCGAGGATCCTTAAAACAAAAAATAAATGTAAGGCTATTTCCTACACCGCGTTTAATTACAAATTTAGATAGAAGCACGTTTCCGCCTTTATGCTGACGTTCAATAATCAAAAAGTGTGTCAGTTGAAAAACTTTCGAGAAATTTTCAGTCATACTGACAGTAATGTTTAAGAAAATAAATTTGAATATTTTAAAAAGCAAACTGCTTGAATTGAAATTTCTAGCCTTACTTGTTGGCTTTGACGCCCATGATGAATTCAATATCATCTGTTATTCGAGCTTCATCCCACTGTAAAAAATGATGCAGAGCTGAATACAAAGGACATTTTGCAAAGGAAAACATTATGTCCATCAAAGTACAAACGTTGTGGTTTCACAGAATGAGACATAAATTGAAAGGCTAAAATTTTTAGCTATTTCTTGGCTATGCTATCTCAATATGACAGAGAAACAATCATTTCAGCGACCACAATAAGGCCAGCTTGCAATATCACAACTCACAGGGTCTACTTACTGGTGGATAGTGATAATCATCGTGTGGCTTTTCCCTGAAAAAGAAACAACTAGCCTAAGAATAAATGGAAAGCTGAAGCAGAGAATAAAAAATTAGAGAATGATAGAAAAATTGAGAAAGATATTGATAAGAAAAACAAAACCCAAAAATAAACAACAATTCATGGACAACATAATTTGTCAAAGTACTGTACCTGTAATCTTCTCGCTTAAATTTTTTCTACAAAAGACAGCATGAAATAACTCCTCTGATATTGATTTAGATAAGTCAAATCATTAGAGTCACTAATGATAGTGGGTTTGTTTCGATATAGATTAGTTGTATATGTATATGATATATATATATATATATATATATATATATATATATATATATATATATATATATATATATATATATATATATATATATATATATATATATATATATATATATATATATATATATATATATATATATATATATATATATATGTATATGTATAGCTAGAAGTGAATTTGAAATAAAATAAGTTAACAAACAAAACCATAGAAAAAGACAGATGTAACTAACAGTTTGCTTTTTCATGAAAATGTGATTCAGAAACTGCTCCAAAAGCTACACATTTTTCATAGCAAGTGGGCGATTGAACCAGTGGCCAAAGAACATCTTTTGTCTCTTATTAGCAGAGATTTCTAATAAGTAATTTGCAACTTAAAATCAAATGCTTCAAGATACAAACTACTTTACAAAAAACATCTGGGGCCACAAGCCTTCAAAGCAGCACAACAGGGTAGGAAAACTTTAACCATAACGAAAGTACTTTTTCATCCAAGAATGTAACATTAGAAAATGTAAACAGTAAAAAAAAGGAATTACCATAAATCCTCGAATTAGCCCCCCCCTCGAATAAGCCCCCATGCTAGAACTGCAAATTGTTAATAAGCCCCCCTCGAATAAGCCCCCACCCTAGGTGATGATGAAGACTTTAATAAAGACTAATACTTAAATATAGACTGTTCTTGTAATAGTATGGAGAAAAGGAGCATAGGCAATGAGCTGTTTATACAACATTTGTCAAATAATTTTATAAGCCCCCCCTCAAATAAGCCCCCCTCGAATAAGCCCCATCCAAAAACCAGCAAAAATAAATAAGCCCCCAGGGAGCTAATTCGAGGATTTACAGTAGTGAATAATTCCCACTTTTTGAAAACGTCTCCACAGTCTGAAACACTCACTATATTGCTTGCCAAAACAATCAAATTAATAGCATGATCCTGAATACATTAATAAAACAAAAATTGATGCCTTACTCTTATGACTATCTTGCCCAGTATTATCCATAGGGATGGTTCATTAATTACTTTTTGGGAGGGTGTGGAAGACATTCTCATATATTTGATGGAATTTTGATCCCAACCTCAGACTTATGTAAAAATTTTGGTCCCCACTCCAGGCTTCAGAAGAAACTCCATACTTCTTTTTTTAAAATGCTCTCTATTTCTCATCCCCCTCCCTCTGAGTGTGCAGAACTTTGGTCCCCCTAGATGTCTTCCACCCCCTCTCCTGGAAGAAATAATGACTAGTCCCTTATATATGGCACTTTTGAAATCTGTGACAGGCACTAAGAGTCTTGAAACACTAATGCTCAGTCTTAGGATGGAAATAAACCAAAAACCACGCTACAGCTAGAAATGGAGCAAATGAATTAAAGCAAAATGCAGCACCATTTATGAATACCTTTTTAATAGTTACTGGTTTTATTGGTCTTTTCTCTGCCACCTGATAACAAAATTCAAAATTTCATTCACTAGACAGGGAGAACACAGTACCAAAGCAAAGAACAATGGGAGCAACAGAAAACATATGTCAAACAGCATATCTTTATGGCAAGCATTGAGATTTCCTCATACCAGGCCTCTCTGCAAGGATTTTAGCAGAAGCATGATTGGCCATGCACCTTGTGGTGAAATTTCAATTTAAATTATCACATTAATTCCTTTCAAATTTGTTTTGCCACATTTCTATGCTACTATGTTTGTTGTTTTCAATGCTGATTTGTTCTTGTTGCTAGAATTTGTATGTTGGGATTTAAAAAATGAAACTTGAACTTAAACTTTTACACTTGGTTGTAAGCTTACAATAAATATTAAACTATCTGAAATTTTCATATATTTCAGGTCATTGCAAATTTAGAAAGATAGAAATGAAATTTTAACACCTGCTACCTTTATTTCCTCACTTCCTTCACCTTCTTTGCTGTCAGCTTTGAAAATTGATTTAGCCTGCAATAAAATAAATTTAAGAAAAGATTGTGCAGTATATGGAATACAAAACAGAAAATTTATTTATGAAAAGTCAGTCAAATCACTGTTAACTTCTGCAACACAAAATGTTTACATATAGAAAAACTTACTTCATCTAATGCTCTCCTCAAGATATACTTAACATGATCTTCAGAGAGTGGCTCTTTTGTGTTATCTGAAATGTTGTATGCTGCCATGCGGAACATCTACAAAAGAGAATAAGCATTATCCTGAGTGTGCAAGCCTTCTGCCCAAAGTGTTAGGCCTTAAGCCAGTTTGCAAGTAAGCCTTCTGCCCAAAGTGTTAAGTCTTAAGCCATTTTGCAAGTAAGCCTTAAGCCATTTTGCAAGTAAGCATTCTGCCCAAAGTGATAAGCCTTAAGCCATTTTGCAGAAAGATTGTGGCACATGGACTGTGATATGGGTAAGCAGCCAGATTGCTATAGGACTTGCCTGCATTTCAGAACCTTAACTGTTACACTTACCAAGATTCATTTACCAAATTTCATGAACAAAGTTATTAGCCAAGAGCAAGTGCCCCTCCAACATGAATTCAATAGTATAGGTCACAATCCTGTGAGGCTTACCTCCTGATAAGTTGAAAGTACTTTTTCAATATCAGCATTCAAGCTTGGCTGTAATGCAGACCGCACAAGTTCAAGGGCTTTTGCAGGATTATTGCTTGTATTGGCCCTTGAAAAAGAGAGGAAACACTACCAACTGATACCAAATGATAGCTTAACTTCAATTAAAATTTAAGAACTTTGGATAATCACAGCATCTATATTAAATCAATAGATAAAATAAGTAACTCAGCTGTTAATCTGCACAATAGCTAAATACCAAATTATCAAACATCATCTATCAACTCAATAGACAAGCAATTACAATCATAACTGATAAGCTAATTTTTTAATCAATGATCAACTAATCATTCAATCAATCTGCCAATCAAATGCCCATACAACCAAGAAAATAATATATCAAAAAAATATCAGATACCTTAATGGCATCTAAAAGATATCTAAATAAATCCAATATCTAATGAATAATCAATCTACGATCAATTAATGATAATCATTCACTTGATCATTCAATCAATTGTGGAATCAAATGATCACAGCCTACCTTGTTCGGCTTATCATGATTGCAGCTTTACCCATTGGCCTTGAAGATGAAGAAAAGATAATGAGAATTCTAGAAACATTCAACCATAAAGAGAGCCACTGACTGAACATAACTAGTACTAGTACTGATGACACCTGATTTCAATGATATCAATCACTTTGCTTTGCCAATTTGCTCTTCTTGTGAATGTCCCCTTATATGTAATGGCCACTGGGTATCACAAATATATTGCTCCCTCCCAGTAGTATCATTTTTCAATGTAGTGTAATATTCTTGAATTGATGTTGTAGCAACAAAAGTGAATAGAAGAAACAAAATGTTGTTCGCTATCATCATTGAACTCTTTCATACAAAGTTCACTTCAATCAAATAACAAGAATAATGCCAAATATGGGACTTTGTATGATGCAGAAGTAAAAATAACATACTAAGTAACATGTAAAAATAACATACTAAGTAACATGTAAAAATAACATACTTTCTTTTAGGAAAATTCCGTGCAGTCATATTGAAGGGGTTAGGAGCCTGAGGAGAAATCATGTATCATACACTAACTATTTACAGGCTCATCATTTAATCAAACATGTTTCAAGAAATATTTCAGAAAAAGTAGAATAAATATATTGTAATAAAGAAAGTATATTTCCAAAGGATGTTATAAATTCAGTGTTGCATTAAATTAAATGTGATAAATAACAGTATAATGCATACTACTGCCAAAAATTAAATTCAAAGAATGTACTTTCTGACTGTTTGAGTTTTTGGCAGATATGTTGGAGAACAGATCCTTTCAATTACAACGGCTATCAGAAAAAAGGACTTGAACATAAAATAAAGAAATATCATCTACAAACAAATTTTGCAAATATAACATTTTACCAGCTTTACAGGTTCACGTCCGTCTGAAAATGATTCCCTATGAGGCAAGAACACATTTCCTTACAATAAAGTTGCAATTAAAGAAACACCGGAACATCTGTTTGAATAGTAAAAACTAAAGTTACATTTGTTAGGCCAACACTTCACTTACTAAAGTCGAATGCAACGGATGATTTTTCTAATTCTAATGTTAATGCGAGCACAACCGTACGTTGGAACAAAATTTCCACCTACTGAAAGAGGAAAGTTATCCAGAGTTGTTGTTCAAAAGAGTGTTACAGGCCCTACCTCTTTCGCTTTAATTTGATTGAACCTGGGGTGCCATCAAAAGATCCCCTTAATAGCGAATGACTTCTAACAATACCAGGATTACTAGATCTCGGAGTTTGCTGCAATTGCTCCATAGTTACACTTTTAGTTTCTTCTTTCGAAACACCACTATTCTCAACCATTTTGCTTCAAGATCTTACTTCAGTGGAAACGAAGTTCTGCAATTATAATGGCTAAAGTTGTCACCCGCTAGCACTCACAGGGTCATAAATATGCCGTTTTTGTATCTACATTGTGTGCAAACGAGGCAGATAAAAAAAGCTGTGCCAACAGCAAAAGATATAATTTGAATTCTTTGCCGACCGAAAACTCCATTTTAATTATTACAGTCTTCATAGATTTAATATTATAGATTGAAAACTCCATTGACAACATAGCCTGCAACAATCTTTTGCCAACTTGTTAGGGGTCTTTCATTTTTAATTCTGGGTACAGGGGTAGAAGAATTTTTGGAGGGGTATGAACTTTTTTAGCTTTATTATTAGGTTATCAAATATTTTTGCTAAGCCATATTGGGGTGGCAAATTTTTAAATACATTCCCACCATGAATATAATATGTTACTTGAAAAAGCTTTGCGTTTTTCGTATTTTCCAGCTCTTGATTCAATTACAAAATCGATCAATGATTCACTACTGCCCAAAGTTCCAACAGCAAAAACACACTTTTCCTCCAAATTTGTTACTCGTCTAATATGGAATATTGCAATAATGTTTGCAAAGTTTTCTTCTATGACATGTTCTTTCCTCGTCACAAATCCGAAATTTCCTTTTCCCAAAGTGGAGACAACTTCTCACGATTGCAAGAAATTATATGGAAAACTGAAAATGATATACTGTATTAAGTAAAGAGAATGTGGATGTATGACATGACAAGCAATGTTATGGGAAATGAAATCATTTAAGTATTTAAAAATAGGGTTTCAGATATTATTCGACATAGTGAATGGGGTAAGAAAACTTTACCATTTTCTCGCAAAAATTCTTCCACCCTGGACGCCGAATTAAAAATGACAGCTCCCTTATTGCCATCTTTGTTTTTCAGGGGTATTACACATCAAACAAAAGAGAGAAACAATTGATTAGGCCTTAGGCTCTGTTCAAAAACCATCGCTCTAGTTAGCTATTTCTGGTGAAAATCTCTGTCGCACAATCTTTTGCATTGAATAAGCTTCTCGTTCTACAGGATTTCAGCCATGTAAAGACGATTGAAGCAGGCACGCCTGCCCGCACCGAGGGCAGGGGGGCAAAGTTCCTATTGAGGGCACATTATAAACACTTTTGCACTAAAATAATTAAGTCCTTGGAAAGGGCAGGAGGGGCAGCTGCCCCCCTGCCCCCCCCCAGCGTAGACGTCCCTGGATTAAAGCGTTATGTAGCAAATTATACTGGAAAGTATTTCCACTTATTTATGCATTGTTGAATTCCTTCTCTCTCTTTTGTATAAAAATCCCTTGAAATCAGATCAAACTGCTTTTGCAACTTGGCAAGTAGCCCCATCCAATCATTGAAATTGGAAAAAGTGGGTACTTCCTTTTGTTCCGCAACACAGAAGTCCAACAACATGTAGTGAACTCTTCATAATATCCCGTAGAGCCCACAGAACACATAGAAATTCATAAATTTACAAGGTTGATTATAATCATTTACAAAGTAAGTATTTTGTAATTGGCTCTTACAAGAGCTGACAAGAGAAGCCTACTGTTTGTTACGTCATAACCATAAAATGATTGTGACGTAATATTGATTGGACATGGGAAGTTCATAAAAGCTCTGATCTTCGCTTGACTTTCAGTATTCAAGATTTAAGGAGCATTGATAGTGTTCTCTCAAAAGTAACTCTTAGTATTTCTAATATACTTCTACTAGAATTTCCTGTCGGTAATGATGTCGTTATGCAAATCTGGAGACGGAATTACTGGAGAAACTGGCTACAACCCTGTAGCCAAGTTTATGGTTGGTAACATATTTTATAACACTCGATGTTGTGTACACTTGTACATCTTTGTTTTGTAAAGGATTTTAGTTATTTGTAAAATACCTGGCGTCGAAAGGGGCATTTAGTGCCAACACTAGACAGCTCCTTGCACGATATGCATCCTCTTTACCAAGTCACTCCCTGGCTATGTTTCATAGGATGGATGTTGTCGCTAAAGCCTTACAACAATTCAACCACAGTGCAGATGCATTCAACAAAAATTTCCCAAAATATGTAGCGTTTGTTGCTTTTCCAGAGCATAACTAGTGCATGTGCTTCTATGTAGTATTCATGCAACATTTGACCCTTTTATTTGTGGCATGCAATGATCTGGTGTGAATGGCCATCAGAGCAACATTGGTTAAATTGGAATTGAAAAAGAGAATGCATTAATATATTTTGGTACTAACTACAAAAGACTCAGCTCTATTTCATAGTTATATTTTTGCAGATTATCCATTAATGTGCACATCTTTTGCAGCATCTGTTTCCAAATGGATTTTTCAAGCCAACCGTTGAGACGATGGCAAGTCTTTATAAGAGCACAGTGCAACATGTTGGTAAGACAGTTTAAGATACCCTCAAATTATACCAGTTTTGCTTATTGTTAGGAGTTGAATGCTTTATTTTATTATTTGGTGTCTTCTTCATTTTTAATTATCTTACCAGGATGGTACATTCAGTAGAAATAACTCTTAAAATGTGCTCTGCTAATAATGATACCAAATTTAATGAAAAAGAACTCAAACTAAATGCAATATCTATATCTAAATATCTAGGTACAATGTTTAATTGAAAAAGTAGAAAATGAAAATGAAAAGTTAGGAAAATGAAGAGTCAAACATAAACTTGAATAAAAAAGAAAAATCAGAATTCGTTCATTTTTAAGCAGACTTTAAGTTTAGTTTTGCAAATTGCCAACGATGAAGCAATTATCATGTCTTGACCGAGGTGATTCCAAATATTCCCCCCTCTATATGAAAGCTACTTTGCCCATTTGCTGTTACCCAAACTTTACAAACACTGTACAAGCAGAAAGAGAAATAATAAACCCTGCTAGCGGATTCTGGTATGAATCTGTTGTAAGAATCGCTTGTTTTGGATACATTTTCACTATTCGGGCTACCGAATTGAAAAGTACTAAACAACACATGTGAGGTTTAACAGCACAGAATGCCACGCGTTCTAATTGAAGATCATGTTTAGACGACACAGTCATTTTATTTAATGTGAAATGATGCTAAGGTTAGTATTAGGACCGATAGAAAGACTGACAGAAATTTGCAGATAGTAGCAGATTCTGAAGCTGTATGGTTACTTCGCAACTGAAATATAACGAGGGGACACTAAAGTAGAAGGACAAAGAAATCCTCTTCTGAAGTCCTTAGTTGTTCTATTTTCAGAACTGCTGTTCAACGAGATCCGAAAATTAACAGACATTGAAGACAATGCCATTCTGGTGGAGCTTCAAACGAGAAGCTACCAAATGTCAAAGTTCAGCAAGGTTGGTAGCTGATGTTTTGATGTAGTACTTTCAAGTTTTCAAAAACTATTTTCTTTTCACTAAAATCATAGTAGGCTCAGTTCAAACTGTTTACTATCTTCAAGTATATAATGTATTTCATCATACGTGTCAGGGTTATTCTAAGTTATAACTCCAGTTGAAAAATCAATTCTAGATACATTGTCTTATTTCTTGGAAGTCGTAAAATTTGGTTGTCATTTCAGAAGACACTAATTTTGAAAATTGATCTGATTTCATAAAATGAATAAAATTCACTTGGTGAAGAAACTTATGTTAAATTCACGTTTGATCCCAGTTCTCCTTTTGATTTACGTCCAACAACTGCTTCCAACTACATCAATTTTAATTTCCAATTTCATTTACCTGTTTCTCTTCTCTAAGAAAGGGCCGGAAATGCAGATTTAAAAAAATAGTATCGGGTGTATAATGCATTATATTAAATGGTTCGCTTGATTGTCAATTTGCTCAATATTTTGTATTGTAGATCAAGAATTATGTCCAGTTTATAATAGATCGCTTGGCGAGACTTCATGTTTATGTAAGTGTTAAACCTTCAAATTAGTACTAAGTATTAAATCTTGTTATTTCAGTGAGAAATTTGTTCAACCACAGAAAAATTTTCTTTCATCTTTTTCAAGTATCGACTGAAGTCTAGTATCTGCTTGTATACATGTTTGTTTTGATTTTTGCAATCTTTAGTGTATCCTTCTGAATAAAATCCTTGCAGACACCTCTTTGGATGAAAATATTAATATTTCCTCACTATTTTAGCTTTCATTCTGTTAACCATGATTTTCATAAAGTAGCTTTTAAAATCTGCAAGGTAGTTATTTTTCAAACTAGTAAGGCTGCGATCTGTATAATGAAGTGAACTGGTTGATTTTATTGCAGGCAAATGAAATCGATGTTTCTGATTACTTTGAGCTGTTTGGACACCTCCTCAAACGATTACTGGAAAGATGGGATCAGTTTTTCTGTGCTGTCTTTCGCATTGTAAGTATATCTCGCCTATCATCATCAACATATTATTATCAATGCTAAATTTTTAATCTATATTCCAAAATCTGATTTATCAACCCACTCATCCAGAACCCTTCTACAGACGATAAATCATTGATTTATCGACTTCCTTTTGATGTGCATAGTCAGGCCTATCCTTTAGAACAACTAAGCTACTATTCTTGAGCCAGGGTTACTTTCTTACTGCTACTGACAGATGCACTATCGCCCTTCACATATTTAGAAAATGTAGCCTGATCTCAGTTTCAGAGTTTTCATTTCCTATGAAAACTATCTATGGCATTCGTAAAAATTTGATTGCTTGCTCCTTGCAGCGTTTCAAGATACGCAACAACAGTGGTGTCAAACACTTGAAGAGATATCACAAGATTGCAGAATTCGAGACCCAAAATATCTACAGGAAGATATCACAACTTCGATTGAGGATTGATTCTGCCCTGCTGTCCTGTGATATTCGCAAGGAGGAGAATGTGAAAGAAAACTTCTTTGATAGTTTACTTATATTTAGACTGGAGTCGTATAGATTCGAGGCCAGGTGTTTAGACGACAGTGAGAGTGAAGAGGAGGATGCAAATAGAACGAGTCACGATGCAAGAAGGAATGGAATTTCGATGACGAGAAAAAGGAGACGGGATCAAAGTAAGCTATACCATGCAATGACCTCGCCCAAAAGGAAAAGAGAGTCTAGTTCCACAGTCGCTGGACAATCCCCTGCGAAGGAGGCAAAGAAACGTGATGTGAGCCCCAGTGATGAGGAGGCAGTGGGCACGCCGGCACGAAGAATGAGAGAATGTGATGAATCCTGTGCCGATGGGAAACAAGCCTTTGCTATTGATAGGCAACCAGTCTGCTTGAAACTGAAGTTGAAGAGAGATGGAGAAAAATGGATATCCAGTCTGGATGAAAATGGCGACAAAAACAACCCGACTTTTATTTGTAAAGAGATACGGAAACAGTTTTAATGAAACACCTACTTCACATTCGCTACGAAAACACTCCTCCGTACTTTTTCGAGGATACATAGAAGCATTGCAAATATATTAGTCATTTGTAGTTTATTCAATATTTTTCAGTTCTCACATTGATAATTTTGTAATATATCATATAATGTCTCTAATGTTAAAAACATTTTCTTAATTTTAAAGGTGCTTTTCTTGGAATTTTCTAGAAAACTCTATTACTCGGGAGGAATCGGAATTAGTGGGTGGTGGTGGTTAGATTTAGGCAAGTACGTTAATAGATTAATTTTAGAAATTAGTCTGAGCCAGATCGCTTTCTATATTAAGCAGCAAAGTCCCTTAGCCTAATGCAAAGTTTGCTCAGCTAAAAGTTACAACAGTTAGTTACAAATATTCTTAAAATTTGTTGTTTCTTGGGTAACTGCAACCTGATTATCAAAAGTTGACTTGTTCTCTCAAACGACAGGAGGTCAGTGGCGGATCCAGAGGGGGGCTAGGGGGGCTTGAGCCCCAGTCAGATTTCTAGGTTTAAGAATATAATATTCTTTCACTATAACAAATCTTCCTGTATATAGAGGACACTTTGCAAGTATTGCAGCTCTTTCGGGTCGGCAGAAGTGGCAACATGTAGAAAAACAAATGTCAACAGAGCGTCTGTATGTATTTTGCTGACTACCATTGACCGAAATATGTATTAGGTGTCCAATCTTTTGTCAGGATCTCCATCAAGAGACAATGGATATTCCGAGCCCCCTTGGTCTATGGAATACTCGATTTCACGGGGGCTCAAAGCGTCGTCGAAAAATTTACTGACTGCACGTGACGCAGCAAGCCATCCAGTGTCCAATCGTTTGCAAGTATCTTGATCACAAGACAATGAATATTCCGAGCCCCCCTGGTCGGTAAAATGCAATGTGTTTTAACAGTGTATTCTACGGGCGAGGGGGGCTCGGAATATTGATTGTTTTGTGATCAAGATACTAACAGACGATTGGATACTAAGTGATTTCTGTAGTCACGTGCAGCCAGTAAATTTCTCATGGACGCTTTGAGCCCCGTTCAAAGTGAGTATTCTATAGACCAAGGGGGCTCGGAATATCTTTTGTCTTTGAATCATGGTTTTATTGGATATCCGATGCGTCTTTGGGTGCATTCCGACCAGTAAAATGCACTCGATGATAGAAAAGTGCTAACAGGCATCTAGAACCAGAACCACATACAGGAGATTTCATGCGAGGTCATCAGGTACGTGTTGTTTACTGAAATCAGTGCCATGTTCCTATTTCGAAAGGATCGTTAGATACTTTTGGAGTAACATGTGAAGGCAGCCGAACGCATTATTGGTGAAGAAAGCTTAAAAGGTAAGCGAATATAGGTAACAGGAATTACGTGCTCAGACTACAACAGTAGTGAACCATTTGTAGCGCCGTAGCGCCGTACCCAGCTTTAAACGAATGTATGAGGTGGAATACATATATAAATATTGCACTTTGTTAAAATGTTAATTTTGATACGTGGGGCTTCTGGTTAGAGCTATTGTGTCTGCGTTTAGGCAGAATTACTTGATAACCGCTTGCATCTGTAGGACCCTGTTTGCATTTTGTTGTTGACAGTGAGGGACTCTCAGGACTAGTTTAGACGTCATTACTTGAGTCGAATCAGTTACTTGTACTTTATCTTAAAAGCCTAAAGTCTGCGAATTGATTTGGTTCGACATAACTGCACGGTACATAAATTAAATCTCCATCTTGGATAAGGACTGCCACTTTGTTGTTCTTTGCTTCCTTTTCACTTCAGTGAACCATGCGTAGTGTGTTAACAGAATCACCATGTGTCTCAGGAAGTCGATAGCATTGAACACTGTTTACTGTGTAGGCGCGATAAATACGAGCAAAATAGACCATTCTTCTAAGGATAATGATGCCATGATGTGTTTTGCGTCACTGTCACACGATATGTTTCGTTACAGTAGCAAATAAATTGGAGCTTTTAGATCTAGTTGTTCTGTGCGTTCGGTTGATTGAATTGGCAATGTACATTTCAAGCCTATTTAGATACAGAATGTTGTAAAAATGATTTGCTATTCTGAATGTTGAGCAGAGAACAGATAAGCAGAACCATCACTTCAGGTACTGAACATCGTCCAGATCTTATGGTGAATTGTTAGGACAGGGCTGATAAACGTCGTAGCACATAAATGTGATTGATCATCAAATATTTCGCTCTATAATTTCATTGCATAAAGCCTACTTCCAAACTGACCACGCCCACCACGCCCACACTCGTGATGTTGAGCCCCTGTCAGATTTTAGTCTGAATCCGCCACTGGAGGTAGCGCTATTTATCAACCATTTCTATGTGAAAACTGTCCGTACTTGGTTCTGTTAATCAATTTTTTAAATCTGTGGTTCAAATTGTATTTCAATTGAAATATTGCAAGAATGACAGTGAGAAGTGGAGTGAATAGGGGGGAATCTCTGTAGGAAAAGTAGGGGGAATTGAAATGCGTGTAGAGGAAAGTGATGTAGGCAGTGTGGCTGTGGTTGCGTTGATGCGAAGGAGAAAATATCAGATTTCAAAGAGCAGCGAAGGGCATCTAATGCAGAGTGCAAGAGACAGGCTGACTGAGAATGGCGAAATTGGCTCTTCTTTGTTACATTTCAACAGGTAAGATTAATTTTTCAGTAAGAGTATTTATATTTAGTGATTTGTTGCAAGTTTGTGGACTTTTACAGCACTGATGTGATTGCTCATCCTCGGCTGTAACCTTTGCGACACATTCACCAAAGGCATAGGACGGGACATCAGCCAGCTAGAAAAAGATGGCTTGTTTATGTTTTTTGAATGAATTAGAATGGACTGCAGTTAGCTAAGGAAATCTTATAGCAGGCTGCTTCCAACTGTCCACAAACGAATATGGCAGTTCGCTGGAAGGGCTATCGTTGAAAACTGTTTCTGTTTCTCCTGTGGGTTTTTTGTCTTCCGTCATCAGGCCGGAAATAGCTTAAGATTTGCTTCGAATCTTTATATTAATTATTGAAGTGCCTTTTCTAAGCGTTTTCATATAACATTTTTAAATTTAAGATACAGGAATCATTGATTATATGAAGAAATACGTGTTTAATTATATCTTGCACCTTAGGCATTGATATTTATTGAA
Source organism: Mastigias papua (assembly GCA_964019165.1). Classification (NCBI taxonomy): domain Eukaryota; kingdom Metazoa; phylum Cnidaria; class Scyphozoa; order Rhizostomeae; family Mastigiidae; genus Mastigias; species Mastigias papua. The sequence continues at coordinate 14,773,789 of OZ025278.1, read as the reverse complement.
AAAAACGAGAAGTCAATGGTGCACATTAACTACCGTTAGTTAGGGAGGTGTAGGAGAGCTCTGTACGAATTTTGTTATCGTCAACGCTTTACGAATCGACTAGTGATAATTGTTGTCCTACTTTGGTTTGTTTATATAATACCGATTATTATACTTTTTGGCCGAATTTCGGAAAAACGTGAGAGAGTTTAGGTAACCCCGGCCCCCATATCCATAATATCAGCCCCTTGTCGTCATGGTCCGCAGAGAAGTCTCTATTATTGCTTGTTTGTTATGTATAAAGAGTTTTATTGCACATCTTACTCAGCTTCGCTCTTCAGTCGATATTCTGTGTCTTAGAGCAAGTTTTCTGTAGATTTTGTTTTATTTGCTCAATAACCAATCGCCTGTTTTGGTGGATCATCTTACTTTCCGATAGTGTTTGCACCCGAACAGATCGTTTCCTTTGAAGGTCAAAACTCATATTGAAAAGATTTGGAATGAATTGGACAGGCTTTTTGTTGTCTCATCCTTCTTTCTGTCTCAGCTATTAGCAATTGTTCTCTTTGAGCTTTGATTTTGTGATGAGCATGTAGTCATCACAAGCCTGGACATGTCTTTAGTTAAATCTATGGTTTGTGTTGATTGCCTATTGGATAGTGGCCAACTCGATATATGCTCTGTCAAAGTTAAAGAGAACACTTTGATATTTTGATTAGCAAGTAACTTATTGGTAATGCTTCCTCAGGAAGTTATAAACTTGCTACAAATAAGTTGTATCTGAATCAAATTTTTAATTTCATATACATAAGGTGTATGGCTGTAGCAGATTATGAGAGCTGAGAAAAAGCAAATGAGAAAATGCTAGCATGTGTTGCAGCTAAATCTTTATTAAAAATATTATATACATTCATTACATGAAACACCTTGAATTAAAAATATTGGATCTTGGTTTCTTTTCCGTGAAGCTTTCATATAGAAAGATTAAGTGGATTGGGAGATTGGGCTTGTTTGTTTATGTTTTCGTGATTCATCTTAGGTGTATGTCTAGGATTCAAACAGAATCTTTGCTTCATTCATACTGAAAATGAACTGATTTCATCATCTTAAGAGAGCAGTATAACTTACTGAATATGTATAATACACATGCTTTTTTATAAGGAACCTAGCTCAAGGCCTAGTTCCAAAAGTTCCTTATCTTAGGACCTGCAATTCTCAAATTGTAATACTTAAAGTTCCTTTATATTTCCTTAATCTACACTTCACATTTATGGAACAGACATGAGCAAACATTGAGGTTCTGAATTTTGCCTTTAATTTTGGCTATAACTTAAGACCAGTGAAACATGAAACACTTGGTACAAGTAAAGCAAACAATCTATGTTGGTTTTGGCTGTAAATGAATCATACCAGCTTCCTACTTCTTGATAGTTTGCTCTTTTAAGCATTTTTCAAGTTGAAAGTTCCTTGGGGGTATAAGCATTCCAGCATTCTACATGTAGGTGCCTTATATAGTAGTTCCTTATAACAAATTCTTTTAGTCTCAGTTGTTAATTTTTTGCTTCATATTGTATTGTTTTATTATTTTATACCATATTCCTTATTCCTCCCAGTTCATTTTGCCATATTCCTCTTAGATCTCTCCTTATCACTTTGTATCCCTTTGCAGTGCTCATCCTTTGCAAAGTGAGTGCTTACTCCAAGAGATGGATTTGGTCAACAAATTGGGATGACCCAAAGAACTGGGACAAACAAAGAGTACCTTGTGGCCAAGATGAAATACAGCTTTCAGAGGTAACTTTTTGGCACTTAACACAAAATGTTAGTGCTTTGAATGTAACTAACATATGTTATTGGAAGCAAGATTCCCACTGTCAGTGGATTGTATGTCTACAGATAATTATGTAAGTGTCAGGTTAGAAATGGATGTATATATATGAACCTGTTTTCACTGTTTTGCATAATTGAAAATATCGTTTATCTTATTTCTTGTATTTGAATTTGTTTCATTTAGGGTGTCTTATATGTCCGTAAGAACATGTCTCTGAACAGTTTGGTAAGTTCTTGCTATTTGATATCTGAGCTGTTGGTGAAGTGCCACATTTTGTTTTATTGTGCTCTTTGTATTTTCCTTGTTTTGAAGATGAATCTGCAGAAATGTTAAAAAATCTGTTAGTGAAGGGAATTCCGATCTTATTGCATACCAGACCAAACTAGAAGGTTAAAATGTATGAGGACCAACCATTTAGTCGGAAGTTCTTTGAGCCTCTCTAGGTATTATCAAGAAATTATCAAATGAGTATATTGTTGACTATAACAATATAACAAACAGATCCTACCCACTGGTGACTATTAAAGGTGGGGTTCATATGGCGGGTCAGATGTTTGGCATGCCTGTGTCAGTAGATGACATACCAAGTGTTGAAGTCTTTATTTATTCTATTCAAGGCACTGCCTACAAATGGAGAAATTGTATTTGGAGAAGCATCAGAGATGACATTTAGTGGTGGCCAGAAATTACCTGTTGATTCAAAGAACTGTGCTGGTAATGTGATTAGTGTATATCTAATATTGTATAAAGTAGCTTGTGTAATTAAATCCTTTGTACTAATTTCTGTCTTCTTATTCATTTGTGTTATAGTTTTACTTCATATCAACCTCATACCTTGTTAGTACTTCATAGCTCTTCCATTCCTCTTAAGATGATACAAAATCTCAATTCTTGGCATATCAATAATGATAATTAATCTGTCAGGAGACTGAATTTTAGATCAGGAGACTAGTGTTATATGGTGCAAGTATTAGGAAGCTTATGTCCTTTTCTTCTCGAATGTTTATACTTTGTATTGTTGCAGGTCTCTTAGTCACAAAGTGAGCAAGTAGCCTGTGGATTATAAGGTTAATTATCTTGTTTTGTTGCTCATAATTGTAGCCAGTGGCGAAGTGGTGAAATTTATAGGGAGTGAGCCGAAGAACTGGTTCAACCCAATGAATTGGAACTTCATGGAAGATGGCAAAGTAGCTGATTGGAATGATGGCTCCTTGTACATGGATAGAATTCCTTGTAAAACTGATCAAGTATCATTCCCACAGGTAGGTTGTTTTCAAATGCTATTAGTAGATGTGCCTTCTTGCTAGATTGAATTACTGGACATGTTTATGTAGTGTATCTATTTGTTTTCTGTGCATCGGTGCCCATTGGCCAACCATATGGCTGATCAGAAACAGTATTCACCTTGTCTTGTAAATATATCCACATATGCCTGTAGATATATTTCAGTTCACCTTTCCGTTGTTATCTGATGTTTCATACTCTGATGACTGTTGGAAGAAAAAAGCTTTCAGTATGGTCCTTCCTTTTTTGAACAATAATGATATTTGGTTTTTAGTAGTACCATATGTATTCCCACATACCTTTCCTCCTATTAGTACTGGAGACCTAATGGATGGGAATGGGAGGGAGAAAACTTAGAACCTAGTATGAAAATATTAACACACACAAAAACCAATTGTGAATCATCTGTTGTTTGCAGTTTCCTAGTTTTGCACTTGTTTTATTGATTAGCATGCTTAGTTCTGATATTTCACTTGAATTGGTATATATATACTTGACCTGTTTATTTGATTTTACAATGCAAGAATTATATTATTTTGTGGCAACAGTTCATACTATTGATTGTATATATATTTTGTTTTTTTGATTTTCAAGTTTGTTTGGCTTGCCAAAATTGTAACAAGTGATGGTCTATAGTTGAAGAATTAGAGCCTATTTTATGAAATGATTTTTTGTTTATTTTTGGAAAAATTACTGGAAAAATCATTTACAAATTTAAGCCTGTGTTTCCTTGTTTTACAACATCAATTTGAAAAGTTGTTATATACTTTTGTTATTATTGTTATTATTTAATTAATATTTTATATAATTATCAATTTTATAGGTTATTATTATTATTATTGTTATTGTTTATCAAGTGAGTTATTACTGTAGATATTTTATTGTTGATGTAAGGTTGAGCCAGTTTTATTCCCACTACAGGGAGATGCCTTTGTTGTTTCTGTTAAGAGCAAAGCTGAAGTCTCAGAAATTTTCATCAGCCAAAGAGTAAGTTAAAAATCTTCCTTCCTGTGAATTTTTCACTGGTCAAGCAACAAGTTTAGAATTTTCCTCATCAACATTTTGTGGGGTTCATCTGATCATTATCTTCCTGCGAACTCTCCTGTGGCAGTCATTTTGAATCAGCACATGACTGGTATTTCATAGTTTTCATTTGCAATATAATTTTTTTGTTTGCCAGTGCCATTACCATGAAAGCTCTATTTAGTTCCCATCTTTAAGCCCCACCTCACATAGATCCCCTTCAAATGATAGATTGCTGCAATAAATGCCTTGTATTTTAGCTCCCCCCCCCAATATTGCAGTCCAATAGTTTACATAGTCAAAAGGAATTGGAAGGATATCCTTCATTTTAAGATTAATGTGGCATTTCTGTTATGGCAGAATGAGACCTAGCTGGGAGATTTTAATAAAGGAAGCAAGACTTATGAATAGGGACAAGGATTTGATTTTTGTTTGTGTGATAAGTATTGTAAGCAAGTGAAAATTGATCATTTTTGTCCTTTAGTCCCAAAGTGATGTGCCAGCCTACTTGGCATCAAACGCTGGGAAACTGCGTTTTAAAATATCTGGTGGTGGAAGTCTTACAGCTAACGGTAGAACTTGTAGTCAACAATTTGGATGCCCATGTGGCTATGCCAATGTGAGTACTGGCATAGTATATATATACTTGTATATATATTTATGAAGTTTATTCAATGGGGAAAATAGCAAGATATATATTTTAAGTTTTACTTATTTCTGTACATAGTTGGTTAGTAATTTCACCATTAAGATCCACATTTTTAGAAGTGGTTCCTTTGTTGGAAGGCAAGGAAGTAAATTGACCCACGCAAGTAAATCTAGTGAAAATTAATATTTTTAAATTAAATTCTTTGTAGTTGGTATTTACAATTTGGCTTGTATACGACAGCTAATTTTAGACAACTATCTACAGCAGCAAAGTTTACAATAATATTTTAGAGCAAACTAAAGCCTCTCTGCACAGTAGTAATGCAAAGTGCGATTTAATATGTAGTTGATGATCTGGTCGTATTTTAAGTGAACGTGTGGTACAAGAATCTTTATGCTGAATGTCGGCATGATGTCAAATTGTAGCATTCATTCGTGTCAAAGAGTCTTCATTTATCTGTTAAGTAGCCTGAACCAACAATGTTACTGAATTAATCATAATTGTACGATAATCAATATATATTATATATATGATACTTAATTTGTTATTTAAATATGCAACATGTTAAATTTTCCATGGTTTTTTTATGTTGCTTAGGTTGTGCTTGTTAGAATTTAATATGCCATATGTATCTCAGTTTCATGGCCTTTACGTTGACTTCAATTGTGTTTTTGTAGATGAAAGAAATGATCTGTGCATCATTTGAGTGCCCCCCTGCTTGCGAAAATAAAGTAAGGCCAGAAGGAGATTGCTGTGATAGATGTGGTGGGTTAATTTTATCTTTGTATCTGTTAAATTCTCTTTTGGCAGTTATGTTAGTTTCATGTATACAGGTTTTTATTATAGGAATGTGATTTATAAGAAAGTAGTACTCGACTGATTTTACTTTATTTGTAAAACACTTTGTTGTTACGCAAACTCGACTATCCTTGCGAAGAAAGCCTTAGGAAAGTTTCACTACTGAAAACATGCAAAAGCTGATGAAATTTAAATGTCGCTGTAGAAAAATTTGAAATATAAACAATCTGATGTCAGTTGGTTGTTGAGAACTTGAGAACGTCTTCTGATTGGCTATTACAATATTTGCCTCTGTTATATATACCAAACTCTGTTTGCCAGTAAACCCTTTACCATAAAGTTCTTCATCATGTTTTGTCAATAATATGACTTATTTGATTTTCTTCAGGATCTCTTATTAAAATGAATTTAAACCCAAAATTTTCACTCACAAGCTGCCAAGCAAACCTTCGGAAGAATTTGGCCAAAACCGTAAGTACTCGGCCTTATTATTTGCGAACCTTGTACGATTCTTGCATATCGAGAATCTTGAACCTTAAGAAGGGGGCCGCTTTTTCGTGCTGCAGTGAAGTTCTGTAATGGCAACAGACTGTTTCTTTTCTTCCTACTGCCTCTAGATATATTCACTGTTTTTGTTGAAAGTTTTGAATACTTTTGGACAACATAGTTTAGTGAGACTACCAGAAGTGACTTGAAACTGGTTGGAATAAAGCAACTTATTATAGTTCGTGCAACATATTTCTTCTATTTAACTTCTGTTTAACTGCAAGATCTTTGTACTTTGCAACCTTTATTTTTTCATTTGCATTATTAGGATTTCAAGGCAGCTACCTTGGTAGTTTCTCCAATAGATGTTGGAAATGCAGTTGAGAGAGCACAGATTTTACTAACTGATAAGACTGATGGTATGTGATGCCATTTTGTTACTGATCCGGAGAGAACATCAAAATTCTCAGAAGTCTGGGAAACCTTGAAGAATCGGGGAATTTTTCCTGTTTACCTGGGAAAACTGCTTAGAATATAATAAATTCTTATTGTCTGTCCTTTTCTAGCTCAATCAAGTTCCCATTTTATCGCTCTAAATCGATTTTTCAGTGATTTTCAGGCTCTCGTTGTTTTTGCCCCTTCATTGTGTGTATCAGCGATGTGCCTAGATAATCTCGCTGAAGGGGAGGGGGGGGGAGTATCCGGAAAAAGTGACCAACTATTTCATTTTTGACCAGCTTTGTTCTCCAGAACACAATGAAACAATAACGATAGTTGCTAGTGATAGGAGGTTATTTGCATTATGATAAAAAGAGAGTTGACTATAACCGACCGACTAACGATGACCAGCAGAATAAATGAATTGAATGTTGAAATTAGTCAAACTCCCCAATTCTCACGAAATAACATTCTGCTTGGCTAAATTTTAGCAATTTCATAGATACTGGGTGGTGCCTCGCACACCCCCCCCCCCCCACCAGCAGGCACATCTCTGGTCGGTACATATGCCAAGTTATCTCATTGGTCCGTTGAAAACTACTGGGAAACAAGTTAGAAGTTAAGGACATTTTTTTATAAGTTTGAACCATGAACGTCTTATGGGAGCTACTTTTTTAGAATTTAGATTCCTGAATTTCACTAGGACGATATGCCACATTTTCAGTAATTTGCTGAGCTTCAACCGTTACTCTGAAGAACACTATTGATGCTTAGTCGTCAGTTTGTTATGTATGTGCTACTTTCTTTTCAAATTCCAGGCAAGACTGCAGTGGGAGCTGCAAAAGCTACATTACTATATTTACAGGCTAGTGAAGGTAGGTTAACTGGTCGCAGGTTATCATCATGTCATCATTTTTACGTCATCATCATTATGTTGTCAGTGTCATGTCGCCTTTACTGTGTCATCATTATTATGTCATCATCATTACTTTCATCATTGTGTATTGAGTGCTATTTTCATAAGTGACGTTGTAAATTTTGTAATTGTTTCCACAAATCGTATTATCCCAGTATTCTTGCTTAATCACATTTGGCCTCAAGATTCGTATATGCAAAGGCTATTTCCAGTTTATAATTACCAAACCATTTTAATATTTAATTGTTTATGCCTACCTTTTTCGTTTGCATTTGCTTCTAGTTTACATTTTCTCTGATTTCACACTTTACTAGTTACTTTTACACAACAGGACCTTCATAATAACAGTTTTATAAATGCTGATAGTTTCTCCCGTTAAAATATTCGTAGGTTTTTATTATTGTAAAGAAGACTTAGCAGGATGGTTTGGTAAAACTTGTATTGCCCTCTTTAAGTGATTAAATGGTTCCTCATGCACTGATTAAGAGACTGTAATACAATACTACGGACAAAATCAATGTTCTTAGTTTAACCCAGTTATTCATTTTCTGGTTTGAGTAACTGCCCTTATTTTGATGCTCTACTTTTGTTAACTTGTCAAAGCTTTAGAAAATACTTTAGAAAATGTTAAATGTTGTATCTTTTTAATTTTGTCTGGTGTAAAGTGGGGATTATTGCTGATGTAGCATTCTTTCTTCATCAGATGTAGCATGTGGTGTTTATGATGCAAGCATTCATACAGACAATGGCGGTGGAGGAAAGTCAGGAAAAAGCACAGGTTTGATATGCTGACTTTGTTATCTTTTAAGCTTCGAAGTGAACATTGAGTATTGGTTGGCAGCTCTCAAGGAGTTGATGTCAGTTTTTCAGTTGGCTTTTGTATCGGTTATTTTGGTGTTGATAACACCCTAAGGTTGGTTAGTAGAAGGAAGTATTATTTGCATGTAGGAGAGGACCTTGTATTGTCAGAACCGGTTTAAACTAGGGGCTATTGGAAAGGGAGTCAAAGTATTTCCTAGATTAGCATGGTTCAGGTAGTCAAGGAGAAAATGGGTAAAGTTTTGCTCCAGTCGAACATCAGTGCAATAGCAATATACAGACATATTTCTTTTCAACTAATTAAAGAGGTTTTAGAACAAATGTATTTAAACCCCAAATCGTCATGAAATCCGTAGTAGACTAAAGATTAATATATGTCTGCTTTAAAGATGTATGTGAGGTTGCGGAAGCTCGCGCTGTTTTAGCGCCCACTTGCAGTAAAGGACCGACAGTATGTTAATAGTTCTATCATAGATTTCTGTCATTTTTAGAGATCTTTTTCGCATATAAGTTGATTGCTTGGTTCCAGAAAAATGCTATGCTGTGTTGAACTAAATACAATGGAATCTGAAAGTATCATTTGCTAATATGAAAATTTGATTTATAGGAGGATCAGAAGAATCTTCTACTATTGCCTTAGCTGTTACCCTGACGCTTGTCCTTGTTCTTGTTATTCTGGCTGCACTCTACTTGTTATATAAAAGGAAGAATGGGTATGCTCTTATGGTCCTTGTTTACGCTACTGTTTAGTTGGGTTTCAAGTTATAGTCCTTATTTATGATTACTTGGTTATCGATCTAGATTATTTTACGTGTATATATATATATATATATATATATATATATATATATATATATATATATATATATATATATATATATATATATATATATATTTGTAAACTAGAAATAAAATCGATGTAAAATAATTTCACACACATTATAGATAGACAGCCCGTCGACGCGCAAACTTGAGGCATCGGCATATGTTAAGATTACTAGACGAAATAAAGTTTTTCGCCTACATCGCACTCTTGCTAGCATTCACTTCAAGTCGTTGTACATCATGTGTACCACCAGTGTAATAGGTTATGTGATCAAGATAGCACGTGATCGATGTTGGGTGTATCGTCACTCGCTAAGATACGGAATGTTTGCATCCTTCACTATCCATGAAAGTAGTAGAAGCCAATCATAAAATTTCTTAGCGGAATAACCTCAAGTAGGTTGGTTCTCTTCAGTGCCTACAAAATGATGGATTAGAGAACAATATATTCGCATTCTAGGATAAATTTAACTTGATTTCGTTGTGTATTTCATGCTCCCCAGTATATTATTGACCTTGACAGAAAATTAATGCTGATGAAAGTGAAGGGGTGTCTTTGAAAGAAAGAACAAGTGGTTTTGCTTTTTGCTATTCACTTAGGATTAAGAGATTTGGTTTGATTACAGCAATCACCCCCAGAAATGGATTGCCTTTTTAGAACTTTCTTGTCTTTCCCTTACAGGTACCCTTTAACTTCTAATTTTTGATCCAATTTTATGACGGAAACCAATACTTCCGTAGGCTACTCTTTAGCAGAAGACAAGTCTTGCATAATGAAATGGAGATCTCTGGTTCAAACACTATGACTGTTGAAATGACGGATACAGCGTTCTCTGCCGTTGGCTACGATGAAGACATTGATGCTCCAGGCAAATTCGGCGCGTCTTTTGACAACCCCATGTATGCTGATGTGGTAAGTTTGTTTTATTTATCAAAAAAAACAGAACTATTACTCCATATGGGTCTTACAGCAAAAAATTACATCAAGTTTTTATGTTATGTATATATTTGTGTGCGTGTGCGTATGCGTGTGCGTATGCGTGTGAATCTACGTCTTTACAATTAATTACTATCCACGTATATCTCGTAGAGATTATGTTACCTTATATGTAATGTTTGATTTGTTGTATCAAACCTACTTTGTGCTTGCAGATGCAAACGGGTCCTGCTGTAATTAAACCTCAGCAGTTGGAAGATGGTGTCGAGCCAGTCAATGCTAAGCCAATAAAGGTGAGCAGTCGATCCGCACATATACCCCATTCCCAGCGTTTAGTTTTGGGGTTGATTTTGTTTTTATCGGCTTACGCTGCTTGCTCTATTCTTCCCTTTTAAATAGCTCCCCCTGTGGCTCCTAGAATCCATAATAGTTGGGTAGCCCTTGGCTTCGCTACTATGGCCATTCATGAAATCTTCGCATGTTGCACGGTATTAGGGTAACAGAGTGACGGTATTCTCAGACATGCATGTTCACATACCATTTATTTTAGCAGTGGCCATCGCTGAAGTTTTATTTTTGCTTGTAGAAGGAAAAGAAGAAATCAGAAAAGAGCATTTTCTCTAAAGCCAAACCGAAATCCGGGAAAAAAGGAGGAAACGATGCCTTTGAAAACCCAATGTATTCTGTGAGTGACCATTAAATCAGCAACTGTTTGTTCTTTTATTTAGTTTGATATTGTAGGTAGACTTGGTAAATGGAAACATCAATGGAAGACACATTCTGATAGTCAGTTTTAGAACAAGGACGATCATAGATTGAGGGAACTACTAGAACAGGACGTTTTTGTAAACAAGTGCAAAAAGAGTTGTCGTTTTGATTAGTCTACATTGTACCATAGGTTTGATCCAAGTTGGTTCAAATATCAACAAATGCTCTTTTTGTAGGAGTTCGCGTCAGATGTTAAAGAAGCCTTTGATGGCAAAGACACATTTGCTGTTCCAGATGATGCGTTTAAAGTACCAGATGATACCGGATTTCAGAATCCACTTTATGGCGACTTATATGCTGCAGATGATAAAGATGTCGAAGAGGTTCCAAGCAGACTCCCCCCGAGCTTCCTAGATACGATCGGATTCTCCCCTGATGATGTGGATGAAGCAATAAACTCTGCATATGGCACAGCTGGAGCAGACAGCAGCGTTGCAGGTGCTGGTGTTGATATTGGCACTGGAAAAGGAGAGTCCGAAGCTTAATTTGAAGCTGACACTTTTTCAATAAAAGCTCTTGTTTTGATTTATCTGATTTGCTAATCATGCATTACTTCGATGTTTTGTTTTACATTAAGGTGTTTTGATTTTGTGGGAAATTTGAAGTGCTCTCACTAGGTTTTATGAGATATGTAGCTTCTATTTTTAAACTAGTACAAGTAACTTCTAGCTCTCATCAAATTTTAAAATTTCTCCTCGCTATTTTTTTACATTGCCTTTCAGGATTTAAGATATTGCTAGAATTGAGTTTTTTCCTTTTATGCACTTGCAAAATTTACCCCTATTGGATATGAGAACTTGGAGGAATATCAAAGTATTCCTTGAATTTTGGTCCTGCAATTATGAGCGTCACTATTATGGATGTGATAAGCACATGGTACAGTGTTGTAGAAATCTTTGGTACGATTTTGAATTCCCTTTAAACTTTAAGATACCTCTAGCTTCAAGGCTGTTTTGAGAAAGAAATAGAAATATTTTGAAAATTATTCTAGCATGTCTATTTCTGATTTCATAGTTTAAGTATTACAGATGCCAGCTAGTCTGGTCAATGTTTGAAATGTTGTTCTTGTGTGATTTTTTGAATCGATAAACAAATTTTTGCAGCAACTGTTCTCTTTATTGCATTCATGTTGGTGTTTCACTTGTTGTGATTATACATGGACTCAGAATAAGATGTTATGAGGAATTTATCCCACCATACAAAGTTAGCATATATTGGTGCAAGGATGACAAACATGCACATTCGTAGAAGTGTAACAATGTCCTTAGATGATCTCAGGTTGTGAAAAAATACGGCTGAACTCAACGGCATGCCAGTTTGTACCCATCACAAAGGTAAAAAAGTGAAGTGAGTCCCATGTAGTGTTCCATACATTGGGGAGATGCCTGTTGGAGGGGACACTTATCCTGAGTGGCCAAGTGGTTAGAGCACTTGGGTGCCGAGCAAAAGATTGATGGTTTGAGCAGAACCCTCAGATCATAGTCGAGTTGCTTGCTCACTGTCCACCCAGCAGTAAATGGGTACACTGCGGAAGTTAAAGGCAGTGAGGAAAGGAACTGGCAACACTACCTCACTATGCCGGCTGCTCAGGATGAATGTCCTCTCTAACAAGCACTCCCCAACATACGTAATCATAGATGGGACTAACCTTTACCATACTGTGTAATTTGTTGTCATGCTGGAAGAGATACTTCCTGTAAGACTACTAGTACATCTCTTGTGGTAAGATAACATTGAAGAATATTCCTAGCAACCTTCGGAGCAGAAGAACTGTGATATCAGAATCCTGTAAAAGGCTGTAAATGCCCTACCGTGTGTGCCAAGTCCTAGAGTTAGGTGCAAAACCTACTTGATAATCTGGGTCTTCAAATCAATTTTGAATTGCATACTTCATTTTGTGCCCCTTTTAAAGGAATCCAACTGACAAAATTAAGTGCACACAATGGCTTTTGTCTTGAAATGAATGGAGATAAAGTATGAGAAAGATGCAGTGCTAAACTGACAATTGATGCCAGAGTATTGTGGGCCAAAAAATAAACATTGTCAAAGCATATCTAATAACAATTCATGACAAGGAATTACCATCTAACATTATCACTCTCACTCTATTCAAAAGATTATGGCATTTAACTTGTATGTGGAAGTTCACTTTTTTGTTGAAAGAAACATTCAACGCTTCTTGTCGGCCAAAATTTGCTGTTTCTCCATATCCTCTGACTGTCTAACCTTTGCTTCACTTTGTGTTTTTAGTAATTTGTGTCTTTCAATTGCCTCCTGGTGACGCTTTATTGCGGCGACATGAAATGAAATTTCTTCATCATGATAAATTGACTGCTCCTGGTGTTGTCTCTTCATAGAGTTTATTTGCTCATCTTGCTATTGAAGAAAGTAGCAAAGTCTTACAAGGTGCAGGTAGCCACTAAGAGCTCTTGATCACATTGAGGTAGTAATATGGCATATATCACAAATTCTGAAAACAACAATCTCAAGTCCATGAATGTGCACTTGATTTTTATTAAGATGGATACAATTTCAACTAACTACTTGAAACCCAAAAATTAAGCCAAGAAAGTGAGCTATAAAAATAAGAAGCAACTCAAAAAAGTGCTTGCTAACAGATAACAATATCTCTGCTACTGATAAAGTCCAACTATCTATCTCTAAATGTGTTATGCAACCACATTATATTTGAAATATTTAATCTAAAAAAGTACAAGAAGTATTAGCTAAATGACCCAAATGAGATAAAAGCAGAGTTGAAATCAAGATCATGTGAGAATCACCAATTTTCTAAAGTACTGTTCCTCTCTTGCAGCTTCCATTTTACCAAACACACCTCCAGCACTCCTAAAATTAACCACATAGAACACAGTAATAAGTAGTCTATGTCAAAAACCTAATGTCATTGTTAATCTCAAAGTTGTAACACATTCACATCTGCTTGAAGCACTAAACTATGTTACATATCCAGGTCTTCTCTATCATGTGGCTGTCTCATTCTGTCACCATCAATGATTGCCATGTTTAATAATTTCTAACATTTATTCAGTTACAAATGACTTCTACACGCATATTCAACTTAATCATATTCAAGTGATTGCCCTTGCATAAAAAACTGGTACCATCCTATCAAAAATTCTAAACAATATTCCATTCCAAGGCATGTAAATGAGGGATGAAATATCACTGTTCAGATGATCTTAAATTGGCATCAATAAAATTTTATGTAGAAACTAGATAAGTCGAGATGTATCCAAAAATAATATCTGATACATTATAACAGCAGGCAATGTAGAAAAAGACAGGACAGTAACTGGTAAGAAAATGAGATGGGAAATATGAATGTAAAAATAAGCAGGAACAATTTAACCTACAAGTTTTGCAAAGTGCAACCCTTATCGCTGTCTTAGCTAAGTACGGTGAAAGTTATTTAATTCAATACGTACCGTATATCTCCACCACCACCGCCACCCTGATCAAATAAAAATTTAAATATCACTAGAGTTCACAAGATAAGCTTATACAGTTTAATTATTTCATGCAAAGTTTTGCGACAAAAAATTCACCTTCCTAAGCTTTGTTCAACAATCGACATTCATTGTTTCACAAGAAATAGCGCATATGGGAAAGCTATCTATCCAGAGTCCAGAGTAAAACCAAGTTCATAAAGATTGTGAGGAGCATCATAGAGGCTAAATGCCGACTTTTTTCTTTCAATCTGGCAAAGTAGTAAATTGCTACTTGATGATTCACAGCTCGGTAGTTAATAGACAGAGCCAAAAACTTACCCAGTTGCATCATAATAAATTGCAATTAAACGAGAATTTGCAATTGCTCAAAGGATATGAAATAACAGTATCAACTGAAAGTTGTTTCTTTTGCCACAATCCAAAACAAGTCAGTAGAGTAAATAGTACAGTGCCAAAAACTGTGCAACAATTAAATACCTTTCCAACACCTTCACCTGCCATGCCTCTAACAAACTGCACGCTCAGTACTCGCCTGAGGAAGTGCCTGGAATTCTGGCCTAACATTGCCATTTTGAAACTATGGTTCGCAATTGATCCTCATGTGCCAGGCCTGGGGCAAATGCTCCTTCGCAATTTCCAGATAAAAATAATAAAGAGATTGCCTCATTAAAACTCTCATCTATATTGATTTATCTTTATTCTCATCTTTTTCCGAACATTTCAACCTAATGAATATAGTTATCATGCCATGGGTGTAATGTAATACGACAGTTTGCTAAGTGTAACATAAAGTGTTTATTCCTTGCTTCCTTTTATTAAGATAATATCACACCTTTACTAGGCTTCTATCGTCTTGTTAATGATGTCAAATATCAAATTTCAGGCTGTTGGTTCGTAATAAATGAAAATTCCAACGTGCACATTTTTACGGTATTTTGCTTCGACTGCGCTTTCTGCGCCTACTACTCCCACTTTGTCACCTCCTTGGGAGGAGCGTCATTTAAAAACAAAAGTAAACTCCACTTCCTTCATGTTCCTTTTGACCAAGCGAGGAAAGATGAACCGTCGAGGGAGTGCAGTTCTCGTGCGAGGAAAGTTTATCCTGACTTCACTTTTATTTGCATCTTGCATATGGCTCGAAGGTTGGTACCCTGGTTATGGTAACTGGCTATTTCATGCTGTACTTCTCCTTAACCTTTTTCTCGAAAAGCGAGAATGTTGTAATTTTATTGCATGGTCATGTGGTTTCAAAACTGTGCCAAATGCTAATTTGCAGCTAACCCATGATTAATATATTACCCTATTTTCATGGAAATCTGAAAGTTTGCTGCATCAACCAATTAACTGTAGGGTTTGATTTGGATCAGGAGCCACTACGGTTGGGAGCGCAAGATACCCTACGGGTACAGAGTATAGCGACTGCACGCACGAAAGACCAAACACTAAAGGAGAACTGCGCGCGAAATTTTAAGCTTTATTACGCTAAAACACAAAGAAGAAGTTATAAGGACATTAAAGAGTGACATTAGTAGTGCACGCTGTGCACATGTGAAATTTCCTCTTGTGCACGCGAGATCTGAGAACTCGTGGAGTTCAGCCATACTCTGCAGACTGGCACTCAAAGTCAAAGAGTTATAATAGAAACTCTGTTACCAGTTACCCTTTAAAAAATACAGGGGAGTGGTACTGTTCTACCCCCGCCCCCAAAATAGCTCGTTTACACAATGTAGAGGATGGTGCAATCGAGAGTTATGTCTATAGGCAATTGGCTGAAATATGCAAATACCTAGGGAAAAATATAATGCATCTCTTTTACTTGGTCAGATTTGATTGTTAAAAACGAGTTTATAAGATAACTCACTAGAAAGAAATCTTGCATGTTTTGTTTAGATATGGTTTAAGGATATTTTTGTGCTGACTTCAGTTTCTTGTAAAATAAGACACCCTTAGAGATTACTTTATTTTGAATAAGCTATTTGTATGAAACAAGTGTATGCTGATTCATCTGGGACAAACCACATTTGGTAGATTTGCAAAAGTCATTGGCTGTGTACCTTGTGTACAGTTTATACTATACAATTGATAATGTGAGTTCTTTTCACATAGCAGTGCACAGTGCCTCTATATACCATGCTGAAGTTGCTGTTTACAATGGTCACAAGAGAGTTCATGATTTACAGATTAAAAGCAAGAAGGTGAGATCTTTTGCCTAGCTGTAGACTCACAAGAGTAGCTGATACTCATTGATTTTTTCTGTAGTATATTTAAGTATTCATAGAAAACTTGCTTTTGTGGTTTAGGTTATAGATCAGTCTTTTGCCTTCCACATACAAAACCTTGCCTCTTTATATTTCAGTTTACACTTTTATTTGATGGTATTCAAGGTGAAACAACCTCAGTGTTCAAAGCAATTTCAGGTGGGTTTTCTCCATCTACTTTATTTGCTTGTGTGAATAAAGGATTTGAATCCCTTTCTTATTGTTATGTAAATAGTTTATCCTACTTCATTTGTTTAGAACTTTTGTCACAATTTTTTATATGGCATTTATTGATATTATTTGTAATCTGATGAGAATTGTATTTATGAATGCAAATGTTGGCTTTGCATTTTACAGGCAACTATCACAGTCTGTGTAAAATGACACAATCATGGTTTTCCTCTTCCTTATGATTTTGTCAGGGCAGGGCACAAGGTCATTCATTTAGTACATATGCATGAGGGGGTAGGGGTTCAAACAAAAATGTATGATTGCATACAGGGGGGGGGAGGAGATTCTAAACATTACAGTATATATTCAAAATAAAAAGAATCAATCACCTTTTCTGCATGTATCTCACAATATTTTCATTTACAAGAAGACTTCACCCTACCCTCCACCAAAGTTGTAGAAACCTTTCATGGATTTTTGTGTAAAGTACTATTTCTTATGATTGTTTACTGTCTTGTGAATTCTTAAAAAAGTCTTTCTCCATGGTTATGGATGGCTAGAAATATTAGAAATCGGGGGGGGGGTCAGATAACTGAGAGTAATTATGAAAGAGTGGAAGGGTATGTAAAAAGTGTGCATTTGCATACGAGAGGGGAGGAGGGTCAAATTTTAGCAATTTTGATGTGTATATACTAAATGAATGACCCCCACAGTTAAACTGAGCCTAGTGAATATCGATCAGCCGAAATTCAATATGCACTGGGTTATATGATTTGGGTTAGATTCTGGTAACTGTGAATGAGATGCAAAACAAGTTTACATGCTCTATTTTTATGACAGAAGTGCCAACCACAGTTCTAGAACTTTAAGGGACCTCCCCCCTGGCCACCTCTATCTAAGGACCTGGTTCTCACAGGGTGATAAAGTAGATGACCCATAGTATTCCTATCTGTTGTAATGGTATTTTATATAGGATGCTTCAATGATTTTATATAGTCCATAATATTGGGTACTATTGGTTAATGAAAGCAGCTTATAGATTTGTCATTCAGAATCAAGCTGTATTAGAATGGTGTAGCATATGATGCCACATTATAGTAGCTAAAGTCTTCACCATGTTAATCTCTTGCAGAGGATGAAAGATGGAATATCACCTTAGGAAATGGGCCTAATTCTGCTATTACTCTTATATCAGGTATGTTTGTTTATACTTCCTCACTGTCAGATATGCCTTGGAGGGATCCAGTTGAGAAATAGATTCTAAAGAAATTGGTACTAAATCTTGCCAAGTTTGAAATGATATTGGGAAATTCATATTACTCTCTAGTTTATATGCAGTTAGCATTTTGGTAGGAGGTTGTTTTGTTTTGTTCGCATACTTTAGAAATTAGCTGGTCTAAGCACTAGTTCCATTCTTTGCTCCACAAAGTTTGGGACAAAATTGCTAGAGACCCTGTGTTTTATGGCCTTTTTAATTCACCCCTTTGACTCATGTGCACCAGAATATCCCATACTTCAAGCTGACATAATTTAAATCTTCCTTGTGACATAATCTGTTGTACATTTTCATTTATTTTCAGATTATGCTTTCAAGTCTAACAGAAGAAGTATTGTTGTAATGTATGAAGTTAATGGGATGAACAGAGTCATGGTTATTGATGCTGGTGACACACAGAAGCCTTTGACAAATTTTCAGTATGCTATGAATTTACTTATGTTTATTTTAAGTTTCACAGTTCCACAGCATGATTAGGGAAGATAGCTTTGCATTCCTTTGTGAACTGAACAGTAGAATGGAAGCATTGTGCTATGAAGGATTAGGTTACATGTAGCTGTATCAATTGAGCAATTGGTAGAATAGATTAATTGTTTGATTCTACGGAAGTCCACTATCGCATAGAAAAGCAACCTTCAGCTAAACTAGAAGTGAATGGGTGTCAAGTGACTGAACAATGTGGCCAATCAGATTCAGTATTCCTCTTGTCATATCCTCATCTGGCTTTACTGTACATTTCAGTTCACCTTTCGGTTCTTATCGTACATTTCATACTTGGACAGAAAAGTCTTTTCAGTATACTGTAGAATATTCCCTCTCTTTCCTGGGTCAGTGAAATTGGTAAAATCTGTTTTACTTGGAATTTGTGGAACAGTTACCAGTTTGGGTTTGGTGTTTGGAATCAGGAATATGGAAGTAGCTTCCCAATGTGTCTCTGCCAAAGTCAGTCTGAATAGACATTGCTATGCTACAGATATTGTCATTGGTGCATAGACCTTTCTAAAGAGAGCTTATACACTTGTCATCTAGAGCTGTGTTTAAGTCTGTTGGGGCCCTGAGCCCATAATTATTGGGGAAACTTAAAATATGGCTTTTTCATTGCATGACCAGTACTGGGACAGAGTTGGCAAGAACTGTTGTCTCAGCTGCAGATATTAATTTAAAGAAAAAACTCTGTTCTATATTGCTTCAAAGAGCTTTCAAAATTTTGTTTAGGGTCCCCTAGCTTAAAAAAGTACCAGGGGCCTTGTGCCTGGGCCTAGTTGGACCATGGGCTGTGTTGTTTTCATTTCATTACATTCATTTAGGAAGGGTTGCCCTTCAACACAGTTGCTTTTCATGGGAGCCTTCATTCAAAGAGTTCAACATTGTTGTGATATTATGTACCCAATCTTCTGTGATGGTTTAGCTGATGATCTCTTCGTAATATACCTACCATTTTAGAAAAGAAAGCAAGGCATTAGGGGTGGACAAAGCTGGACTCACAGTGGTATCAAATAAAGCTGGACAGCTGACTGTATATTGGCACTTTGAAATCTGCTATAAGGTATGGAGATGATTCTTCCATCTAGATGTAAAGGAAGCTGTGCTTGTCAGCTCCATTACTATCAAGAAGAGGGATAGGTGGGACACATTCCAAGACCTCAGACCCAATGGGTGCCCAGGAAAACGCCACTAATACTAGGAGAACCTAAGTCGAATATTTGTTGTATGCTCAGACATTAAAAATAGCACATTTGTCTTTCAATTCACAATGATAGAGCAAAAGCATTGCAGAACGTATCAATAGAAATTGACACTGGTAACTCTGTATTCTTGAGTGCAATTTCTCTGTTAGTGGTATTCTTCGATTGAAACTCGTTTGATCCCTTTATAGCATTATTTTATCAAGATATGAAATTTTCGAATGAGAATTTTGGAAACTAGTTCGAAACATTTTAAGTGACACAGACAAAATATCATGGGTGGAAGAGCCGGAGGACTGGGGGGGGGGCTGTATCCTCTCCACTTTTTATAGCAAATGTACTTTATTATCCGCTTTAGTACCCTCTATATACCTGCGTTTTATAGTCTGTTCACTAGAGCCCCCCTACTAAAAATAGTGCTCTGCCACCCCTTGATATTCCATCATAGTTATAAATCTGATACATAGGAGATGAGAGACAATGAAAAGCCAGACTAGGAACCCATGAAAACCTCTCACTCATTATTTGAGTTGGAGTAAGGAATATTATTAATTAAGGTAGGCAAAGGGCTTGCAGGACAAGTAATTACTGGAGAAGAAGATGCTATTAGGCATCGAGTTGATACTGAGATGAAAACACTTGGCATTGTAGAACAAGGTAGCAATGAACGAGAGAATGTATTGGGTACAACAAAGCTTTCATAGCCTGTGGCTAAAACTGGCTGTTCCCATTAATATAGTTTCAAGATTTGCCAATTTTGAGGTTGCTTTAGTCTAACATGTAATAAATTTGAATATCACTTGGGCCCGCGGCTCTCTATGACCGTTATCAGCTCATATTCCTTTTCCTTTGTATTAGCAACTAAATGCGTGAGAAATTTTATGTATTTTTGCCGTAGTGCAGTGACCAGGTACTAATGTCTAATGTTGAGAATAAAACTAGAGTAGTCATTGGGACAAAATGGCCTATTCGTCTATTTATTACAAACGGGAAGGCTGGAAATAGAAGCTGTAGGTATGTTGTTTACATTTTTTTTATCAGGTTCTCATTTCGATTTTTTTAAGACCATATGTAATGATATTATCTTCAAAACTTCTCCAGAAGCAGAATAACAAATGGAATCTTAGGCCAGGCCGTGTATATGTGACCTTTCGCTACCTTTAGCGCGCATCTCGCGAAGAGCCTAGAAAGGTGCCAATGTGTTCTACTGACTTTTGCCTCTTTCGTCTTTGTAGTTTTACGAAACACTTTGAAGAGCACGGTGAATATGAGGTGATCGTTAATAGTGACCTAGCAGGCCTTGTGTGTCATACTAACGTAGTACAGGATCCTGATAATGCATATAGTCGTAAGTATTTTCAATTTGATCCTTGTATTTTTTGGTACTGAGGATGAAAATCTTGCACGACCTCGATGTCCTATGTTTCTAGTCGCAACCTTTGTTTTTGCTATTAGAGGCTAGTATGTGCGACGGGCTCGCGTGAGCCTGGAAAAACTGTAAAAGCCGGTGATTTTTTCGCTCTCTAATTGATTTTGCTCCTTCATTCTCGGTACATATGCGAGATCATTTCCTTTGTCTATCGAAGACTGAAATAATGAGAAAAAGTCAAGGGTTCTTTAGAAATATGGTCTGGAAAAGTCAGGGAATTTTTCGGTAGTAAGTCATGGCAGCCCTCATGTAACGGGAAAGTTATTTGTCCTTCTTTTTTTGAGCAGTAAAGTACTGTCCTTCGATCCACGTCTCGTCAATCTCGTATTATTCTTCCTTCAGCAATCGCAGCAATGTTTGGGATTTTCGCCGCACTTATAGGCTTCTACCTGATATGGTTATACTGCATCCAGTATGTCATTTTCAATATCTATTTTTCAATCATACCCAGCATTCACTAAGTATATTTTATATTCGTAGTTTATCATTTACTTTGTACCCATTTAGTTGCATGTATGTTTTTGTATCTATGTTTTTGTATGTGTGTATTTTTGTATATGTAATTTTATGCATTTCCAGAATTTAGGAGAGTTCTTCAGATTTTTCTTCATTGATACTTGTGGTCATGCTCAATTGAATTGGCAGTTACACGACCTCGTTTCTAAATGCGGGACCCTGGTTTCTTTATGCAAACATTATGGTCATATCTGGCCTGCAGCCATTTTACAAGCCTCGGTTATGCACTGATATGACATTTATCAGCTTGTACTTATGTTCAGTTCAGTTCATTCTTTCATTTAAGTTCCACTACACACAAATCTCTAAGTTAAACAGTTAGCAACAATAAATAGCTACGTAGATATTGATAGAGCAATGATACAGATAAATGGAAAGACACATTACGCTAGAGGATTTGTATGAAGGGGATTCTTAAGGAGGAACTCTCTCAATGGCTAAGCTAGTCGAGGAGAGAGCATCCCCGTTTATCAGACAAAATTTTAGGAAGCTATAGCTAAACATTGACTGTTAATTATTCGATTCAATAGTTGAGTTCAAACAGGAAATTTATCAGTTTCTGATGAAAAATCTCGACCGATGGAGACCTTTTTATGGCTACAGGAATAACATTCCAACATTTGCTCCATAGTGATGCGCCGATCTAAGATCATATTGACTAGAATTTTTATCTGAGTTATATATTAGATAGTAATATGTTCTGTTTTAATGCAGGAGAATGTGCAGATCTAATGTAAGAAATGATACCGCGGTATGACTTCATTTGTTTTGTAGTTTGTTCCTACTTCTTTTGTAGTCCATTTTTGAAAATGGTAGTCAACTGTCTGCTATTTTAGCAGAGAATGATAACTGACCATTCAATCAGGCATGTCGTCTGTAGAACCGCTCAATGAGATCATGGTTCATATTTTCCGCTCTCTCCGTTATTGCAATGTTACTACCCATTCCTTGTAGGCCAATGGCGATGTCAATGCCTCTATTTCCTACTATTTAGGACCTTTCTGTTCCAGAGCCAAAGTTTGTACAGTATGGTATCATTTTTTCTCACAGTAGTTTTTGTTTTGAACAGATTGATTTCAGTAAGCCAAGAAATTTCATGAGCTCCGGATCGGGACATGAGCTTGGACCGGGAGAAATTTCGTCAATGTCTCAGGTACTTGTTGAATATCTAGATATCCTTAACCATAGCAGTCTCTTTCCTCATTGGGGTCAAGAGGGGAAATTTGGAGAGGGAGGGTGGAGATGTCCCTCTTTCTAAACTTCCATAACATAATCGTTATTTTGTTTTTTGTTTGAAAATGCTCTTTGCGTCCATAGACTATGAGAACCTTCGTGTCATTTAACTATCTTTACTAGCACTGCACCCAGAAATCGAAAACGAATCTGAGCCCGGAAACCTAATTCCCAGAAATTTTTTGGTTAGGAGTATTTCCAGAAGGTTTTTTCAGAGAAAGTCTGTTGAAATATGTATGAAGCTCTAATGACATAATTCAAGTTAGCTTAGGAGATGAAATCATTGACTCTCTTGAACTGAAATTGTATTGTACACTAGTGACAAAATAGTTAGTAGATACACACTTACAAACAGAGATTATCCAGTTCTATTCCCTTAGACATTTTGCAGAAATTTTGAGTTAGATACTTTGGTTCCTAGAAAGAAAAACATTATTCCACCTCTGATGGGACTCTGCGAATTTCATTCGAACAGAGCATTATTTTGTGTAAATTCTATTGTAAATTGCACCAGAAGTTCTCGTTTGGAAAACGCTTTCCCTTACTTCCTAATTTTTTCATCCATCAACAAAAGTTCACTTTCAAGAATATCTACTGGTAGTAAGCTTGGTACAGATTTCAACATGACCTGTAGAGCTTTGTTTTTAAGTTTCAGTTTAACTGAATAAACTCTTCTCCGACATCTATTGCATGAATTATAAAGTTATCTGGCATTTAGTTTTAAGATTACTGTCTAGAGACGTAACATAGACCAGCTTGAGATCTTGCATTGTTCTTGTAGCAACACATGCTATTTGCTGTTTGTGAGCTACTATGTTGTGATCGATGATGCATCAGAATTGTGTCTTTGAATTTGTGAAATTACCGCAGCTGCTTTTTGGTGATTCGTTTAAATTTCATGTTCTCCATACAGGAAAATAAACCAAAGAAGAGGCTCAAGTCATTAGATGCTTTTAGAGGGTAAAGAGATTCATCGTTTTCTTGAATCTTATTCAAATCGTTAAAATTAACGGAATATGCCTTTTCATGGATACACACTCTGAGACAATTCTTTGGGACTAGATCCTCTTTGCACTATGATTGGATTTGATATTTGAAAATGGAAGCTGTTGTTGATATTATAATCATGGCAAACATTGACACCGCAACTAAGTGATGTCATCCTTGGCAACGGTCCACAGGAATGATTCAGCTACACGTTGTTTTCATGAAAAACACGAGGCTCAAATCAGGCAATAATTAAGAAACAAGAAATACTGACAGGCTAATACTCAACAATAAATTTGAAGCAACTGTTTCTGCAAGAATTTTTTTTGTAAGCTGGAAGCAAAATAGAGCAACATCAGTCTCTCAATTTTTTAACTAAACATTCTCTTTCCCGTCCCAAAGTTGCCTTGTTCTAGTAGGAAATTTCAATCAGTTTAGGAAACAGTGAACGCTGGATTTCACAAAGTATGAAGAAATATCTAGGCCGAAAACAGAAATTTTGTTTTTATATAGGAAGCATGTAACTATCCAGTTTAATTTCTAAATGAATCTGACTGACGAAGAAGATTTCTTGATAAAAGTCTAATTGATTTATGGGATTTGATCACAGGGTGGCCATAACTGTCATGATATTTGTCAACTATCAGGGTGGAGATTACTACTTCTTTGAACATTCAGTTTGGAACGGTGAGTTTTTATTACCTAGGCACCCTTGTTCTTGTTACCTAGGAACGATGTTCTCAATGAGTTCACGTAATAATATGATCATGTGATCATGTGAACTCGATGAGTCTGCTTTTACTAATGTTTTGCCAATTGGCGAACAGTTGAGCACTTTTAGAGCTCTCCTACATTTTCATTCATTTTCTTTTCATTTTAATATACTATTTTTATATACTATTTGTACACAAATAGGCCTGCCAGCAAATCAAAATTAATACTATCTGTTTACAATGGTAAAGCTCTAATATTAGAGACCTATGTAGAACTTTGGCAGTGGTGTTCTTCCAGGGAATTGTGTCTGAGAGTCTAGTTCTCTATATGCAGTCCTTTTTTTAAAGTGATCTAATTTCGGCAGTCCACGAATTTCGGCAGGTGTATCATTCCTTAGTGTGAGAGCTGCATGATGAAAGCCTTTTTAGGCGAATCCGGTTCTGTATCAAGGGATTTGGTGGTCTGTACAGTGCCTTGCTGCTTATGGACGGGCGACTCGGGGTGTTCCCCTTGAGTTTGGCTTGGACGCTCGACCACTCCCCGCATTGCTCTTTTTAGCATGCGACTTCAGTATCCTAAACAATATGCCCACTTGTTTAATTTTATTGAAATCTAATTGTTTTGTAATTTTTCAGGTTTAACAGTGGCTGATCTCGTTTTCCCTTGGTTTATTTTCATAATGGGAACTTCAATTGACCTCTCCCAACGCTCTTTGTTATCAAAAGGAGTTCGCAAACGGTCCATCTTTCAGAAGATCGTAATTCGTTCCATCAAACTCTTTGCAATCGGGTTATTCCTCAACAATGGTATGTCTTGTCTGCCATCCTAGTTACCTTTGTGTTAAAGTTTATTGAGTTTGTCAAAAATTACAACCATGGCAAGAGAGTTGTAGTTTGCAATTGCTGTAGCGATTGTGTTAACAGATGCACTACAATCAACATCCGAACTATCTACAATACATGTTTCATTCCCATCTCTCTTGAAACTTTAATACTGAGTATTTCATATGTCCACCTGATGATGGTTCTCACATTGCAGGGAAATTTGAAAAACTTTATCAAATACCCATTTGTAGATGATATCACTTATCCACTAAATAACCTGAAGTAGAATTTTTTATGTGTTTCATGGAATTCCTATTATATATAAACCTGTGTGTACTCTCGACTCCGGAATAGACGTCTCCTGAGGCATGAATTTTCGAAAATGCATGCTAGGACATTCTTATTATACCACTCTTCCCTTTTGTGAATTCTGAGCTGGAAAGATAGTTAAAGTTGCTTTCATTGGAAGTGTTTAAATCTGATGGAGAGGATTTGTAATAATAGTGAACAATATAATAGTTAATTTTAAAGAAAGGTGAAGTTTGTTTACGCGATTGTTTTGTGTGTAAGTCCTCCATTTTATGGTATATTCTGGTTTTATGACTTCAGAATTGTTTGACTGCCCCATTGTGTTTGCAGCTTCTGCAGTTGCCCAATTTTAGAATTTTTCTAGCCCTTGTTACATTTCCTATATACTTGTGTTACAAACCCTAGAGTAGAAGAAATTTTGTCGATGGATTTAAATCGGCGAAATTGTTGGATAATGTTGTAATTTCGGTACTATTTGGTGATAATGGATCTTTTCATTTCATGTAGCACGTGTATTTTACCAATTAATGAAAACACATAGTTGTCATTTCTCACTCGATTTGATATCGAGGTTATTTTTCAGTAGCATCTCTTTGTTTTCTTTAGGAAACGACTTAGGCAAGTGGAGAATACCGGGTGTACTTCAAAGATTTGGAATTTCATACTTCGTTGTCGCTACGGTCAGTTTATGGATGAGCCCAAGTGAGGAGAAACAAGATGTATGTTCGTTGGATATTGATAACTTGGCTGTACCTCTATTCTAGGGGCCATTCCAAGTAAAACTTACTACAATTTTACTATCGAAAATTGAGTTCTCATTTCACTTCAAAACCATTTCAAAAATGGGCCTGTTTTCATGTAATGGTATAAATTCAATTAATGAAGAAGTTCCTGTCACACTTGAGTTTCTTCCCCATTTTCCTTTGGTTTGCATTTAAAAAGTTTTTCCATATCCATTGATTCTAATTTCTAACTCTATTTACCTTTTTACCTTCTCCAAGAAAAAGCAGGAAATCCGACTAAAGTAACCCCCGATTTATGTTGCATTTTGTTGAATGTTTCAATTTTGCTCATTTGGTGTGATAGTACCTAAAGAGAACATATTTTAATGTTTATGCTTTTTCTATTGTTATTTAAAAAACATTTAAAAGTTTTTCAGATATAATCTGTCTACTTTCAGACCCTACGTAGATATGATTGGACGGATACATTTCGTGATATTTGGATGTTTTGGACTCAATGGGTCGTTATGATTTCGATTTTGGTGGTCTATCTTCTGATTACATTTCTGGTCCACGAAGAAGGCTGTCCAAGGTACACATTTAATTTTCCAATTCTTGCATTTAGTTTCATAAATACTATGACTGACTGTATTTTCTGTAAGTTTAGTACACGTTTTATTCATTAAGAAAAAAGTGTGTAGGAAGCATGAGGCTCAGATCAAGCCAAGATTAAAAAACATTTAAGAACCACTGACGGGCTCAAATTCAAAAGTATATATAAAAAACCTTTAAGAAAATCAGCGTTACATGCACTGTAACATCGTACAGTGCCTTACGAAATTTTTGCAATTTTTCTAAGATCAGTGTCAAGCAGGGATTTTTCTTTTGAAAGGGGATACCTTGGTCCAGGAGGATTAGCCGAGCAAGGGAATTACCAAAATTGCACTGGTGGAGCTGCAGGTTATATCGATCGATTGATATTCGGTAACAGCCACATGTATGGTAACCCCACATGCAAGGTACGCCTCACAGACTACCATCTTATTTCCATTCTTGTGGAGATATTATTCTATTTAGCTTTTTATTAGCTTACTATGTAGTCCCAATAAATGGCACTGTTTACAACTGAAGATGAGATCCCTTTAAGAAAAACGTGTTTATTCGTATGCTGAGTACGTAATTTTGAAGTACTTTTTATGTGTGCGCGAATTTTATGAAAGTATCTTTTGGATAGCAGAAGTAAACACTCTACATCTGGTTATCGCTGTGTTCAATCTCTAGCAGTGTTCTTTTATCCTGTTTGTCCATATTCTCGATTGCGACGATTTGTTTTTCAGAAAGTCTACAATACAACGCTTCACTACGACCCCGAAGGCCTGCTTGGATGCCTGACATCAATATTTCTAACGTTCATGGGACTACAAGTGAGTTGATAAATTCTGTGTGACTGTGTGTTTTATTTATTAAGAATTATATTCTGCACTTCTCCCCCGTGTCTAGCTGATCTGCAAGTGTAATAAACTATTTTTTCATTGAACAACTTGCTCATTATGATTCGTCTCATGTATTCTCATTTCGGGCGAGTGGCTAAGAGGTTAGAGCGCTTGACTGCTGTGCGAAACATCGATGGTTCGAGTCGAACCTTCGGATCATAGTTGGGATGCTCGCTCACTGTTCACCCAGCAGCAAATGGGTACCTGGTGGCAAAACTGGGGAAGTTAAAGGAGGCGAGGAAAGGAACTGGCCACCCTACGTCACTATGCCGGCGGCTCAGGATAAGTATCCCTCTAACGGGCACTCCCCCAACGTACGGAGTCATACATGGGACTCACCTTTACCTTTACCTTTTTATTCTCATTTCTTTTATTTTCAGTCTGGAAGAATCCTATTCACCTATTCTTCTCCCCTTGGAAGAATCAAGCGTTGGCTTTTATGGGGTGCTTTCTGGGTAAGCCCGAAACCATTAATTGATCTCTTTTAACTTTACTTTATTTACATAGCACAGTTCTTGGAATTCAATGTTTACATACGTAGTCATATAATAGAGTTCTATGTAGTCCTAGTAACAATCTTTAGGCTTACTCAATCTGCTTCTGGCATTTCTCTTAGGGAATATTGACATTCATACTGACAAGTGGCACCAAGGACGAAGGTGTTATTCCAATAAACAAAAATCTTTGGTATGTAAAGAGCTTGATTGTTGCATGGTGTATTTTCTTAAATATGTAAGAGATTTGGTAAATGTATGAAATAAAAATCTCTGAATGTGTAGTTTATTGTTGTCTAGTGCTCTGTAGAGCTATCTTGACATGCAACTTTATAAAGGAGCGAACACTGGTTTACAGGTTTAGTATAAACTCTCTCTGTTTTACGAGTAGCCAATTTTTCATCGTATAGGAACATGCGTGCTTCTTTCTTTGAAGTCTTGTCTGATAAAGAGGCTGGCACTTACTTCTATGACTACATAAAGTTCACGATAAAACCTCGTAATGAAAATTACAAGTACACATGAGTATGTTCTACCACCGTTAGTATCTGCTGCAGCTACTGTGTGATGTTGGAACACTAATGGACATTAATTAATAGTTTTTTTTGGATCTTTAGGTCACCTTCATTTATTTTTGCAACTGGAGCCATGGCCTATTATCTGCTTTGTTTCATGTATTTTGTCATCGACATGAAGCATTGGTGGAGTGGAGCTCCGTTTACTTTTGCTGGTATGTTACTTTCTGTATTTTTTTTATTCATTCAGAAGATTTTAACATCATGCACAACATGAATTTTCATTAACATGTGCTAGTTTACAAATCCTCAAGATATATACAACTTCTGTCGTTGCTAAATTTTTACTGTTGATGCACTTTTCTGGTTTTGCAAACCGCAGTTTTGTTGCTGCTGCTGCATTTTTTCTGGTTTTGCAAACCGCTCTTTTTCTTGTTGCCGCACTTTTTCTAGCTTTTGCCAAGTGCAGTTTTTGTTGCTGTTGCACCTTTTCTAGTTTTGCTAACTGAGGTTTTTCTTGTTGCTGCATTTTTCTAGTTTTGCCAAGTGCAGTTTTTGTTGCTGTTGCACCTTTTCTAGTTTTCCTAATTGAGTTTTTTCTTGTCGCTTCACTTTTTCTAGTTTTGCCAAGTGCAGTTTTTGTTGTTGTTGCACCTTTTCTAGTTTTCCTAATTGAGTTTTTTCTTGTCGCTTCACTTTTTCCAGTTTTGCCAATGGGGGTTTTTCTTATTGCTGCATTTAACCTTGCCGTGTTTCCTATTGCTGCTCTTTTCATGGTTTTGCTAACTGCTGTTGGCAAAGCTAGGAAAGTGAGCCACACCATGAAAATTGCAGTAATCAGAAAAGTGTTATAACTCGCAAGGGCCATTCTGTTTGCATTGCTTTTTGTTGCTTACTGTATCTTCTTATATTTAAGCGAACTTGAAGCGAGTTGTGATTTAAATGCTCTGTACTATCCTCCTTTGTTTCTTACTTCACAGCTTCGGCTTCAAATCCGACATCAGCTGTCCTTCCACTCCCTTCCCCATTCCCTGCAACTTGTCTTCTTTAGAATCCAACACCAAAGTTGCCTTCCGCTTCCTTCTCCGAGTCGTACAACGTGTCTTGTTTAAAATCGAACATCAACAAACTTGATCATATCTCTGTCTACTTAACCTTTCTTTCTTCCTTTGTCGGAGCTTTGTTATAGGCCCCAATGCTTTTCCCTGACATTAAATGTTCTCCATGGCCCCAGAACATCTAGTTATTCTCGAATCCAAACATGTTCTATCATGACCCTTGAAATTTAATCCATGACGACACAAATCCAGGAAATTCAAGCAACCAGTTATAAACAAAAAACGTTTGAGGGGAAAATTTTTTGAGTTGAAAAGTTCACTTGAGATACTTTGTTTTGCCGAGTTATGTAATCGAATTAATTTGATGCGTCATTCCTAGGTATGAATGCCATTCTGCTTTATTGTGGCCACGAAGTGTTTTATAATTACTTCCCATTCAACTTTACTGTCACTAAACCGACACACGCTACAATTCTTGCAAGATCTGCAGTTGGTGCTAGCGTATGGATGATCGTTGCTTACTACTGCTACGAAGAGAAAGTGTTTTTCAAGGTTTAGTAAACGACACACCAAAGTAGAGATTTATAGATTTTATCTTCGCATGTTGTGAAATGATAGAATATATCTTTTGAGATTTAATGTATTTGAAGAGATGCTATGGAAGACCAGGGCTCCGATCCTGGTTTCTAGTGGAACATCCCATATCTTTAAAACTTGCAGCCCAGCCATATATCTATGCATACCCGCTGGCACTTGGCGATAATGGTGCCCAAAAGTTCTCTATCTTTTGTACTCCGTATGATCTCCACGTCGAAGCCTTCTTGTAACCCCTTCATTAAAAATCATTGCTCTAGAAGATGTTTTCAGGTGACGGTTTGGTTGTAATAAGATTGGATTGATGGTAAGAAACAGGCCTTTTTCAGCTATAGTTCCACTTGTTGCCGTGAACCCATAAGTGAACGCCATTGTTAAATTGGCAGCAACTTTTATTATTTTTAAACAGAGGTTTTGCATATTATAAACCTATCTTTTAATTTTTTTATTTTTAGATAGAAGTATTGCTTCCAATAATTGTGATTAACAAACTATATAATGAAATGATTGATGTACACGTTTTTTTTATAAGAAACCGATTTTAAAGAAACCTAGTACTAGACAGCCTAAAATTTAAGAAACTTTTAGAACTACAAAGAAAGATTTAAGAAGCTATGGAAATGTCTTTACCACCTTTCACAGTTTTGGAAAGAAATTTTACCTCCAAGGATATAGAAGTTCCCACTACAGTGCGTTTTATGTGCTTAAAAGCCAACAGGCCTTATGGGCACTACAAAAGACAATGTTTTGTAGGTGTTTTGTTTTCACTATCATTTTTTCAGTAAATTAAGAAACCTTTAAGAAACTTTAAAACTAATATGTGGCCAAAAATTAGGAAACTTTTACAACTAGGTTCTTATAGCAAAGTTCCTTATAAAAAAGTGTGTATTACAGTAGTGTTATTTTGACGTAGAGCGATCTCTGTCGAAATTCCATCCATCTGCTTCGGGCTGAATTTTGCGGCAGTTACAGTAGAAAAGTAGGCTTTGAGACAAATTATGGTATGAATCTAAAAGTAGATGCCCAAATTATAGATTCAATTGATCAGAACTGTAAGTTTCTATTTGTATGAGCGGGTCACTTCTTGTTCAGCTGCGGTTAGCGCCACGGATTTTTGAAAAAAAGAACGGTTGGAACTGTTGGCTTTTTTAAGTTAGAAGCTTGAGCACAGGCCAACGGCCTTTTTTATACAATATGTATATGCGTATAGAAAGATTTCAACCCTTTGAAAACTTTGGAAGAGTTAGAAGACACTTGTAGAGTTAGAATGACCAAATGACCAACTGGATTGCTATACGTTTATATGGACACGATAAAAAAATCTGACAGACAATTTTAGTATTGTTGGTGAGGCCCCTTATATGCATTACCGTCTAACTATACGCTACTAGCCGGCGTGACGCAAGCATACCAGGATGGCCGAGTGGTTAAGGCGTTGGACTTAAGTTCCAATGTGCGAATGCACGCGTGGGTTCGAACCCCACTTCTGGTAGACTTTTGTTAGCTTACTTTTTGCCAAACCTTTTCTTCTTTTCGTATTTATACATCCAATATTGACATTGGAAGCTTTTCATATTGCAATTTCACACATAAGCGTTGAAGGTTTTTCGAAATTACAATCTAAAAGAACGTTTGACAGCGTAACATACGTGTAGTGAGTTTTTTCCTTTCAATTTTTTTCATGGAGAAAGTTAATCATGTTTCCCATCTAGACACTTCATACTAAAATTATGTAGATATAAAACATGCATGTAGTTTATGTTATAAGGATTAAGGCATAGTGCTAGTTAGGTGTCAGTAGATTCCACGCTCTTTTATATAAGGTACCATTTTCTATAAGGAACCTACATGTAGAATGCCAAAATATTTAAAGAACTTGTGCTACTTAAGGAAAATTCCCTAAGGAACTTTTCAATTTGACAAATTGGAGGTCCGAAAATAAGGAACTTTTGGAACTAGGTTCCTTAGGCCTATATAAAAAAGGGTGTACCGCTCATCTGAGCCATCGACTGGTGAAAGTTCCTGAACTCAAATTATTCAGACGACGACCACTCCTGGGATGTTCTTTCAAAAGTTACAGTGCTCCAATGAATTAGGAATTCATTGTTCCGTTTTCAACATAATTCCAGTTTATTACCCAAAGCTGACTTTCATCGCCTTTGTTGACGTTCCAGGTATCTCATCGGAAGAGGCTCTCTTTCTTTCCACCTTTACAGCACTTGACTTTTCCTCCTTTCTTTCTACACTTTTACTCAATTTCTTCTCTATACTTAATGGTGCTGACTGAGATGTGTCTGGAAAGAAAAAATGAATTAATGTTTGAATGTCAGTGGTGGTTTCTAGAGGGGTCACAGTGGTGGTTTTTAGGGAAATGCACCTTTCTAAAAGATTAACGGGCGTTTTGCCTTACATGTTTTTTTTTATAAGAAATCAGACTCAAGGCCTGGTAGTAAAGGTTTCTTAATGTTTAGCCACATTTTCGTTCCAAAAGTTTCTTAAAAGAATCATAATTTATTGAAAAAATTATAGTGAAAACAAAAACAGAACATTAAGCCTTGTTTTTTGTAGTGCCCATAAAGAAAAATGTGTTTCCGGAACTGTGAAAGATGGCACAGAAAATTCTAACCTTTCCTAGCTCTTTCCTTGTAGTTCTAACATTTTCTTAAATTTTAGGCTGTCCAGTACTAGATATCACCGATTCCTATCTATCACCGGTGCCTTTTCTATAAAAGTTGTACAAGACTTGGCCACTGTATTCGCCACTGTTGAGAGTGATAACTGAAGGGAGGGAGCAAACTCCATTACTGAATTATGGACATACCGTAAATCCTCGAATTAGCCCCCTCTCGAATAAGCCCCCCCCCCTCGAATAAGCCCCCATGCTAGAACTTCAAATTGTTAATAAGCCCCCCCTCGAATAAGCCCCCACCCTAGGTGATGATGAAGACTGTAATAAAGACTAATGCTAAAATATAGATTGTTCTTGTAGTAGTATGGTGAAAAGGAGCTTTGGCAATGAGCTGTTTATACGACATTTGTCAAATAATTTTATAAGCCCCCCCTCGAATAAGCCCCCACCCAGAAAGCAGCAAAAGTAAATAAGCCCCCAGGGGGCTAATTCGAGGATTTACGGTACAGTATTTTGCAGGGCACTTTTTAACATACTAACAACTGAAGAAAAGTCCCCAGTAGGCCGAATGTCTGTGGTCCCTTTTAGGGTTGCCCCAGTATCATGTAAAAAAGAAAATATGATTTTATCGATGTGAACATAGAATGAAGCCAATTACCATTCAATAACCGTCCTAATAATATTACCTTGATTGATATTACTGTTTGATACACCAATGTGTCTACAGGGCATGGTCACAAATTGTTTCCCCATCCTTGTGGCCCTTTTTAGGAAAGCCCCCCACTAATAGAAATCCCTCAAGAAATGCTGTGATATTTTTGGAATAACTTACAGCAATTGGACGTCAAATCTAAGCCAGTTACCATTCAATAACCGTCCTAATAATATTACCTTGATTGATATTACTGCATATTATTGAATCTACTTCAATATTAAACGAGATAAATTGCTTAACTTGCAAACTCAACAATTACTTTACTCACCAGAAATGTCTTCCTCCTTTGAAAGATTCCTTGCAGAAGTAGCACTGCCATCGTTGTTAGAATTTGATTGCTCCACTGAACTTCCTGCTTGTTGGACAAGTCTGCTCGTCACAGTCCTTTCTGCTCTGTCAATTCTCTGAAATTGCCAGGGCCAACTTACACGGTAAAGAAATGGCCTTAAGTCAAACCTGTAAATATAAGCAAAGGTGCAGTGCATCTGTAGCATCGACTTTCTTTCACTATTGTCCGATCAGAAGTCATTTTAGTGTATACAGTGTGGATAATGTTTAGAGATGACTGACTAAGGAGCGAAACCCATATAAGACTCATATTCCCACTTTTTCAACAAAGACCATACAGCAGTAGGCAATAAAACTTAAATTGTCATGTTCTAATGGGAAGAGGATCTACTAGGCCAATTGTCCAGTGGTGATAAAGGTAAATGATGCCCTGGGGGGGGGGGAGGGTTGTTTAACATATGCAAACTATTCCTTCACAGGAGAGGCCACCAAACATGCACGAACTCGCGAAAAACTGCCAACTACTCCGAGGTATGATTCAGAATTTACTCAGCACTCATTTTAAAGAAGACCACGAATTAAAGAAGACATATAAATGTAAAGTTAAAGAGTAAGAAAACATTTTATCTAACCTATTGTCATCTGGTGAATAATTCTCGGCGTGATAAGATGGAGTTAACACCGTCATTTTATGTCTGTTTATCGAGTATTTTCTGAAGAATAATTTCACTTTCTCGGCGATCGCTGACGGGAATAGCTTCTGTCCCCAGTCACCAAGGAGCTTTGTAAACATACTGTATGGCCCGCAGGAGTAGATTTTGCGCAATCGTCCAAGAACTGAGAGTTCTTCATACGTAAGGCCCATATCGCTCTGCAATAAAGAAAGCATTATAGCGTGTCATGTAACACAGGACGAGTAGCCAAGTAAGAGCTTCACTTCATACTATGGTGTCATTTCATTACACTTTCATAAGAACAATTTATAAGAACATGAGTCTCAAACATGATGGGAAATTCAGAACAAATTAAGAACAAGCTGAGACTGAAGTACTGCCGTAAATTGCATTTTTGGTCAAAGATGCATACGCTTTCCAATAACATATTGACATGAAATGTCATTTCCTTGTTAGCTTGATGAGAGTTGACAGCTTTGTCTCATTTCTCCTCTTTGATTTTGTGAGTTAGTTGCCCTTGGTGAAACATCCAATGTTCTCGTGTCTAATGTCTAACCTGCCTACATCCCAATACTATAAGAACAAATCAAGACCGATTCAGTCTCAATATTTAATACTTGGAAAACAGAAAGCTGGACACCATAAGGTGCTTTTGTCACATATAACGCAATGCACATTCCAAAGATCACATTCACTCTTAGCATTTAACATCCTGGTTCTTTAAAGTACATAGTAGTAAAATACCATTTCACTGCTGCCTTTGACAAAATATTTATAACCCCTTCAATCGATCGCTATAATTCTTCCATTCAATTCCTTCTGTTCAGATTCTTTTGGGAATGTCTACTTATTATTTTTGCTCTCATTCGCTATATCAATATTCTATTTATGATTATCAGTATTAACCACAATGAACAACGCTGTCTTTTGCTACTTGGTCCGCAACATTACTGCCTTATTGTGAATACAACAGTTGTGACACAAATTACCTCGTCAGTTTGTTGAATTTGTCCATTTTCAAGCGGTTCTAGTTCAGCGGTAGGTGGTGCTCCAAGAATTGGAATGAGTGAAGTGAAATTGAATTTTTCCACGCAATAGAAGATGAACGATCTAAGATCTGTCTTGCTGATCCCACCGATTGGATTCAAATCTGCACTCGAGCAGTCATATTTCGTCATGTATCCAAGAAGGCTATTGAAGATTACACGTAAAAAAAACATTAGGCCAAATAACAGTTCCGCGTAAGCTAAGAAACAGGATTCCAATTGACTTTTGAAAGACCAAGTGCATTACATGAAATTCGAAAGGACTAAGTGTAGTGGATGCTTACAGATAAGTGAAAAATTCCAAGGCAGCCAAATGCAGGGACGTTGGGGGAGGGGGTGGGGCACATGAAAGAAGCATATAACTTTACACAAAAGTGCACTGTTTCCACTATATTGAATGCAGTATGAGTCATTAAACCATGCAATGATTAGAAAACTACCGGTAAAAAGGGACTTTCCTTCCACTAGCCATTTTCAACAAAAATAACTTTAGAAGAAAGGGGCACTTGTAATACGAGACAGCTCTCTGAAGAAAAGGGAATACGTTCAAAATGTTTCTGTATCGTGATGATGGTAATACAGATACTTATGTGAATAGGGCTGCAAAGAAACAAGTAGATAACAGAAACAACTTGCCTTTCATCGACATTTGCTGAACCTAAGACAAGTAATGACCCTTGCTTGTTTCTTGACCACATGATTAGCTGAGCAAAAAGGTAGCTAACAACCATCCTGGTGCGCGCTTGAACATTCTGGAGTGCCAGATTTTCTTGATTTGTTCCACCGTGCGCTCGAAATCGAGGGGTACATCCAGTGACAGTTTTGAAAATGCCGACAAGTGCGCTGACAGCTGTATCTATAACAATTCCTGGAAGGCAAAAAGTTGCTTTAAAACATGAAAGTGGATCAAGGGGACGAACTCCTGTCGCCAAACTGTTGCAAAGCGCCATCATGTCTAAATAAGTTAAGCATAGCGGCAGCCGTCGACGAATGAAATTGCCTTTCTGCGGTATGCAAAAGTTAAAGAACTCTATTGTCGCCGACAATTTTTCAATATCACATTCATGTTTTATTTCCTGTCATTAGCAACCTAATACAGAAGTTGTGTCCCATTATCCGGTGACCATTACATACTGTACGTAGAGAAAAGTGCATCTAACATTTTCGCGAGAGCAGTTTTTTAGTTTGTGGCATTTGAGAAACCATTCTAAAGAAAGATTATTGTTCACTCTCATCAATCAAGGCAAAATTTTTCACTTTATTTCGTCATAGCTTAGACTTAAGTATTAGTAATAGGAGCTATGATTTATTATAAACACCTCCTCCAAACCAGACCCGACATCAAAACCTCAAAACATGAAAAACTAGCATTGTTCAATACAGTGATCCAGTTGTTGTTTGAGTTTTGAATGATGATTATTATTGGTTCTGCAAATGAAAAGATTGTTCTGAACTTTTTCCATGCCATCGGTACTATCAAAAGTAATGCTTTTTCATACCCAAATGATTGCTTCCAATATCTTTGGCCAGATTTGCTGCACGTTGCCTAGTCTCAGTTGATGAATTTTCAGTACCCATGTAACAGGTGACAAATATCCTTCCACAGAGCTCCTTAGGTTCACATGGTACATAGTCAGGTTCTTTGACCACTCGCTGTACATCTCTTAGTACTTGTGAATTGCCATTTGCCACTGCTTTACAAACTTCATGGCACATTGATGAAACAATGCAGGCTGTTGAAGAACTGTCAATACCTAAGATAAAGCGCAGGTTGATTAAAATAAAATGTCATTCAAATTACGCAAAGCCCCAGTATTAAACTGGCTCCAATGAAGGTCCAAGCAGAGGTGTAGATACTGGGCTATGGGGAAGGGTGTCATACCCCCAATATATATTTCAAATAAGTGATAAAATTTGGACAAATTTTCAGAACTACAGCATGTTTATCTTGAATCTATCACATTAGATAAGCTTTTTTCACAGCCAGATATAAAGTAAACAGCTATAAAAGCTATGTTGAGCCAAACACATGACAGAATCTCTTACATACATCTAAATTTTTATCACTTTGCATTGAAGTTGCACATAAAATGTGTTAAGAATATTTGGGCAAAGATTATTGACACCCACAATATTTGAAGTATCAATATCCCCCTGGGTGCAAGACAAAAGTTCTTACTGCATTTTTGGGGATGACACTCAAAAAACTTGAGGTGATTTGCAAAAACAGCTCAGACCTAGAGGGAATGCAAAAGACTAGAAATTTCCAAAAGGATTAGAATTTCCATGATAATGGCTCACCTCCGCTTAATGGCAAGAAAAATCCTGATGCACCAGATCGTCTCAAGTAATCCCACAGCCAACAGGAGGGTCCTAGAGCAACCTCCTCCTCAGGAGAATGATAGTTTGTCTTCAAAACAGGGCTTGTTGGTATAATTAAACTATCATCATGTGTCAAAGCAAAATCAACAAATACACGCTTGAAGACTTCTTTGTTGAATGTTTTTGATCCAATATTACCATTCCTGCTCCTGTGTGTCCTGACATCTTCTAAGTCAATTGTAGCAACAGCCACATCTACCTCAGTGAGGGAAAACTGCTTTGTTTGTGCCACCATTGCACCATTTACTGAGATCATTGATGACCCATCATAAAGGACTCTCTCTCCATCACATCCTTTCAAATTTGAATACAAATAGATACCACCAATCTACGAATTAATAAGAGAGTGGAATATGTTTGCTTGTGACTTTCTTCTAACAAAACAGAAGACAGGTATTTATCAAAATCATTCTGTTTCATCATATCTATGCATACATATTCTAAAAGGAAAAGTACAGCTTATCAACTGTCGCCTACTTTGTTATGAGTGCAACTCAAACAAAATTAACATTTTATTCATATAACCATTGGTGAAAAAGCAAAACATGACAGATTGCAGATAAGTGCATTTTCTAATGTGTTGTCTTGCAAGAGCAGACCATATATATTTTATCTTAAGCATACAAGTCACTAAACCTTGATATGTGACTTTCACTCATATAGGTTTTCCATTTCAGCTCTGATCAACTTTATTTTACAGCTGAAGTTTCATACCTATTGCATCTTAAAGTAAGATGAGTTGGAAAAAAGCTACAGTACAAAAATATACAAAGAAACTTAAGTTACTCTTGCTGTTGCATTCAGGATTAAGTCCAGTCTTGTATCAAGTTTTCGAAGTTCATGATGGCTACCACTTCCATTTGCAAAGATTTCTACACCATCCTCAGCCATATGTACATGAACATTGTCTGCAACGAAAATTTCTTCACACATTTCTGAGCCAAGGCATGTGTCTCGTGTGGAAATCACTGCATCACCAAATGGAACAGTTTTCTGGCCAGTGATGCTACTGATCATCCTTGGCAGAAAATAATCCTCAACTTCTCTCGGCTGAAATGAAATAAATCTGTGGTACATTAATATCTTAGTATTGAATGATAGAAGACAACAATGTGACAGCTTGGTTATTGATCAATAGTTTGGGGGTAGAACAAGGATCTAAATCTCCTTGTTCTGTTAAAAATGTTAGTTATTTCTCCCAAGCCCCATAGAACTTTGGTAATTTTCCCAATCTCGCTTAAAATTTGATGATTTCTCCTTTATCCTTCCCTCTGCAAAATTTTGGTCATTTTGCCTTAACGGTACCTTGAGAGTAGTTGAAATATTAAAGTCTACTAACTTTAAAGAGTATGATAGGCTGAACAATCACTTACCCTGGGCCATGGGGTAAAGAATCGTCTCTCTCTGTAATTCAAATTTGTAGCCAAAACAAGTTTTGGTCTAATAAGGAGGATACGTTTGTTAAAGAAAATAATTCGGCAATTGTAGCGGACATTTTTGTGCATAACTGGCATTCCAACATCAATTAAAATATCGCGGCATGTTGGATTCTCTAAGAGGCATGCTAAGACTTCCCAAGAATGCAAGAATGTATCGCATTCCAGGAAGTGATCGTTGCACCCGTAGCCAGGGATTTCCAGCTCTGGGCCTAAACGGTATTTTGCGCCCTTTTCTTTTGCAATCCTGATACTTTCAAGAATTCTTTGTAGATTTCCATCAAAATCCATGGCCCATTGGTTCAAAGCACATGTTGCTAGAGTAACTTTCCTACCCATCTTGCAGTAATGTAAGGTACTCCGGGGCCGATCCACTGGGCCGATAGAAGAATCGATGTTTTGTACAACGACAACAACACGAAAGCATCATAACGTATTCGACAAGGAGGCTAACTAAAGAGCTCTTTCGCAACTTGGTGTATCGCTGGTTTTTCAAGAGTTGTTGCCTATAAAAAATGACATCTTTAGTTAAAAGTGGAGTCCTGGTTCTTACTTACTTGCCGAAGTCAAAATATCTTCATAAAATCATATCCGAAGCTGCAAAATGCGTCAACAATACACTTTATATTGATCTTCTAACGACATCAAGGACCCAGCCAGCATCACTGCCCATAAAAGATAGATCTGGGGGAAATGTAGTCAGCTTGAGTGAATATTATAGTTTTGTCACAGATGTCTATACCAATGCAAGCAAGCTCTGCTCTGAAATAGATGTGAGAGTGCTGCTCCCACCCGCGGGGCTAAATTCATATCCACGGACAACTCAACACCCCATAGAGCTTTGCATAGGAAATACCTCCTCCATACAGAACTTGATGGAGTTTGAAAGTGCCGTCAGCTCGAGATATGTTTTCCGTGATGGCCGGTTCCATCTCAAGTATATCCATGCGGTAGATGATTTAAAAGCCAAAATGGAATCCCAAAGTGAGGATGCCAAGCAGACTGAATATGCTATTGCTAAGGACCTGAAGTTATATCCAGGAGTTGTTATTGGCGGTACATTCGACAAAATTCATAATGGCCATAAGCTGCTTATTGGTGTTGCTGCTTTGCTTGCGGAGAATAAGCTTACAGTAGGCGTAGCTGATGGCCCTTTGCTCAAAGGAAAAGTATTAGAAGAGTTGATTGAACCAGCTGCTTTGCGTATTGGAAATGTCGAATCTCTAATTGATGATTTTAAGCCAGGTTAGTAAAGTTAGTTTAATATGTTGGTATCTAAAAAGCTTTCTGCAGTTCAAGA
This sequence comes from Mastigias papua, assembly GCA_964019165.1. NCBI lineage: Eukaryota > Metazoa > Cnidaria > Scyphozoa > Rhizostomeae > Mastigiidae > Mastigias > Mastigias papua. The sequence goes on along the minus strand of OZ025278.1, from coordinate 14,732,818 downwards.
AGTGTGTAGAAGTTTTCTATGAAAAAATAAACACATCTACCTGAATGTCACAACTAAATAATAAAGAAATTTATTCATTCATTTTATACAATTCAAAGCTCATAGACTGTATATAATGGGAAGTCTTTTGAGTTCTTTCAACTTTTTGTTGGCAGTGAGTCTTTTGTAAAGAACGAAGTACAACAGTTATATTAGGTTGCCCAATTTAGACATGAAGTGTTATCATTACTGTCTAGTCCAGAACACCAACAGCCATCAGGAAATTTTAGCTGTTGGTATTGGACAAAAGACCACTTGAGTGGGAGTTCTTGTCCAGTTCTCAGCCCAGCTACATAGTATCTAAAGTACTCTTAGAGTTTTAGCAAGAATGCAGAGAATGTCAGTTTCATACTCAAGATTAATTTAGATGTAGCCACTACAATCAGGACTATTACTTTACTACCTACCTATCTGTTACAAATGAATAAAATAGAAAAAGACGGCTTTAGTACTCTCCTCAGAGTTTTTGTCCATTTGAACCCATTTGTTGTGTTTCTGTGAGCTCACAATGAAAGTATTTTATGTGAAAAGTCTGTTGGTACTACAGAACTTCACTATAGCATGAAAAGCGGGAACATTCTTTTAGCATACTGAAAGCTTTTTCGTCTGACACTTGTCAGAGTATGAAACGTCGGATAACGACCAAAAGGTGAACCAAAATATATTGAGTAGGTGCTAATTGGTGGCATTGAATATTATTATTGTAATTATTAGCATTGAATAGGTGCTAATTGGCCAATCATATGGCCAAATAGACTCATTATTCATCATATCACTTGCACCCACATCTGGCTATACATTTTGGTTCACCTTTTGGTCACTATCTGACATTTCATACTCTGACATGTGTCAGACAAAAAAGCTTTCAGTATGCTAAAAGAATGTTCCCGCTGTTTTTTGTGCTATAGTAAAGTATTTTATCTTGATTTGTCTTGTAATGGAGCAGATTTTCCTTCTTTTGGATTACTTGAAAATGTAATACTGTTTATGGATATGACATTTAACTGTTAGCAATGGACACCTAGAAGTTTGTAGAGTACCTAGGCCAACTGACTTACATTTGAATTTAGGTGACATATACAGGTCTTACAATGAGTAAATTTGACGCGCGCTACCAATCGCACGCGTTGGATCGTTTGCGCGCGTTAAACATTCAATTGTCAGAGCTTTCCTAGGCACTTGGATGTGCATCTTTGATAAAGCTGGCGCGAGCAGCATGTTGAGCGCATGAACTGAGCTGGGCGCGTGTCTGCGCGCTCGTGCGCGATCGCGCGCGTCTCATTGAAAGGCCTGCATATATTCATTCAAGTTCAGGGCTTTTTGTTTGACTCAGTCTATCCATAATTTCATTGCTCTTGCAAGAATTCAGTTTTCCAATAAAGGAAATCATAAAGAAAATCTAGTTAATGTAGCTTTGAAAACATTTTGAATCCAACTCAACCATTGACGTTGCTTTTAGCACACTGAATGGCATTTTATTGAAGAGTGCCTTTCAATGAAGCATATAAACAAAGGAACCAGAATCTAACATGTGCAACTATGAAAAAGCTGAATAGGCCAAGACAAACACAGAATTATGATTTTGATCATTAGAATTGACAATAAATTTGAATGTCCACACCATCGCCATGTTATACTTTTGTTTCTAATGTTTATGTACCACTGCTCATAGGTCTCAATAAAAAGGTTGTTGCCATATCAGAGCCAGCTGGTCCTTCCGGAACTGATGATGACTTGCATCTACTTGTTGTTAGCCAAGAGACAATTGGAGGAGGCTCTTACGTGAATGGTATCCGTGAAGATAATCAGCTGCAACCACTTGACCTTCATGTTATTGACCTGCTGTCTGATGACAATTCAGATCTGGCCCCTACCCTACAGTCAGAGACCAAGCTAAGTTCCAGTGGTGAGCGAATTAGGAGTCTTGGCCTTCTGAGGAAAGAACCAAATGTTATCCGGCGAAGTAAACCATATGTAATAGGTATGACTGGTGGAATTGCGACGGGAAAGTCTGCAGTTAGCCGAAGAATACAACGACTTGGCGCTTCAGCTATTAACTGTGATCTGTTGGGGCACCAGGCATACTTGCCAGGAAAACCTGCCTATGAGAGATTAATCAAGGAGTTTGGAGAAGGGATCTTAAACGAAGACGAAACTATAAATAGAAGGGCGCTTGGTTCAATAGTATTCAATGACAAAAGCAAACTAAAACTGTTGAATGAAATCGTATGGCCTGAGATTGCTCGAATGGTAGAAGAGAAGCTCATAAAGATGGCTGAAGATGACATCAAAGTTTGTGTTGTAGAAGCTGCGGTCCTACTCGAAGCGGGGTGGGACCAGCTGGTGAATGAAGTATGGATGACAACTGTGCCCACCGATGAATCTGTCAAAAGAATAATGGACAGAAACGGTTTTAGTGAAGATCAAGCGAGGATAAGAATAGAGTCACAAATGAATAATAAAGATAGAATTGGTAAATCACACGTTGTCATAAGTACGCTATGGGAGCCGGACTTCACACAGAAGATTGTAGAAAAAGCATGGGATGGACTAATGAAAAGAATTGAATTTGCGAAGAGGAGCACGAGTTTTCTATGAATTCTGCGACTCATGTTTGTGTCTCTCCACTAAATTGAAACTTTTTTGTCAAATTAGCTCCTGAATTGATATTAGTCTTTTATATAAGTTTCCAGAATTTCCAAATAGCAGTGCGGTAGAAGCATGTATAATATAATGGCAATAAGCTTTAAATTGCTTAAAATGCGGGGGCTGGCGTAATTTGCGCATAATTTATGCATCTAGCGCATACTTTATGCAACTAGCAGCTGAGGTGGCTATGGTATCTATTGAAACATATTTTAACTGCTGAAATTAATTTTCGTTTATGTCAAGTTTATTTATTGCATTGCAAGTTTTATGGCGGCATATCACATATTGCGGTGAACTCGTGTTAAGGTTAGTTTTCGTAGTCTATAAACGTGTAGGAAAAGGAGGTATGACTAGTGCGTATTTCGTGGTTTGCAATGCGCTTCCATTCTATGACCCATGAAATCCCAGCCATGGGGTGTTAGCCCCGCGTTTATGAGATATCCTGATTTATATTTTCATCAAACTGTCAGACATAGAGTTTCTCAGACGATCTTCTGTTAATCAAATTTATATCCACTACCAAAGACAATGAATTTGAGTCCCCCAGTATTGCTCATCACATCCAAATTTTTTCTGAGTCTAGGTATACCATATGAAATGTGACTGTGTTTTCATCTCTCATGGCTAAGCAATGTAAAGTATAGCTATTGTAACCAATAATGCATGTCTGATGTATGCTGGGGTTACCCTGAGATCAGGACCAAGAAACTTGTTCTCTGTAATCGTGAGTGTTTTCTGGCAATGCTTTATATATTCTTTGTCGAACACTCACATGTACTGATGGTGGGATAATTTTATTTTATAATTGCTAGTTAAAACCAAGCGATTGCTTCTTTATTTTCTCTTTTTTATGTCCACGTCACCATATACAAGCATTTTTTCAATCAATTCAATTATTCAAATCTTATCCCGACGCCACTTGAAATAATACCAATCTCCTTGGGACTTATGGATATATTGTAAAGTGGAGTATGGTAGTGGCACATGGTCGTATCGGTTTGTCGCAACATATGAGCTTACCGTGCATGTTTTGCAGAGGTTGAATAGAAGGCCAGCAAAAGCTGACATACAAGTGATCCTTAAGCTTCTTTCAATGACACTGCAATGACATGAGTGTGCAAGTCGATTTCTGCGTTACATATATTGGTACGAAATTTAATGCTTCCCAGACCTGATGCTTGCTATCAAGCTGTTTTAAAAGATCAGTTGTTCCAGGGTTTCTTCCACAGGTGCCGAGGAACAGACACAACAGACTAAAAATAGAATCTATTCACGCATGTGTCTCTGGGTGGGCGCATTCAGTTTCATTGTTGCTAGCGCCATATTGCAATCCATGCCGCATTGAGAGTAAATCCAGAATTGCGCGAAGTACAGTGGATCATGGGCGACAGTGACGATGAATACGACAGAAGACGAGTGAGAGATAAGTTTAGAGGTGAAAGAAGTGAATATGAACAGCGAAGACCGAGAGGAGACTACAGAGATCGGCGTGATTGGGGGGATAGAAGAGGACGAGATAGTTGGAGTGGAGGCAGGGACCAGGGATGGGAAAGAAAGAGAGGAGGACAGTACTATGGCAGACCCAGAAGAGACAGCGAAGGTGGCGACGGACAGATTAGTCCACCAAACAAGAGAAGTCGGCGAGATTGGTATGATTATTTGTACATGATTCTATTTACTAAACTAACTTAAGTTAGATCGTTTAAATGAGAAAGAGATAGTTGGAGTGGAGGCAGGGACCAGTATCCCAGAGCATGCAGAATAGAAAATAAGCCGTAAAGATTTAAAATGAATAGGTTATTTACAAAGTAAATAGATAAGTGCCTGCGCATAGAAAAAGATTGGCCTATGGGTTTTTGATATATTTCAAATCACCTTTGTACTAAATGTTTTCTCATATATGAGATAAATTCATTTGTCCTGTGTAATATCTGAATGATTTACTAATGACTTTTGAACCCATCTAAAAATATACAAGTATAGGATTTTCCAGGTTTGTTGTTGGTTTTTTCTACTTATGTCTTATTGTGTTTGTAACTTTAGAGCATTCTCCTAACAATCAAGGCATGTTTGCCAATTCTCTATTTATCAAAAGTGAAAGGGGAACTAGTTATTACTATGGAGCCAACACCTGAAGCTCTAAACCCATAACATTTTCACCAGCTGAGCTTTGTTGTCTAACTTAATTGTCATGGAATTGGGGCCAAATTTACAAATGGACCAACAGGACCCTAGTCCAGGAGCCCCTTTATTATTCTTAAAGTTAGGGAGCCCTGAGTGATACTCTGAAAGTCCAATGAAGTACTAATGAACTAGGTCCTTTTGTTAAATTAAAGTCTGCAGGCAATGCAGCAGTTACATGTTTTGATGATACAAGGCCTTGCCTGAAAAGGCATTCAATCGAGCTCAAGTGCCTGAAGTTTGCCTAGAAATATGCTTGTTCCATGATTTGTCAAGCACCCAAATTCTTCAAGTTATATCTTAAAGAAAATCTTTTCAAGTCATCACAAGGGAATTCCCTAAAACACCCTCTTTGATATGGCTAAAAAAGCCTCAGTTTAAATCATCATTCAGATAATCCTTTGATAACATATCAATCAAGACATCAGTTGATGCACTTGTTGGAGCCCACCATAAATTCAATGGACAACCTCTGTTTCATCAGATGGTCTCTATGAGGTTAATGTTTAGCTCAGAGCATGTTGTGGCCACATCCTTTGGTCATGAAAGGGCCTTTTTGAACAAGTATCATCAGATATATTTGTTCTAATGAAGATTCATTTTGAAATATTTGTAACTTTAGAAGTAATGGTTTAAAATTATCTCTACATTATTTATGTTCATATCAGATTCATATGCATTATTTTAGAGTGATGCCCTTTACTATGCTATTAGCTATCTTCAAATCTGAGAATTGCAGCCTGTTTAGTTTGCTGGCTTTTTGTACAGCTAGAATTAACAGTTGGAAAGTGTTTTAGGGCACATATCTCAAATGGCTTAGCTGACTGTTACTAAAAAAGCTATGAAGTTATTGTAAAATTCCCATCTTGTTTCTTTAGGGATTCATCATATGATAAAGGATTCAGCTCTAGTGGAATGGGACAGTCTGGCGGAATGTGGGGTGGGGGAAGGGGGCCCTTGATGCAACAGCACCAAAGCGGAGATTCGAGCAAACAAGGGTAAATTCCATAAACTCCATTTGTATTTGAGACATTTCCCCATGTAATTTGAGTCAATGTATTTTCCACTTTTCCCTTGTTTCATTTTTCCATGAATCTTTCATAAATATTTAAAATTATATTCCTGCTTTTTATTACTTTGCTCCTGTATTTTTTTCTATAATTTGCTTTTTATTTTTTGTTGTCCATTTGTGGGCAAATCAGTTTACTAGATTAAAGTGACATTTCTGAAAGCAGTTTTTGCATATTGTCCAGTCTCAGCTATACACATACAAACATTAAAGTGTTGTTGCTTAATAGTTTGCAATCTTTGTTATGGATAGAATGGGTGATATGAGCAGTGACATGAAAGGCTCACATGCACCAAAAATGATGACTTTCAAGAGTTTTCTCATGGCTCAGGAAGACTCGATAGATGAGGATGAAGCAGTCCGAAGGTACCATGAGTACAAGACTGAGTTCAAAAGGACACAGCTCAGTGATTTTTTTGTTATGCACAAAGATGAAGAATGGTATGTCTAACATTTTAGTATGGACTTGTGTGAAGATGCTCTGTAGCCTAAGTGTGAATCATATTTCCCCACTTCCTACCCCCCCCTCTTCCCTTCAGCTCTCTTGTTTTCCTATTAGGGCTTTTGTATTTATCTCTATGTTCTTACTCAAATCTCTTTGTTTTGTTCTTTGTTTTGCCCCTTCATAGTTCTATAGCTCTATGTTTGTGTATCAGATCACATTACCCTATGTTTTGAAAACCAAATGGTTATTGAATTAACTATTGTAGTTATGAAGTATGCGCCTTTAGATAGGGATAGGCTTGTCTTTGTTCTGTGGTATTTCTAATGCTAGAAGTTTGAAGTTGATCCCATGGTTTGGCACTTAAATTTATCAAACATGGAAGCCACTTTATTTTTCCCAATAGATTTAGAATGTCTTTGATATTAAAGTCAGTCATAAACTTGATAAGATAAAGCTTTCCCTTTTAGCAGGGCAGAATGCCATAACCTTATACCCAGAACCTACGTGCTTAGCCCTTCAGCTGTTTTTGCTATCTGGATTTACCCTCTCCCTTTCATGTCTAATAATTCTTTTCCATATTCATATTCATGTACATTGCCTGAAGTTGAATGTGATGTTTTATTTTGTTGTTTTTGATAGCATGTTGTCCTTTCTTTATTGTGAGATGCATGGATATCACTGGTCCAGCTGAAATTTTTGGGTCCAAATTTGCATGAAGGGTCTAGCCCTTGCCTATTTAGTTACATTTGTTTGGCACCAAAAAACTTATGGATGTTGGATCAGGCATCCTATTAGTATTGATTGCTGGATTCGAATAGCTCTGTGAAGGCCATTTTTAACCAGCAAGTAAGTTGCAATAGGTATGGTAGTCTTAATGGCAAAGAATCCACACTGTTTTGTAATGAGAAAGGAACTTCTTACCCTTGTCTTGCCCATTCCTTGCTAAGGAGTGGAAATCAGGTTATCATTATTTAATAGATTTGAGTGTCTTTTGATTTATCATCCTTTTTGCCTTAGCATTTCAGAATACTTTCTAGATTTATATACGAAGCTCTAGTCAAAATCAAAAAAGTTTAAAGTCAAAAAATTCTGTGCCCCAGGAAAAAATGGCATTGAATTTCAGGACATTTTTCACTTCATCATTTGTGCATGGGTAAAGATTTTGCTCCATTTTTTAGAGGAAATCTACCCCAAAGCATATAGTTCCTTTGATACATGAAAAGCAATAAGCCTAGGATTCATAAGCAGTCTGGATGCACTAGATGGCTCAATTTAGCAATCTGTTCTTAAATAGCAATTTCTTGCAAAGCACCTGGAAAGGGGTGGCAGACATATTATCAAATTTACTCCTAGCTCCAAGTGACTGCATGATTTTTGTACCCTGTCTAATTCACTTAGGACACGTGACTCTTTTATTTTTTATGCTCAAAAGTTTATTTTAGACTCTGAGCTCCTATCCTGTTCTGCATGTCATTCACAGCCACTGGCCTTTTTGATTACTTTTAGGTTCAAGAATAAATATCATCCAATTGATGCAAAGATCCAAGAAAAAGAGAAACGGCATGCTGTCAAAAAGCGGCTTAGAATCTTCTTAGATATGCTTGATGCTGGCCTTGTAGAGAATTTCACCCTTGAGGGACAATGTTCTGATGCAATTGTCAAGTTTCTGGATTCAGGTTAGTTAGACTCAGTTTGGTTTGTCCCAAGCACGTCATAGGTTCGAATTTACAAATGTCTTGTTTGCTGTGAATTGCAGGCTATTTATTCAGTGTTTGTATATATAATTTTGTTCATTGAGCTTCCTGTGCTGTAGTCTAGCAGTATATTCTTATATCTTAAGCAGAGATGTATGTTGACGTCAGTTTTGCCACCCTACAGAGTTAACACGGAGTCTGAATGCTGCAGGCTATTTAGTGAAACACACCCATAACCACACCCAATATATCATTCTAAACTGCTCAAATATGAATACATACAAGATATGCAAAATTTTCACATAATTAATGTGAAATGCACGTGAAAGTGCAATAGAGCGTTGGTTCGTACTACCAATTTAGGAATTCATCAAGCGCACATGCGCTAATTCGGAAGGGAGCTGAGCTGAGCCCCTCAGAAACTCTCTTCATTTTACCCAAGGGGGCTGAGCATACGAGGCACACCTCCACGAGACCCCCTGATAATATGGAAAATGCTCTAAAAACCGAGACAGCACTTAAGCCTGGTCGTTACATTTCTTTACCCATTGATCTCAGTAGGTGTGCACATGTCGTCGATGATTGGTCTTTATCGGCAACACATCTACGACAAAATGTGACTTTAGTCCACCTAATCCGAAAATCAAACTGCTTTTTGCATTACTAGTAGTCGAGCTTGGAACTTTCTTGCATGCGACTCTACTGAAGCTGACTCTACTGTCTATTTTTGTTAAGTAGGTAAGTGGCCTGTTGCAATGGACACCGCAATATACATGAACCGCCCCCCCCCCCCCAAGAATAGAGGCCGTAGAAGTTTGTATGTATCGCAGTCTTTTTGACAGTCAAAGAACAAACCTGACTGTCAAACGACTAGAGATTCACCCAAGTGCTTGAATTTGGAATATCGATCTTTGTAGCAAAGAGGTGAAAATAGCAAAAAGAAGTAGCTAAGCCCTTGACAGTCCTTACAGCAATTCATAAGGTGTTTTGAAGGTTTTTTGTATATTTTGGAAGAGAACTGTGTTGCTGAGTTCTTCATACTCTGTTGTAGAAGTCAGTTGGTGTTTCATGGAAACTTATTTTAGGTGTTAAAATTTCGACTTATCTACTGTTATCTACAATATCTATTTGCGATTGTAATATTTAATAAGTGGTATTTCAGCATGACTGCACTCCTTCCAGGATCATTCGTTATTCATGTAAGTCATGTTGTCTTTGAATCAGAATTTTGCACACACTGATCTATTTCACAGTGGCCATACGTCTTGAAGGAGGCAGTGCGGATGATTTGGCCGTTCTGGACGAAAAGAGCGAGAACGCGCAAGGCGGTGGGAAAGGACTGGAAACCAAAGGAGAATTTGAATCAAAAGGTATTTCAATGATTTCTTTCAGTGGTGTTCATTTTCACAGGTTTCCAACGCCTCCTTAATGTCCTTGAAAAGATCTAAAGAAACTACCCGTGAAATTCCTTAGAAATCCTTAATTAATATCAAACTTGCTAAAATCATCGTAAATATCTTTTAGAAGCGTAGTTCGTAAAATATATAATGAATTTTTGTAATCGTATGTGGCGGATAGTTTTTTCTAAGTTTTCTTTTTAATTTTTGTAGCTAATCGCAGAAAAGTTGATTTTGTGTATTTAGTTGATAAGGAAGATACTATTTATACATGAATCTACTCAAATCTTCTTAATCTGCGTGGGTTTTTATCGGAAGCGAGACTGAGTCTCTCTTTCGAGCTTGGAAACTTATTAATGGAGTGCAGGAGCTTTTTCTAGGCCCCATTGTCGATTTCTCAGAAGTTATTTAGTAACTCGAGTAAAAGTACTGTTGGTAGAAAGAACAGTTTATGATATTACCCCCGGTTAGCATTTACTCAAAAATGGTTCAGCTGATTGGAGGCTGGATGCCATCTGCTGAACTGTTGCAGTGGCTTTCTCGTACTTGGCGCAGCTGTGTTTTTTTGTTAGACATATTTATCTTCAAAGAACTTGTAATGTTTTGAGCGGTGTTGAGATTTAAAGGCACTTCGTACTTAAGGGAGTGTTTGTCGGCAAGACAATCTTATAAATCTGCCATAGAGGAGATAATTGATATCTTGAGAACTTGTTTCCAATTGGTTAAAAGATTGGATAGCATTTGAGCTAGATACAGTTTGGCTCGTGGTGGAATTTACCACAGGCTAGCAAAGCCTGTTAAATTCAACGGATAATTGCAATGAATGATAACCCAGACTGATCTTGTAAGATGTGATCAGTCCTTTGGTTTATTGATTTTCATTTCCTCTTAAGATGGCTCTCCTTTGCCGTGCACCTCATTTCTTTTTCTTATTTCCATCTTCTAGTTTCTCTACAGAATGAAAAAGCGGCAACATTTTTTGTACATACTGTGTCATAGTATGTCTAAGAATTGCTGGCCGCTTTTTCGTGTTGTAGTGAAGTTCTGTAGCACCGACAGACTAATCGCGTATTTTTTAGTTTCATTTTCTAACTTTGCCTTGCTTTTGTTCATATGGGAAATACTGAAGGCCAAGCTCTACAAACCTGATTGTCCATATACTCAAGGCAGTCGTCACAATTTCGCTGTCAAAGACCATCTCCAACCCAACTGACCATCCTTTTGATGTTGTCCGTACTGTATCAATCGACATGCCTAAACCCACTGGGTTATATAGTCCACTGGTTGTTTACATCCAAGTCAGAGATATGCTATATTCATTGCCATGTTCGGATTCATGTCAGGGTTGTCTCTTCCTTGTCAGCGTTTGTCTAATGATTTTATATGTTCTTATATCTCACATGTTGTTACCTCTTGTAGCTGAACAGCCAGTGTCACCATCATCCGTTCCTTTACCGTCTGCACCACCTCCAAGTAAAGACAACAAAAAAGAGGTAACTGCCGATTATATGCGATTAGGCCAAAATGGCTGCATAACAAGTACATTGTACGACATCCTCAATTTCAGCGCTGTTTCCTTTTTTTGAAGTGCCATACCAAAACTGTTCCCACCTCAATACCCCCGTCACACTTAGCCCCACATTCTACGTCTCTGTTTCTGTATAAGTTTATGAATAAGTATAAATATATATTTATCAATTGCTAGGCAAACTCAGAGAAAAGGCGAAAGTCGTCCAAAGATGCGGATTACATCGCTGAAGCAGGCAGTGAAAATGAGTTAGCAGATACAAGTGAACCAGCTCCTCCTGGTGAAGATGGAGCAATTGATGATGATGCTAGTGGTCAGGAACCTGACGCAAATATAGGTATGTATATCTTATTCTTGAGTGCTAGGATTCGATTGTTGCTATTCCATGATGTATTTTTTAATATTTGTAACATTTAATTTGCCAGACTAGTTATTCATAAACGATTATGGCTGTTCTTGGTTTTGTGGGCCAGAGCTTCGAGTCTATCTGCCTTGTATTCATTGAGCTTGTCATAGCTGCACACAGGGCCCGTAGTTCAACAACTTTAGTATCACAGTAATATATTAGTATCAGAGCTGACTTAGTTGTATCTTTTGTATTTACCAAAGTGAACACAACCGCAGATCCTGGCGAACCGTCACAAAAAGAAGAAGAAGGAGAGGAAGAAGAAGAAGAGTCAGACCCAGGCCCCCCTGGTGTTGATAATCCTAGTGATGAGCTTGGACAGGAAGCTACGAAGGAGAACATATCGGATGTTGCATCAGATGCAAAGGATGATGATGGTGAGTATATTCCTTGCTAGCCTGTTCATTCTTATTGTATGGTTTGGTACAATTCGTAACGAGAAAGTAGAACTCCAAGAATGTTGGCATGGATTCTTTATTTGTTTTTGAAATATTTTTCTTGGCAATCCCGGAGCACTTTTTGCTTATTTGTGAAATGAAAATGCGCGAAAATGAGTGACCCGAGTGGGGATATAAATTCCGAATCCTTGACTTTGTTTGTCGAGTGCTCTACCGCTGAGTCCCGCTTGGGTCGCTCATTTCCTCGCATTTTTATGTCACAAATTTTCCTGTTGTCCTTACCTGTTTGTATATTTGTAGGCAGAAATTAGGAATGTCGCGCCGTTTCTTCTCCTTTCTCTGCACCTTGTTCTATTTCAACTTAAGTTTATTGTAATTAGTTGATAATTTTATATTTTGTAAAGGCAACAGGATTTAGAAGAAATGAAAAGTGAAAGTGCGAGAAAATAATCGACCCGCTCGAAATAGATTTATTTATTTATGTTTGTTATGGAGGGCCCTTTGAAAATCAGCACTGCTGAAGGGCTAGCCTCCTTAAATGTTTGAAAATGAAATGAAATGAAAATAGTTTAACCCTTGCTTTCCTGTTGTCGCTCAGATAGTGCGTGTTTATTTGTAGTGCTAGTATTAACAGCTGTGCATTTCCAGCGCTTATTCATGTGATTTCTTCAATTCAACAGTTATAAAAAAGAAGAGAGATGGTCGTAAAGAAAAGTCGAATGAGAAAGGCGAGAAGAAATCAAATAAAAGAGATTGGGAAAGGAAGAAGGGAACCGGTTTGGGTGCATTTATGTCGACAATGCGTGATGAGGGTAATGAAGACTCGGATTCAGATTCAGAATCAGAGGAGGAGGAAGAAGAGGAGGAGGACGAGGAAGAAGAAGAGAGTGAAGAAGTAGGAATTTTCTAGCTTGGCAGATGTCAATATATTAGTCTAGTTGCTACATTGGTATTCGATATTAACCGATAAGATGGTGTTTAAAAGCATGGCCTAGTATCAAAGAGTTTTGTATGTAAAATATATCAGAGGTGGAAGAAGTATCAGAACTTGGGAACATAGTTCCGAAGATATTTTTGAAACTAGCATCAAGCCCCAATGACATAATTGAAGTTTACTCTCTTGACTTGAAATTGTATACTCTGGTGAAATATCAGCCAGATACCTCGTTTTCCAGAAAGGAAGAAACGTTTTCCATCTCGGATACAATTTTTGTGTTGTTTATTTGCATTTAATGTGTCATGAGCTCCAATCTATTTGTTGTTGTCTTCACTTAGACGAAGAAAACAGTACCGCTTGATGAATTTGTTGAGGAGAAAAAAGTTGAAGACCAGGAGGAGGAAAGAGAAGAAGGGAGAGAACCAGAGCAGAGGGAGCTTCATAAAACGCTCTCCTTATTCATGAGAAGTGTACCCCCAAGCATTTCGAAAGCAGACATCGCAGCGGTATCTTTATATTAACTTCCTTTTGCCCCTCATCACTAATTGTTTTAGCTTCTCGATTGAAGTGTAGCAGATTAAGCTTGAGATCATTGTTGTTGTGGGGACAGGAAGACCCCAGTTTTATTAGGTATTAGGAAAATACTCATGTCCTTATCATTATTACGTATCTCATCGTTCAGTTGTCATTTGTAACATTCTTTAAGCATTGTTCTATCTTCTCCTTCGTTTTCACAAATGACTGGCTTTGAAATTTTTTACATATGTCCCAGTGCTGCTCTGGTGGACACAGTGGTGCAGTGACAGAGGGGGCTAGGGGGGCTAAGGGGGCTAATCTGATGGAAGCATGCGATGATGCTGTTTTTTCCGAATTTTTTTATACTGCAATGGCCATTTTTGAGGAGATGTAAAGAAAATTGTTGAAAGGTGTTTTTGCTTTTAGCCCCCAAAAAATGTTTCCCATTGCACCTCTGAATACACAAGTTCAGAGCGCAGTTGCACAGTTTGAGACAATTTCTAACGAGATGTATGTAGGGCTTGAGACTACATCTCAAATTTGGATTTCAATCGCATCATGGAATCATTCAAAACATACGTACCCCCAAAATCATCACGTTTTTGACCAATCCACTCACCCTGTACGTGTGAGTACACTTTTTACTTAACCCACCAACCCAACCACTCACCCACTGGGACTACTCTTTTGACTTTATCCATCCATAGACCCTCAATTTACGTAGGTACATTCTGGGCGGTCCCCATTATAAAGTAACTGAAGATATCCTTGCGAGATTTTTAGTTCAGACAATCTTTCTAAGCATCTTTGCGAATTTCCAACACAGGTTTGCAAGCGGTATCCCGGATTTCTTCGAGTTGCTTTGGCAGATCCAAGTCCGGAAAGAAGGTAGCATTCCAATATTTTATTGCAATTTTTAATGCTAAGACTCTTATAAATATGTTCCTAGTTTTACAATGATTTTCTTTCCATGATGTCCGGTACTGTAAGCTTCTGTAATTACGAACACAGTTGATTGATCAAGCGCGCTTGATAAGTCCAATTGTGTGTGTTCTTATTTACAGCATACTGCTCTGTTGTAATTTTGTTTCATTACACTGAGCCTTGGAGCATTACAGTGAGTAAAGTTTGACTGATTATGTACGGTGTTTGGCTACACAGCGAATATCGTACGGTGTTTGGCTACACAGCGAATATCGCTAGTTAAATGTTGTTGAGTTAATGATACTAGAAATTCGCATAGCTATATATATCTATACATATTTTACTCAGGTAAAATTCTGGCAGCAAAAAATATAACGTTAAAGCTAAATTAATATGCCTAATTATAAATGTTTGAATTAAAGTGAAAGAAAATCTTAAAATGGAGAAGAAACCAATGGACTGAGTCTATTTTATAATCCATTTTTTAGTTGCATAACAATTTTTGTATACGAAGTTTTTCTATTTTAGCTTTTATCGAAGAGGATGGGTCACATTTGATAATAACGTAAACATAAAAGATGTCTGCTGGAATCTTAGTAACATCAGGGTAAGATATTGCAATTTTTGTTGTTATTGTTTACTTTATTTTTGAGTATGCTGTTATATCTAGCGTCTTATGCTAATTTAGGCCTACTATGCATGCCGCATCCAGGCATGGGATCCCTAGTTTAACGTCCCTTCCGAAGGACGGCGGAGTGAGTTGCTTTGGTCGTTTTATCTGGAAAGTCTTCTATCCAGGTGTTGACCTAACACATCCAAGCTGGACTTAAGTTAGCTAACGGAAATTAACTGAACTGCTTGGCCACTCACCCCACACCCACAGTCAATTAGAGTGCGCTGCCTTTTTTGCGTCAAATTTTCTCTGCTATCGTTTCATGATTGAGCTCCTGTGTTGATTTAGTTGCATCATGGACAGAATCGTAGTCTGTTTTATGGCTGCGGATCTCTGAATGATGCGGACATCAGAACCTTGTTGGACGTTGTTTTTATTTTGTAATGGTAAAGGCATCAGTTCGCAGTCAAGGTACATTCAGTTTTTATCATGTGATTATTGGGAAACCAAAGATAGGTGACAGGTCAGTAGATTTATAAAAGAACTTGACTTAGTACCTGAGAGGAAAATAATGTACATCGATTGCAACCAAATGGCGTACTTGACAGAGCACAAAGATTTTGCTTTAAATTTTTTTATTTCCTTGTTGGTTTGTGTATCTGCGGTATATATAAGTCAACATTAACAGAACAAGCAATGTTTATACTTCGTTGGATTGGGCATGGCTATATTTGAACGTAATTACTTGATAGGGACAGTGTACAGTTAGAATAAATAACCATCTTATTGCCTTATGTCGATGTAGATCTATCATTTCTATAGTGTTTGAAGCCAGAATATGCACAGAACATTGTCATTATATGCGATTGAGTATAAATACGACTGCAATGGACTGTCGACATTTTCGTTGCGCCTGTTTAGATTTGGTTTTCATGAACACAATGCTGTTCGTTTTGGAGATTTTTTATCTTGAATGGATGATTGTCATTACGCCATTGAGATGTTTGGACAATTAGTAGATTTCTCATAGAGCTTGGTCTTTTCTTGTTGTCACTATCTGTTTGCGAATGAAAAATCAAATATGTGACGTCGTACAATGACCATTATTTACGAATGAAAAATCAAATAGTTTAATGTTAGATTCAATCATTGATTGATTGATTGATTGATTGATTGATTGATTGATTGATTGATTGATTGATTGATTGAGCGGTCTATCCCTTGGTACCACAGCTTGTTTAAGGTGGGAGGTAATACTTGATGTAACAACGGTGTTAATAGATATGGTAGAATTTGTACCGCACCACGTTTTCTTTGTCGTTAATCTTCTCGCCATATAATCCTATCTGAGACCGTAAGATTATTTCTGTATTTAGGTTCACCTTTCGGTCGCTATCCGACGTTTCATACTCTGACGAGTGTCGAACGAAAATAAGCTTTTCAGTATGTCTAAAACATGGCACCGCTTTTTCGTGCTGTAGTGAAGTTCTGTAGTACCAACAGACTTTCACGTATTTCTGTATTGTTGAATTCTTGCAGGCATCCATGTCTTGGCTACGTCCTTTCCAAAGTTACGCCTGTAGTCCTCCTGTTCACACATCTGATTGACTCAGCTCTACTTCTCTGTTTTAGATCAAAGATTCTGAGCTGAATCCTGTCGTAAACCGTGACCTTTCAAAACGCATTCGTCCAATATCTGGAATCACCATGGCCAAACGGGTAGTTTGCTTTGACATCCAATTCTCAGCTGAACTAATCAAAGCTCTGGATGATAAGATTTCCCTTTACTCCAAAGAACAAGAAGAAGAAGAGGATAAAGACCAGACTGCTATGGAAGTTGAAGTTAGTTTTTTTTGACCTGTTATCTGCTAGATTTATGCATCCCTTCTTCTTTGAATCCATTTCTTCCCATCTTGAAATTTGATATTTAAATCGATCCCAAATCGAAGACAATTTACAAACATCCATATTAGGTCCTTTGGCTCATCGTCAAATACAATGCTTCGTATATTTTAGATTCAGTGGGAAAATTTCAGACCACTTCATCATGTTCAGTTTGCACGCGAATAACTTTAATCATTCTCAAAGCAATAGTATATTTATATTCTCATCGATGTGCGTGCAACGTTCGAGGAAAGAAAATTAAAAATATTTGGCCATGATATGATATAAAAGTTCCTGGAATCAAAGTTTTCAAACGATCCGATTGTCTGTCCACTAAGTGCCCTTTTTCAATTTCAGAAAAGTTTGCAATATTCCCGACAGAGTGCAAGGAGGTTGTTAACACCCCTCAGGACCGTTGAATTTTCATAATATGTGGACTAGCACACAGTGCGTGCCGAGGCAAGGGCATGGGGGCATCAGTCCCATTCAATTTTTGCAGAAGTCGTCGGTAATTTGCTGGATAGTCAAGAGAGTAGCTAAAGTAAACTTGAAAATTCAAAATAGTCTTATGCACACACTGCACTGCTCTCTCCCTCTAGCTGTTTGAGTTAATTTTCCATTCTAGACTTTATGTTAATGTTTTTTCTGAAAGCAGAAAATAACTGTAAATAGTTAATTGCCAAGGGGGTGCTTTGAGTATCCTCCCCTTCCCCCCTTTATAGCCACACAGATGGTATTATAGCCATGCGTTCTTTATGAATCCATGTCTAACTAGGATGGAGCTGCCGCACTCTCGGTGCACCATTGACGGTCGTTAGTATTGATTTGTCATTAGAACCTATTCTTGGCTGGCAAGAGGGGTCATATTTTTCAGTCAAATTCTTTTACGGTTGCTTTTGCTAGTAGATCTAAGCTTCACAACGGTCCCCCAACACCCCTGTCCACCTTTAAATAAAGCAAAATAAAACATACTTCCTTCATCCATATATTTTTTCTCATAGCATTCACAAACTCGCCCTATTGTATATTCCTTTTAAATATTCTGTGTCTGAACTAGATTCATCCAAACCTCTTCCCTATCCTGATAGTGGTAATCATAGTTAGTTGACAAAAATTATAATAACAACAAAGTAAAAATGCATTTTTGTTGAGTATGAACTCTTCAACTTGTGCTAAAATCCGCTGTTACAAGTGTGTGTTTTATGTTTGTGCTATAATTTTAGTGCCCTAAATGTTTGGTTTAAAAAGATCTCGCAAAAGCAATAGTACGGTTTTTTATAAGCAGATTTAATTTCTAGCATTGAAAGTTCGGAATATAGTTACCAGTCCCAGATAAATTTCCTTAAAGCAGCATCCTTTCACCAGTTTACAGCGTCATAATCCAGTCTTGTGACTATCTCAATTCTGAATTTTTACTGTAGGAGGAACCTGTTGAAGAGAATGGCGAAGAAAAACGAACGACTGTTGTCGGAAGCAATTTGAATACAAGCGAAGTAACATTACCGGATGAAAATCCATTGCTTGTAAGCCTTCCCCAAATGAAGGATCTTGTTGTTGATGAAGAGGAGCAGATTGGAAATGAGGAGGAAGGCGAAGTAAAAACAAAAGTGATCGATTTGACACGAGATGATTCATTAATGAAGGTTTGGCTCTTTCGTCTGTTTTTTGATGTTGGAGTGTGAGGATGAGATCGACGACAGAACGAGTCGGCATTGATCATGACAGTTATTTATCGTTATCATGTATATATATATATATATATATATAAATATATATATATATATATATATATATATATATATATATATATATATATATATATATATATATATATATATATATATATATATATATATATATATATATATATATATATATATATATATATATATTTATATATATATATATATATATATATACGTCCGTGTTTAACGGATTCATCGCACTGGTCTTGTGTCAGATGCTCATGGCCGTTTCAAATACTTTTTCAAATATCAATGCTGATTCTATGTATGGTCGTCCTGACCTCCAAATTTTGTTTGCTTTGACAATATTCTTAGATGTACTAATCAGTGCTTGTAGATAACGCCTACCAGAACTCCTGCTGTGTTTGCAATAGCTTAGTGGACGTTGCAAATTCTTCTAATATGATCGACGTATTCGCTTAGTTAGCAGTAAGCTTTTTGTTTTATGAGGTGATGCACTACTTACTCTCTGCCCTTCCTTTCAATGTTTTCAATTTTGTCTGTTAATCAGACATTTTCATACGTCATGTTGGTTAATAAAGTTATGTTTTCATCAAATCAAAGATAAGCCAAAGTAATTTAGGGCACTCATCTGCACATGTTATTTGGGTTTTGGCTTAAGAATCTTGGGTATGAAGAGGCTTAAAATTCACATTTCCTACTGTTGTCATCA
Source organism: Mastigias papua (assembly GCA_964019165.1). Lineage (NCBI taxonomy): Eukaryota > Metazoa > Cnidaria > Scyphozoa > Rhizostomeae > Mastigiidae > Mastigias > Mastigias papua. Next base: position 14,713,720 of record OZ025278.1, on the reverse strand, counting down.
TCACTTGTATTTCTATAATCGTATTTACTGATATCTCAAATTGTGCTTGTAATTCTACTGCGGAAATGAACCTTGTCGCTTTTTTGAATGGATGTTTTTGTGGATTTTGCAATATTTTCTAATACCGAAATAGTTCGTATAGAGTGTAATGTCTGATAGCTAAGTGTTTCATATCAAATAATTCCTGTTAATTAGCAATAACGTTTCGAAAAGTTATTTCCAAGATTTTTGTTCTTTGCTGTATTGGCGAGCAATCGAGGTACGGACCTGAAGTTCGATAAGTTCAGACCTGCTGGGCCTTCGCCATTAGGTAGTGGCTAATTTAGATGTTCATCGCCCCTTAGGTCGATAACTAAAAGCTCAGATGTAATTTGAAGACACATGCGGTATGCGGTAGGCCCATACTAGCCCCAGTAGCGACCATATATCCAGCATTTGCAAGCATATTCGAATTGATTAGCTTTTTATGTAACAAACTAGATCACAAATGGTGCCAATGGGATAAGGGGGGTGCCTTAGCAAACCAGTTTGATGGTACATTGCATCTGAGATTGGAGTATGGTTTATCTTCACCAGGTAGTAAACACCACAAATGAAATTACCAGTGGATTTTATAGTTTTGATAAATACATTTTCCACAGGCTCTTGACAAACTAGTTTTGTATTTGCGGATCGTTCATTCGATTGACTACTACAACGGATCGGATTATCCCCACGAAGATGAAATGCCAAATCGTTGTGGAATTCTGCACGTGCGTGGTGAGAAACCAGAAAGACCCAATAGTTCTGAGGGTATGTAGCTGACGGATATGTTGTAGTGTTGTTTTGATTTTTCCTTAAACTGTACAGCGGTATTTTGGTACTTTTTACATTTTTAGTGCCATTAATGAGCATCTTCTCACCAGATCTCAAAGGAAGATCACTATGTTTTAAGGACATAAATTTCTGCAATGATAATATATCATGCATTGTGTTGGAAGATTATGTCCAGTAGCACGTGAGATTTGACTTCTTAGTCTACTGGCGCTTAACTCCCACTTTTCATGGTCACCGCTGCTGCAGATGTTTCTTCGCAATACCGCCTTATCTTTGACCTCCTTCTCATCGGTATCGTGTCTTTTCTGAGCATCCTTTTTGCACACTCCTCCCATTTTCTCTTGAGTCTGCCAGGTTTCCTTCTTCCCACTTTCAATTTTCTCATTCTCTTGCCAGCATACCCTTTCATCTCTTTTTATTAGGTGACCAGGCCATCACAGTCTTGTTTCCATCCGCTTTCCTTGTTACTCACCCATCCCAGTCTCCCTTTTCACAACTTTATTCCTTATCTAGCCCATTCAGGTCCATATCTAGTCCATTCTCATTCTCGCGTTAGTTACTGACTGGCAGACGAATACGAGGCAGAAAATGAAGCATTACTTGGAGAGTGCAGACGAACGTCTTGGTGACGATGAGGTGCAAAAGCTGGGGAAAAAAAATGTCAACGAGTATCCTTTCAATTCTTTGTTTAGAGTTTTTATCGAACTGTGAGATCTCTTTGTTAGTACTTAGCACCAATCTGATTGCTGTTGAATGATTATCTTAATTTATCCTTTAAGCTCTCCCTCTCAACTAAGCCCCCTCTCCAATAAGCTCCCCTCTAAAGTGCTTGAAAACAGTAGCCCCTGGGGGGCTTAGTAGAGAATTTACGGTGCTTTCTTGGAGCCGCAATTCAAAGCCATATCGAAAAGGGAAAGTTGTACAGGACCTCTGCAGTACTCTTCGTTGCTTATTAAAGGGAGTTGTAACTGAAGTCGGATCAGATTCTCTACAATGTACTAATTAGGGGTTTGTTTGTTTTGATCTCGTTGAGGAGTTTTGAATAGATCCTAGGTAAACCAACAAAGGCCTTAGTCTTGTCTGGGGAGGTTTGAGAAAATTCAAATTCATCGTTTCTTGTTATATAAACAAGCCAATATTGATACACTTGTATATGACCCATTATTCTTGTCGTACTATCCTGCGTGCAGTTATTTTTCCATGGGACCGTATTGGAAGCAGAGAATATTGTGGAGAGCACTACCAAAAGATTGAACTGAATTCTAAATAGTATTAAATGCATTTTGTTTTTTTTGCATGAATAAAAAAATAGCTTGGAAAATGACAGTAATGGAACTTCAGTCCATGTATAAGATGACGCTACAGAATATATTTACGTTGCAGGCTCTGTTTAACCTTGTACGGGCCAATCGGAATCAACCAAATTTTCGTATGTGGCCCACGGGCCGTGCGATGCCCAGAGTTGATGATTTAGATTGTCATTAAAGCTTTAGTGCAGGGCGAAAAGTTGTGACTTTGACCTCTAACTGTCATCTTGAAAATTTTTAATGATCTTGAAAATAAATATTCCTAATGTAAGAATTAGTGTTTTCTTCAACTACGAAACTTTCTTGCGCAAAGCTGCGAGATTTATCTGACATTAAAAACCATCTCTTGTGAGGTCTGGGTGTGATCCTGAAAAGTTTCCTTTGGGCTCTGCCTATGAAGCATTAATGTCTGCTAGGTAGTGGTCATGTAGATTCCCCTGGTTTTAGGCCCTGCGCGAGGGGGCTAGCATTTAATCAAGAAACAGAGGTGCACCTCAGGCACTGTTTTTTTGAAATATTTTCCTTAATGGTTTTTCAGAGAAGTTGAGAATTTTATAGAATCAAATGCGCTTGAGCTTGCAAAGGACAAATGGCTTTGTCCGCTTAGCGGGAAAAAGTTCAGAGCCAAAGAATTCGTTATCAAGCATATACACAATAAACATTCGGATAAACTCAAGGCAGTGCGACTGGAGGTATGTTAGAGTACAATGTATTGTTTGTGCAAGCCATGAAATATACCTTTACAACGGGGGTGAAAGTTTCTCCTGATTGTAAGCATAGCCTCCAAATGTTTCATTGGCTGAGAGCTCTGATCAGGTTTATTTTCTCCCAACCTAATTGACCAATCACCATGCTAAATGAGCCTAGTCTTAGCGTGTGTGGTCAGAATCCTGCATGATGATTGGTCAGTTAGGTTTTGGAAAAATTAGACTTGACAGGGTTCTAAAACATTTGGCTGCTATGCTGTAAATGTATTATCTCTCAGCACAAGGATGTTTCAAGTTAGCATGAGGTAACTTGGTTTCAGCCTCAGTTATGTTTGTCATTCTCAGAACTTGAGCGTCAGACAGTGCTTATGATATTGTTATGATATTGTTATGATAGTGTTATGATAGGAGAATTTCAAACATCAGCATGAATTAAGTATGGTGCACATTTCAATATGCTTTTGTCTCTCGAATTGGAGTTTTCCTATCTAGTTCACATATACTTATGCTTCTATTGAAGGTATCTGAGCCTCAGGGATATAGTTTAATACAGGGGTGGGCAAACTTTTGAGAGTAAGGGCCACATTCACAAACTCTAAGTCTTTCTAGGGCCGCATAGTATGTTGCCAAATATTTCTCAAGACACAGAGCGGTATATAATTAGCTATTGAAGTAGTATTAAGTAATATTAAACAGTAGAAACTTGAACTGAAGCACATACATTTGGAAAACGAAGTCATGTAGTTACCAACTGTTATGAAAAGGACAATGTCAATGAGAATGTCATAAACGAAAAGGACAATGTCATAAACGAAGTTATTTTTGCTTCCTAACAGTTTTTGGTGGGCCTCAAAAAAGCACTTGGCGGCCGTAGTTTGCTCATCTCTGGTTTAATATGTTTGTTTTGCCTTTGGGATGCACATAGCATCTGCTTAATTTTATGAGCAATTTGAGCAACACGGTAATGATGTCATATTCTGACTGGATTGAGACCATGATATTAGACTGTGGCCGCCATTTTACCTCCTCACGTTTACTAGCTTCTTAATCGTAAGAGAGCTGGGACCTAGTATCTGCCAAGGGGGTTGGTCTCTGCACTACAGCGGTGTGCTCATAATTTTTATGCTAATTAAACATATATATATATATATATATATATATATATATATATATATATATATATATATATATATATATATATATATATATATATATATATATATATATATATATATATATATATATATATATATATATATATATCACGATGATTAAGTGTCCTTTTGATTTCTGCGAAGCCAGATGAGTCCCATACTGTAAATCTACGCGTGATTTAAAACGAGAACTCTCTTTGTTTCTAGGTCGAGTTTTTTAACAACTACCTTGCTGACCCGAAACGGCCTCATTTCTTTGAGTCAAGCCCCAGTAAATCAGGAGGAAGTAGCGGCCAATACAATCACCCACAACAAGCACTGGGCCCAGGAATGGGATGGAACCTTCGTGGCCCTATGGGAATTTATGGCGGTAAGTGCTCTGTTGTTTTTTATTTGAAAAAGAAATTCATTTGCGAAAGTTTGAAGATGAAGTTGGAATTTTTGTAGATGTGTGGATGCAAAAACTGGATACTTCATGGCTCTGAAAAACAATTGCTAATTAATATCTTTGAGTTTTTGAACTCCATTAGGTATTATACATTGCAATTCCGTTCCCAAAGTAGGCATAGGGCATATGTGATAATATTTACTGCAAAGATCAACTATTGGTTTGAGGAGGGTCCTTAGCAGCACTTTTCAATACAATGACATAGTAGCATGAAAATTTGAAATGATTTTCAAATTCATGAATGTTGCCTAGTAATGGCTGTTCATTTTAAAGCAAGGTCACGAAATTTCGTCTCTCTAACAAAGTTGTGACTCTCAGTCTTAAGATTACCGTAGATATTTTTTAAAAAAATACCTGAAAGATCAATCTAATAGCATACCATGCTTCCGTATTTGTTGAAAAATTCATTTTATGGATATTTAGAAACTCCAATTTTGAATCAAGGAATAGTTCTTATTTCTTGCACTACTAAAGAAAAACTCCTGAACGAATTTCTCAATTTAATAAATTTGTATAACTGTAAATGATTGAGAATCGAAAAACTGCTGCCATTCATTACAACATAATTCGGATGAATTATGTGTAGTCCATGGGTTTCCTCATATCTGCTAATATTTGACGAGAACAGCTGCCCATCTTTCTCCTCCTTGATCGCATCTCGATTTACATTTAAACCAAAATATTTTATATTGGAAAAATGACATAATTATCTTTGATAGAGCTGGGGGCCTCTCAATTTAATAAGTCCTCCCCTCGAATGAGCCCCCACCCGCATAATCGTTTCTGACAAATTAGCCCCGGGGACGTAGTCGAGTCATTAGGGTAGTTCTAGATGTGCAGTTTAGATACTAAAGCTGTTAAATAACTCTTGACACTACAACGTGATCGACAGAGATTCAAATAAAGAACTTAATAAACTAGGCCTGTAGTTAGGTTCCTTAAAGGAAAAACGCACATGAACTGAGATTTTAATAGAATGTTACCATCCATGGTCGAATTTATAAAATTGATTGGTACTAGAGTTGATGCAAGAATTGAGCTTCCAGAGTGGTTTTTCTAAGTTCAATACTTTACTTTTTGCAGGCCCGTAGCCAGCTTGCATTCACAAAGGGGGCACAGCCAATATATGTTATACATATATACAGTATATTTATATATATATATATATATATATATATATATATATATATATATATATATATATATATATATATATATATACAATCAGTAGCTAGCAACCAGAATTTATCCTTTTTTGGTGCAAACAGAATGGTTGGCATTATGCTCAGAAAAATCAGAAAAAAATATATATCAATATATATAAAATTCATCTCTTGAGGGGGGCACAGAGTCAAATTTCACAAGTCCAGGGGGGCGTTGCTCCCCTTGGCTACGGACCTGCTTTTTTGTCAAGCAATGCCACCCTTGTTTTCTTTGTAAAATCGAGGATTGGTGAGAAGAATTCTACTGTCTGTAAGACGCTGTTTTTTCTGGAAGAGATCTCACAGTCTATCCGAGTTTTAGAGCGAAGCTCTTTGAGGACTTTTGATGGAAAAGTTGGCATGTGTTACAAGAGCACCTTAGTATTGTTTATATTCACCAGGCTATACCGTAAATCCTCGAATTGGCCCCCCCTCGAATAAGCCCCCCCTCGAATAAGCCCCCATGCTAGAACTTCAAATTGTTAATAAGCCCCCCTCGAATAAGCCCCCACCCCTGATGATGATGAAGACTTTCATAAAGACTAATGCTCAACTTTATACTGTTCTTGTAATAGTATGGAGAGAAGGAGCTTTGACAATGAGCTTTTTATACGGCATTTGTCAAATAATTTTATAAGGCCCCCCCTCGAATAAGCCCCCCCTCGAATAAGCCCCCACCCAAAAAGCATCAAAAATAAATAAGCCCCCAGGGGGCTAATTCGAGGATTTACGGTACCTTAAAAAATCTTTCAATTCGTATATCTGTCAACGTCTTGTTGAGGCAAAGTAGTCGACCAGAGGGATAATTTCCCTTCAACCTTTTCAGCGTATCATTGAAGCGAATACTTGTGTTTCGATCGTTTGACTTGCGTTGACATTGTAACAGGATGGGAAAATGTTTAAGTTCAGAATGGCGGCAGTAACTGCGAAGGCGCTCTGTAAATTGACGACCAAAACGCGGGATGTAAGCACACGACAGTACGGCCAGAAGGTTATGTTTAGATGGTCGTATATCGACCGTTAGCACAAAAAATGCGATCAATGTTGTGCGCATATTCATACAGGAGTCAATTAACCCCTGATCTCGATGGTAGGTAACAGTACAACCTTGAAGGGCGAAATGATGAAATGATCCATGAAGGGCGCTGCGCATTTTTCGCGCATGTCAAATACATTTTTTCCATCCTGTTTGACATTGTTACAACTAAAAACCTCGAATCGAGACTTGAAAGGTTGCTGTTGCTATTACCTGGCTGGTATATGAAAAACAGGCCCGCAGAGAGGGGGCAGGTTGGGCAGATTGCCACGGGCCCCAAGCCTGAGAGTGGCCCCTGAACGCTAGGAAATTTCGTAATGACTTCGAGAAGGACCCCGTTTTTTATTTGCCGCGGACCCTATACAAGCTCGTGGCGTGCCTGTATAAAAATAACCGGCCTTGTACGAGGCATAGGTAAGAAAAGGAAGGAAATATCTAGCGTGCTGGTTGTATATCTAAAAGAGGCATCTCTTTTGTTTTCAGGCTGTAAACCGGAGTTTGTTTAATCAATTATCTGTATTTATTTGCATTCACTGGAGGCCACTTTACAAGATCACATCAATGCAAAGTGTCCGTCAAATAGACTTCATAGTTTTTTCTTTGATCTTTGAAAGGATCTTCTAATTAGGTTGGACAAATCTGATTTTCCATTTGACAGCTGGCCAGTTATCATGGCCACGAGCATTTGAATAAAGCATACTTCGTAATCTGTTCAAGAACTATTTTTTGTGGGAATTCTCGAGTATCATAGAATTCTTCCTTTTTTGATGTTTCTGAGACAAGAAAGATATGTAGAAAATCACTTGAAATTCGCACAAAGACTTTGCTTTATTAGAATAAATTTGTCGGGAAGATTCAATATGTTGAATGTTTTCTTTTCGGTAGAACGAAGCAAATAATCTACACGACCATATGTTTAATAACCTCACTAGTGGCATTTACTTCTGTGGGTTTTCTTCATGAATGTAGGTTATTTGAATCCGTAATTTCAGCTTATTGCAGGATAATCTCACAATTCCAGGCTCTGTGCGAAGATGTTGTGGTTTCTTATAACTGTAGATTTGCACTGTTTTGTTTTCGTAACACGAAATTCCTTCACGTTGGTTCAATTATTTCAGCGTTTCATAAATATTTATTGATTCGTTCGTCCATTGGTCTTGTTGTTCGCTTGTTTGTTTTTCAAACTTTCTCTTCCTAACTTTTATAGCTTGATCATAACGGCAAAGCTTGTAGACCTGTTAAAAGTTTCAATCATTTTGACACTTTTTGTAGCACATTTAAAATAAATAGCTGTATGTATTTTTCAGCAATATTATGTCTTCTGCATTTCAAATTTCACCAGGAATACAGCCAGTGCTGAAAAAGTGGGAAAGGTTTTACACCCTGAATTATTAATTACCCCCTTTCTGTCATGCACCCGTCAGCACAAACTTATCAAAAGACAGCCTCTAAGCCACCTTTCTCGACCTTAGGGAATTTCCACTAAGAGAAAATTTAGCTTTTGAAGATAGGAGTGACAAGATGTTATTGTGCATCTCAAAAGTAATGTATTTTATGGTAAGCACTGACCAACACGGCAATTCTAAATGGATTGCCTCCGTCCTTTTGCCATTTGTTGGGCTTTTCTCTATAACTGATAGTAAGATAGATTATGTATTGGCTGTATTTTTGGATTGTAAACTAACGTCTTTTGACTTTGGCTAATTTCATTTGAGAAATATTCATATTATACTGTTGTGGTGAGATGGGAGTCGCTTAAATTGCACTTCATAGATGGGCAGCAGTAAGAAAAGCTGGAAAAACTGGACAAATGCACTCCTGGTTGTCGTTTGCTATGTCTTTTGTTTTTTCTAGAGTTTCAGACAAAAAGATGCATTCATCCCAATATTTTAGGACGGTCAAAGATTAGCGACATATGCTAGTTGGGTTGGGTGGGCAATGCCCCCTTTGGCTTCATGCCTGATTTTCAGCATGCGTTTGGTTGGAAGTCGTGGGAAGTGAAAAACTTGCCAGGTTATTGTCGATTAATAGCACATGTGTTTATAAATTCTGTTATTGATTAGCCTGTCCTGTTCTCTCGTGAATGCTGGTGGCAGAGGAGAGCAGCCACGTGATAGCTAACGGGGCGCTAGAGGTCCTGAGGCCGTGGGCGCTAGACAGGGACGTAGGAAGCATCTAAAGAGTGGGGGGGCCAAATCCGAAAAGGGGCACATTACCACACCCATTTTGGGCTTGAAAGGGGCACTTTTGCATAGTTTGCTAAATGAAAGTTGGTGACAATACTGGCCAAGTATTTGTGCAAATATTGTAGAATTTCCAAAATGAGGTCGTCCTTAATTTTTTCTCATTGTTTTACAGTCCCAAATAAAATGCAATTTTTTTATAGGGCCCCGAGCGCCGTTTACTCCGCCAAGTTACGGTGGCGGTTTTCAAGCTGGACCTGAGGCTTATAACAGAGGTGGTGGCATTTACCAACCAAAATCTTCAAGGTATTTGTACAATGTCTCTTATAGTGCCATTCTATAATATAGACAAGGTCATGTGAGTATTATTGCATGATATTTATGTGGAAGATAGCTTTAATCAGGAATTTAAATATAAAAATTTAAATATAGAGAAATGCTGATGAGCTTGTAGTGGTTCTTATCGTGGGCTCGATCGAGCCACAGGGGCTCAGCAAGACAGTGTCAGGAGTTTGGTGGAGTTATAGACACATTGCTGATTCATATTTAGAAAGATCATATTTTATTTTTCCAATTAAAAAGGATTCAGTCTATGCCCACGTGGAACTGATGAGGTCCAGTACACCTGTATGTTAATAACCACTGTGATCACGTGTCGTACACAAATTTCGTCCGCGTTGACGATCTATGTGCATGAGCACCCTGTTATCAATGTGCAACTCCCTTTCATAAGAAAGCACGCGAGATGAATTTTTTCAACATCGGCTAGCTAGAAGATACCATAGTTTAACTTAGGTGACTTAAATACATTACTTTTCTTATCAATTTTGTTACGGGATTATTTGAATTCGCATGGCACGTTGTAGGCACAATTTATCCAGTGTATCACCATTGTTAAATGATTAAATATGAAAATGAAATGCTGGAAGAAGAAGGCAGCTTTATGATAAAACGTAGAACCAGAACGACGACAAAAGCCATTTGGAATTTTTTTGAGTTGAATTACGCACCTCCCTTCAGTAATGAGCCCCCCCGGGAGCCCATTTTTAAGAAAGCGCCCACGTCGACAATTCTGTGAAATGCTGTATTTGAGTCTTCGTTCTTTCTCATTAGAGTTGGAATGGCTTCTCGTGACAGAAAGGTTGTTCATTACAAAGACCTTGACGCCCCCGACGATATGGATTTCTTCTAAATAAAAGACAGCTTATGAACTATACCCTTGTTGTATAGACAATCGCTCATTTTTCATCAGTTACTTTCGGTATCATCATAGGATGTAGATACAATGATATATCATCTACCTAAAGAACATATTTTTTTGTGTTTTATCTACCGAATTGTTTTATCTACCGAAATTGTTTAGCAATCGCGTACAGTACAACTATAAGTTCCTTTGCCTTGCTGTTTATTGACAATATTTGATTATTCAGTCTTCCTAAGTTGTTCTTTGGAATATCCATGTGTTATATTTTCCAGCCCCCCCAATTGTAAAATAAAAAATATTTTTCAGGACGTTTTCCAACCCCCCCCCCCTATTATTCCCAACCCCTGTTTATTCGGTACTGAAGAGTAAGTACATTAGTAATAATGATAATATTATAAACACGTTCTTGGTTCTCTTGGTTGGATTAGGATGTTTCCAGCGGTCATACACATTTCTGCCGTTCTTGCGAAAAAACCCTACGCAGGGTTCAGGCAGGAGTTGATTGAAGATAGTTATGATGAGCGAACCGACAACTCTGACTTTTTTCGTTGAAGAAAATTTTGCCCCTTGCAGGACAGAGCGTTGTTAGTTGAACGGGAAAGTGGCTTTCTCAGCTGTTTTTTTAATTATTAATCAGCTCCGCGCTATTTTACTCCATGACGCGATAACGGGAAAGGTTTGCTAGAGGAGGAAATGGTGATGAACAAACCGATTGCCTATAACAATAGATACCCGTTCCCATAATGCATTGTTCGCTGGTTGAGCAAAGCGAATAGTCGACGTCACAACAGGATAAGGTATATTCTCAAGAGGTGTAAAGAATGGCAGTAGTACAGTTAAATTTGTAATTCCCAGGATAATTAGATACAATTGAGGCATTGTTTGCAAACTTCTGTCAACTCAAAATACTTACCAAAGCTTCTGCAAGTGGCCTAGTGAAAAAAGAGGCATACTGAGTAGATGAGATAATGTTGAACACTACAAGAAGATGCAGAGTTACTGGGGCTCACCAGCACCTGAGTTGACAGTGTTATGATATGACAAGAGGGCAAGAATGAAACTCTTGTCAAAAATATCAAGGTAATTGGCCTTTTATTGGTATCATCCTGTCGTATATCTATGATGGCTTTAGGCTATATTTACACATGGACTTGGGGATGGTTCTATTTTGAACCGTTCTGCGTAGGTACGGATAGTCTTGCTGTTTACATTATGCCATGGAACCGTCCTGTGAAGTACCATTTCTTCCCATGCATTCGTGCATGGACGCTTCCAACTTAGCCTACAAATAGCTTCCCTTTTGCCTCATTTCTAAGCTTGCCCGGCGAGAACCATTTTTGGAGTTGACATATGAACTTTTGGGTACGGTTCCAAACAGGACCTACTTTCGTAGTGGACCCGTTTAGGTACGGCTAGTGTTTCGGTTTGGAACGTTTCCATCATTTACCCTGCTAAGGCAAGGCGTATCCGTAACTATTTGGGTGTTGTTCCGTTTGGGACCGCTCCTTTGTGTACGAACCTTGCGCAACTGGAGTTCTCAAGTAAATTCACCTCTGTTGGTAGAGTCGGGGATCAAGAGTTCGATTCACTCTGGTGTCCTCTCGTATATGTCATTTTCTCACACTTTCATTTCATTTAGAGTGAATTTATCTAGCTTTAATGGTCACATGTGATACAATAATGTCGTCAAACAGGCCTGGTCATGACGCGAAGATTCCCTGCGAGAGCTATCTGCTTGTAGCTTCAGTATGAAAATCCTCTGCTACTGATGGTCAAGGCACCATATCCAGGAGATATCTAGCTACTTTTACGAGAGCTGTTTATTTATGAATTAGAAACAGGTGTTAAACACATTAGCTTTGTTGAAACTTGTCTGGTAGACCTGGTATTGAAATCTTTGTTCTCTGCTCGTAAATAGAGCACGTTTTACCAACAAAAAGACATTCTGCATATATTTTACCAGTCTGCGTTTTCTTATTTGAGCCAGCAACTATATCAATAGCCCAAAGCAGTAATTATATATGTCTCCTGCTGTGATGTTTTTGCCGTCTATTTTATCTGTGCATCATATTTTTGTAAATGACTGACCCTATGTACATCAGCTTTGTCTGGTAATCACTTAGCTCGGGATATTTTGAAAACGAATGGATGGACTTTTGATATCTGCATCACTGATATATGTTTCCTGGTGAATTTTTACGTCATATTAAGTTATTAGGTTGAAATTATATAAAAAGGAACTCTGCAATTCCTATGCAGACCTACAAACATGGAAGCTCGGAACAGGTTTGATACTTTAATTAAAAGCTGACGTAGTTATATTTTGGTTAGACAAAAGCTCATATTAAGGTTTCTTGAAAGAAACATAGCAAATTGTATACCACCTGCTGGATGCAAAGATAATTAAAAATAGTATTCTACTTAAGCATTGCCCCTGCGGAGATGCCTCAAGATCTCGTCTAAGTTGTTGTGGTTGTTCTGCACTTATAGAAGCTAAGTTCTGAGCGCTGATTTGCTGTTGGGAAAGTCAATGGTTCGAAGCTGTCCTTCGTCCACGGTTTGGATGCTTGCTCACCGTCAACCCAGCAACGAATGGTTACCAGGTAGCAACACAAGGTAGACAAAGTCGGCGAGGACAGGAACTAGCCTAACCAACTTGAAAATGCCGACGGCCAAGGGTAAGCGTCCACTCCAACAGGCACCCATCCCCTCCTAAAAAACGTATAGGGGTGCATATCAGACTAACCTTTTTTCATTTACTTGACAATAGCCAGGTCGTGAATGGTGAGAAAGAAATTGCCAAAAAAGTAGAATCGTTGCTTCTTCCAGGCTGAATGTAAATGTCAGCATGACAGACTGATTTCGGGCCTGCCAAGCCTCTCAAGATTGTTCTTTATGCTGATCTAAAATACTTGCCATATGTCCTTGGGACACTTACAAAAATCCAATGAAAAACCGCATTGCTCTACATCTAGTCATTGTTGCTACATACACGCACCCCCCTTCCCCCTAGAACAATGTTAGTTCATCTATGGGACACTTGAAGTTGGCAGGCCACTGAAATTTTCCCATTATCGCATGTACTTTTCCCAAAAACCAGTCGTTGTTTGAGGGAAGGAGAGAGGTGAAAGTTTATTGCAGAATACAAAATGTGCGAAGTTTCCCAAGGTGTTCATTGTGAAAGTGCATTGCAGAATACAAACTGCGCGAAGTGTCTCAGGACTTTTCCGACTATTGTACAATATGCTGACGCTAGTAAATTCTATCCACTGATTAGTATTTCATGCTTTCTTCGGCTTCTTGTCTTCTGCACTGCAATAGCCACTTCTATATTAATATTGATAAATACCAGTGCACAGCTATGGTTTTATTGCCCTAAGGAAAGCCTGCGACACAGTTGACCATCACGCTCCGACGCACTATGGTATAAGCGATCTTGAAATTCGCTGATCCTATTCCTGTCTTAAAAATCGAGAGGAGTTCTGCAAGCTCGATGGTTTTGTGCCTAAAAGTCAGGAAATAAGTATTGGTGTTCCAAAAGGATCTTGTCCAAGTCTCCTTATATTTATTGTTTAAGCAAATGTTCACATGTTTTTAACTGAGGCCCCCGCGAAAATCAGCTAAGCTGAAGGGCAAACCGCCTTAAATATGCAAAATGAATGCTGACGGTGCAACGGTATCTAAGTCAAGTTAAAGTGCACGCATCTTGGATTCTGTCTTCAGCGCAGAAGTTGCCTGTGTGTCCTGCAACGCAATGCGCTTTGTCTTACTATTTTGAACAGTTTGACTATGACCATGTGATCATAACAGAAACTAAGTCGATCAATACCTTCCTTAACGGAGTACCAAACCCAAAGATAAAATCCGACTGGGGACTAACTTGGCTCTTGCTTTAATTTAGTATCCCATGCAACATCTGATTGAGGGTACAGTACATAGCGTAACATATACGAAATATTGCTGAGCCTCGCTTCAGACATTGCTACTCCCTTTGGAACACAACACTTCAGGTGAGATAGACCAGTGAGATAGACCCATATAAAGGGTGCGGGGCAGAGTTGTGTGCATGATCACCGGTGATGCGGAGGCGTAGTTCCTTCCAATACTTGCAAACAATCCAGTGAACCTCAGCCTCTTTCAGTACGTTTTCTCTGATTTGATAGAATGCTTATATTTCATTCAGTAGCATTCTTCATTTCAGAAGATCACACGTTTCACGAAATAATTGGTTACACCACCAAGCGTTCTACCCGCCTAAAAGCCATGTTGTGGCCAGGGTAAGTAAAGTGGGGGTAAGAAATTGATGGGATCTTGGGATCAATCAAATTTTTAGAGCTACGCTTGACTAGAGTGCACCTCCCCAATAGTGTGTCTGTCACAAGCGATAAGAACTTTTGACAATTTTGTGACAGTTATTCTACCAAACAGAGCTCCTGCGGAAGAATATTTTGCCAATAGTAAGAGGGCAGGCAATTCCGCCATACCTCCCCCTGACCACGCCATTAGGAGCTACTGCCTTTGTGAATAAAGTAATTCATAGATTACTAAATAGGACATTTCAATAATGCACCTCTCAAAAACCTGGCAGTACATGATTGTCTTGCTTGTAAAGAATACACGGTACATTTATGAAAATAATATATATAACAGAAAATAGCAGAGCCTACCAAAAGTTTCCAGAAGAGATAATAATTAGATGGTTAAGAGTTTTGTGTTAATCCAAGGTTTATTTCTATTGCTAAAGATGAAGATGAAGTAGCTTGACCTTATTGAGATGTCCATTGCTTTCTAATAAATTTTTTGACACTTCATATAATTCCCAATGATTAAGATACAACGGTAAACCTCTATGTGAAGGTGGTTTACAGTTGACTACTTGTGGTACAAAATTTGAATAAGTCTATAATGGCAAAACATCTGGCGTAGTCCAATCTTGATCTCTTCTGCAAAAAGTATAATAAGTTGATCTGATAGCGATGGTGGATAGTTTTCCTAGGATGTAAGTGTGATGTTGGTCGGCTATATTAAGATCTTCAAGTATTTTAGTGAAATCGGTTGAAAGTAAAGAAAATGTACCTAATATGCTAACAGAAGGATTTATAAGTGTAACTTGATTGTACTGATATCGTGGTGTCATGATAAAAACATGATATTTCATATCTTTACGTGCTATGCTATTAGCAAAGATTAGTTCCATAACAAACAGTAAGTTCAAGAATATATAGACACTTTTCACGGATATTTAAGAGCAGATCCAGTCTTGAGCTATCTCTAGTAATAACTGAGCGACTTAGAAAGCCTGGAAGATCAACGGACAATGATGCCCCCTTCAATGGCTTTTAAGGTCAAGGCAATGAAATGAAGCACTGAATCATGGCGCCAAGAGTAACTACCTTCGCTAAGGTACACGTTGCGTCCGGCTACAACGTGAGGGAGAGACTGGCATCAGGCAAAAACTACAATCAGAGGAGGAAGAGAGACCCCATTTTGAGATATTTTACTTAGTATGAAGTGTATTATTCATGTACTGTAATATTGTTTATTCTTCGTCAGGTGAAAATATAAGGACATTTCGAGTGATTGTCTGACATTGGATAAATTTAGTTGAAGGAGGATAGATGTTCAATCAAAACTTAGTTTTAGTAGGGAAGACGTTCCTAAGGGTTCCACGGACAGGAATTTCCAGCCATTTACGGATAAAGGAGGCGACAATATTCTCAAGGTTCTCTGATACCCATGTTTTCGAAAGATCAACTACAGTGGAATGTCAAGAAATTTTAGAAAGTACAACAAGATTTTATACTTTGGGTGCAGAGGTAAGAAGTCCAGTCTGAGTTAGGACCGTATTTAGCTGTTCGGTTAATGTAACTTTATGCATTTTGCTAGTCATGCCAAAATCAAAGTGTCTACCAAAGTATTTAAAAGAATCTCGGGTGTAAACATGGAGTATTAATTTATTGTTTATAAGAAGTTTAGGTTGATGTTGGATTAATTTTGTTGCTGCTTTCTTTATAACAAATGTGATGCATTTGTCTACTCAGATAACCATATCAGTCCACAGGCAACAAACGATAGCAACAACAACAACAATACTAGTAATAATAGTACTTTGCAAGCCTAAGCTGTTCGTCATAAAATGGCGATCCTTTTCAAACCGCTAGAACTTAGTAATAATTGTGAGAAGCTCGAAGGAGGCTTGAAATGTGCGTTCTAAATCTAAATCTCTGTGTATCATGATTTGCGACTGGCATTCTAACAACAAGTTCTAAGTACGAATTCTCACTGCTCTAAAATATTGTTGGTGACACTACACCGCAAACGTCGCCTTCGCATTACCACTCATGGTATCGCAGAAAAAGAGAAGGAATGTTCAGATATTCTCTGCATATCAGGTTAATAACTAAGAAATTCAATTAAAGTCCTTAATTTTCGCACAGTTACTCTCAGATAAACCACTTGAATGATACTGTCAGTATCTAATATCTACAATGTTCAATATGCAATTAACATACATTAAGATTTGTTAAATTATTCAGGAAAAACCACAGGTAAGTGCCTGCGTCCCATGGAATTCCAATCTTTATCTAAAGAGAACTTAGAGGGTGCCGAACTTACTCTACTTATGGGTAGATCTCTCTCCTCTGCAATTCAGGGTGAATCTGAAAGCACAGTGAAAATCCTTCTAACACATTTGGAATCCACGAGAGCTTTACTTGCTTCACTTTGACTCATACAAAATCATCTAAGTGAACTTGCTTAACAAGTGGAGATCATTTTTACACCGCTGTCGCGGTTTCTTTACACCAGTACCAACTTAAGCTAGAAATCCAGC
Source organism: Mastigias papua (assembly GCA_964019165.1). NCBI lineage: Eukaryota > Metazoa > Cnidaria > Scyphozoa > Rhizostomeae > Mastigiidae > Mastigias > Mastigias papua. The sequence goes on along the minus strand of OZ025278.1, from coordinate 14,696,831 downwards.
TGTTCAATTCCCAGATCTTGTACAAGATCATCGCTAAACTGGAATTCTGCATCAAAGGCCTTCGAAACGGCTTTCAGCTCCATCGCAGTGCACCCACAAGAGCAACATCTAGCTAAAGAGAAGATAACCATCCTTGTCATTCAGCGCGAAAAACTGGTGCTGATCCCCCTCTCACCTTCCTCTCTAAGAACAATACGCTTCTTTCGATAATAGAAAGTCCAATGGCATAGGAGTAAACTGATAGCTAAGGGCAGGGGGGGGGGTCTTTCCTACATATTTTTAAATAAAAAACTAAGAATTGAAAAGTATGTTGGTACCACAGAACTTCACTACAGCAGGAAAAAGCGGCACCATATTTTAGACATACTGAAAAGCTTTTTTCCGTCAAACACTCGTCAGAGTATGAAACCTCAGAGTTCACTTTTCGGTCGCTATCCGACGTTTCATACTCTGACGACTGTCGGACGAAAAACTTTTTCAGTATGCCTAAAACATGGTTCCGCTTTTTAGTGCTGTATTAAACTAAGAATGCACTGTACGTATCTAAGAAACCGAGAACATGGCCTAGTAAATAATGAACCTTAATACTTTTAAATTTTGTGAACTCTAATTGTTACATTAGAATGATTCCGTTTGCTGCATTGTACGATTTGGTTTAACACGATGTTGACTTTAACTTTACAATACATAACTTAACAAGTGTAACCACACGACAGAGTAAGCCTATCAATTAGCTTGTGTATCCATTCCCGATCGAAACTGGATGAAATGAACCTATTACAATTTTCATACTAATCGTTATGCGCCACATAGCACACAGAGCATCGGTAAATAAAAAGGAGAATAATTAAATGCTAAACAATACAAGATTTATTAATTCTGTTTCTTGTCATTTGATTCATCTATAAGATGCTCAGTATTATAGTGTTTGTGTGTGCCTCGGCACTATTGGTAAATCATTTGGAATTGCAGTAGAACTCTGCTCCCTGACGCTACTCTATACCCTGGACGTTTCGAGTCCTGTTAATTGAAAACTTACTGTCGATGGCCGTTTAGTCTTTTTTTTGCTAATTTCATCATCATTTTTTATCTCCGTGAGTGGAACTGAGGCCTTATTGTGGTTACGGCAAATCAAAGTGGATGCCTCCTCTCTGAGGGCTGACCTTCTTCTTGCGCGGTGTCTACATATGAGCTTGGACAGAGTCGCTCTGAAATCTTTTTGAAAAAACGCGTATATCATCGGGTTGATCAAGCTGTTGGCAAAAATAGTGAAAAGTGCCACTTTTGCAAAATCTTCAGGGATAAGATTTCTGTAGTTTAACGAATCAAAAATATTTATTATGACAAGAGGGCACCAGCAAAGGACAAAGACAACACCGATCAACGCCACCAGTTTTGTTGCTTTGACGTGCTTGACAAGGGACTTCAGCGAGTTTCGGCGCTTTATGCCGCTTGTCGTTCCTCTCCTCTGGTCCTCAGCAAAGTCCTCCATGCATGAAATAGCATCGACGTGGCGTTTAGCAACCCGAAAGATGCCGATGTAGATCCGTGTGAGAACACTACATGTGAGTAAAACCCCAACACTCATCAAGCCGACATAGATTCTTTGGGTAAGTTGCTTCTCGTTATAGGTCTGATGAAGCCAGGTCTGTGGGATCACTGCAATGAAAATAGGGACGGCCCAGATCAAGACAATAGTCTTGCGAACTTTGGAAGGCGTAAGAATGGAGTGGTAGCGAAGTGGGTTTTGTACAGCGATATACCTGTCATATGTGCAACCGGATATGTTCGAGAGCGAGGCAATAAGCATGAATGCAATCAACGGACCGAGAGCCGCAGAAGTCGGTGACCACACTTGCAACGGAAGCAGAACTGTGCCAACAAAAAAGTCACTAACCGCCAGGGACAGGACAAAATGATTAGTTAGTGTTCGTAATGAACGGTTTGAAAAGAAAACGAGAAACACTGTACCGTTACCTAATGCAATTGCAAGGCCAATGAAAGTCAAGGTAACGTTAACTGCCAGGGGAAGTTGCATCCTATTCATATAAGTGCGCCTCAAAGCTGTCTTGCTAGCTTACAGAGTTGATATTGTTATATCTGGTTCAAGTCCTTTTTATCTGCCTGTCGATGAGATGACTGAAACCATGGGAATTGGAAGCGCTGTTCTGCAAATTCAGCTACTCCTGCTGTGGTCGGCTTATCTAAAGATACAAAATATGCACAACTGCTTTGTGAACAACTGTCGAATACTCAGCAATTTTGCCTAATAATGTGGCGAGAGGGGCTTTTCATAACTTCTACAGCTGTTCTCCTTGTTGCAGCTGGTTATCCTTTCTGCTAGCGATCTGAGTCTGCTTAAATGAAAAACAAGGTAATCAAAGTTAAACTTAAAACACACAAATACTTAAAACTTGCCTGAAGAGATACTCTTTTCGCTACAAAAACAAGACTACATACACCTGAAGGGCTGTGTGCATTTACCGTCTATATGAAAACTTGCTGATGCAGTAAGACTAGTGACAGCGACTGCCATGGGGTCAGTTTACAATCTTGCAAGAAGCTCCCCCACCAATATAGCTAAGCAACATATTCATAGGGCAATCACACGAAAGCACTCCATTCACACCACATAGATCCAGAAGAAAGCTTAAGTTGCAAATTTTATTAAATTTACCGTCAATTTGTAGGTTCACTTCAATTTAAGTAACTTCCTATTCTGCAGAAGTATTACAGTGGCTTGTGCACGCATTACTCTCGATCGTGTTGGAAATATTACTTTACGCTAGCCATTCGGACGGTTACTTTAGTGAGTGAATGCCAACAGCGGGTTCGTTCGATTTTTTAGGGCTTTGGAAGTCTTTGTAGTCTATATAGCGAAAACCCAATATTCCCTCTAGACGTTGAAAAGTAGTTGCGTCTCAGCGCAAATAAAAACTGTGGACTGTTTCCCATCTCCTATGACTCTGTGATCAAATGCATCGAACGAGTTTAAGATAGAAATTTTAAGACAAAAATTAAAATTAAGATAGAACTGAGTCAAATAACAGGTACAGAAGTAATATAAGAGACATCATTATATATATTAACGAGATTTCTTAGCACTTACCGCGTTATCCACGGAAAGAGCGAAAGCGAGAACGAAACTAGTTAATTGACGCTGCACTCATCTGAGTTGCTCATATACTGTTTTAGACAACTGCATGGTGCTCCAAGCATAAATATATATTTTTATATATATAGATGAACGTAAAGCAGATGTCAATAAAGTTGTGGCTGTTGTGTCATCTGACACTCACCTCTAAACACCTGCTCTCTGAAATGTATGACTGTCGCTATAATCCATGGTGAGGCGCTAATGTTCATGCATCTCTCTAAATACTCAAGTTGAGCACTAGGACTTTGACCATTGTAATGCTCTTTACTTGAAGTTTTTCAAATTCTAGGACTGAAGCAAAACAAGTTATAATAAGATAGAATCATAAGCCACTTCAACTTCTTTACTGAGTGTGTATTTCAGATGAAGAAGGGAGGACCGCTTTTAAGCATAACTGATCTTTTGTATAAACGTTTAAGCATTAATTAGACATGATTTAAATGGACTAGGCTGCAATTTAAACGATTTTTCATTCAGCAGTATTATCGCTTTTCAATCAGCGCTTTTATTATCCCTTAAGCAGTTTTGATTGTCTAAACGAGTAGCTTAATTGTTCTATTTCTGGTATCACTCGTTAACGAGCCTAAAACTTCAACGCTTCATTGTATCGTTAAGTTTCCAAAGCAGGGTTGCCAGGTGGCCTAAGAAAGAGCAACATAAACTAAACAGAACATGGATCAATAAATAGTTATCGTTTTCTTCATCAAATCAGTTTTCGCAAACATAGTAAATAGCTCCAACATCTGTACCATGCTGTCGGACATGACAAGGTTTGTACTGGTATTTAGATAGGTCACTGGTGTGCCATTTACACTACAGAGCCCCCTGGCCAAGCACAATTACAAGCTCAAGCTGGACTTAAGAGCTATATAGTTGTAGAACCATGTGTTCTGGTACAAGACAGCACGCGCCGACTTATAGTGCTAATTCGGATATGACACGATATGAGGACGTTGAAGGGTGGGTAACCTTAGTCATTAGTCAGACAATTAAGGGCCCAGTTAGTTACTAGTCAGGATTTCTGTCTTCAGTTAGTCAAAATTGCCTTTTGGTGCAGTTTTCTTAGTATCAACGTTAAATATGAAACCGTGCTTGCTAGTTTTATTCGGGACTTGCAATTTAATTAGCTTCCAGAAAGTGTTATCCTGTATAATGCTAGCAATAGACTATCCTTTGAAGCAATATTCAATAGCTAAAGCAACCCATTCTACCATCAACTACGGTTAGAACCATTCAGAGTAGGAAGCAAATGGATGTATAGCCCCCCTCCTTCTTTCTCCTGGTAGAACTTGGAGAAACTACCAGCCATTGCCACGAGTTTCATGGCTGAACGACAATGCTGCACCTACTTCATCAATTCGAAAGGGTTATCTTGTTCGGAATACTGCCTTGGAATTCTTTGAGCAATTCCTTTCAGATTTTGCACCCACCAGTCACGCAGCTCCTTCTTTATAGAAACAATTTGACCACATGCATATTTTTTCTTTTTAATTTCTATCTACTATCTAAGAATAAGAAGCTTTTCTACGAGGAGCTTGGCAAAGGTATGGATTGTTTTATTAACACATTTGGAAATGTTATGCCTATCTTAGTTAAAACGATTAGGCCTCATCAACCACCATGGAAAACTGATAAGGGTACAACCTTTTTTGAAGAAACAGAATCGTGCCTACAGAAAATTCGTGAAGAACGGACAGCCAAGTGACAAGCTGGAATGAATGAAACAGATGATTTCCGAAGGTTCAAAATTGATTGAGGATACCAAACGAAATTATGTCCTTAAAACAAGGAGCACCCTAGCCAGCCCTGGGATCTCTAATAAAACATATTGGTCATTAATCACCACTGTCTTAAACAAAGCAAAGATCCCAATAAAACCTTCTCTTTTAGAAAATGGGTTCTTTGTAACTGACTTCACTGAAAAGGCACAGATATTCGATGGTAATTTCTTACTCCAGTCTACGACAATTGAAACAGGTAGCGTACCTCCGCAATTTTCCGACTCCTTCTTCTATTATATGTGATTCCCCTATTTCTGAAGAAAAGATTCTGAACTATTGAGGATTATATTAAGTCACATAGAAATGCATCAGTATTTAAGAAAGAACTAAAATCAATAGCCGGACTTTTAGAAACTATTTCCTATGAAAAAGAAAGCAGTACCATAAGCTGTAAGGACGTTAACCACGTATACTATTAGATTCACTGAATGGAGTATTCAAACTCTATGTGCAACAGCACCTGGAATACGGAAAAGTTATCTATTTTAGACCTTCCAATGTTTGTGAATTTAGCGGTAACATCATTTTGTCAAGTTTAATAGAAAAATTGGAGCCCTACGTCAAGTACGCTGCAGGTATGAGCCATTACAGGTACACGGAGGAGGACATCTCGAACGAAACTATACGCTGAGCTTGGTTGGGTGACATTTTGTTCCCGACGATGTTCTGACTCCCTCGTATAAACTGAATCCAATCCTTGAACTTCATCATTCAAACTACTCCCCTCGCAACTAGGATGTCATTGGACGAATATGGGCAAAAACAGAAAAAATTAAGGATTTAAGGATGTGAAAGGAATCGAAGGCGCATTCTTTATGGATCTTTCCAAGGCGATGATTGTCTGGACCACATACTACTTATGGCAAAGCTCGAAGCTTATGGCTTCAATAGTTCTGCACTTCAGTTGGCTCATGACTATCTTTCGAATCGAAAAAACAGCGAGTCAAGGCTAATTGGTCTTTTAGCTCATAGCATGAGTCAATTGTTGGTGTACCACAAGGCCTGGTTTAGAGCCTCTCGTGTTTAATATATTTATAAACGACCTTTTCTTCCTGGTGGAGTATAATGGGATTTGCAAGTACACATATTACACGACTATCTATATTTGCGATCGGGAGTTAAAAACTGTTAATATTATCTCTAAACTGAAATCAGATCCTGAGAAGCTCTCTTAGTTGTTTCGTGTTTTAAATATGAAGTTAATTGTTGAGAAATCTCATCCTTTGATATTTGGGAAGAAAAACACAACGGTGCGTATTGGTGCAGCTTCAATAACGAAAACTGCTTAAGAAAAGTTTTTTGGGTATAGCCCTTGATAGGAACCTTGATTTCAAGAACCATATTAGCATGCTCTGTAAAAAAGACTGGGCGAAAGGTGCATGCTCTTGCACGTATCTCAGCCTATGTGGATTTGATGAATGCCTTTATTACTTCTCACTTTAGTTATTGAGCATTTATTTAGATGTTTCATGAAGGTCAGATAATAGTAAAAGAGCAAACCCACGAGAGAACCAACCCTAAATAAAGAAGTTACTTTCATTATATCTTTATTATTATTATTATTACTACTGTCTATTTCAGTATGAGTATGCAGTAAATGTCAAATTTATTGGTGAGTTTACTGCATAGCTTTACTATGTTTATAGCTTTAATTTTTTATGTATGTTTCTAAAAATATAAGAATGAAAGTTTCCATTATATAAGCAGTCAGCTATTGTGTTTACTGTGTAAAGGCCAAGACCAGATTATGATTCTTAGGCTTCAAAGTGCAGCCATTCCATAGGCTATTGAAAGAGCTTTCCTCGGGATGCATGATAGTGGGTTATAAGGGGGGGCCAGATAGGCAAATGCCCCCCTCCGAAGTAGATAAATGGGAATTTTGACATATATTGGACCGACTTAAAATATGGAAATTATCAATGTTGTCAAAGTTGACAAATATACTATCGATACTTCCCTTCAAGATTAACGAAAACCTCCAGCTGGTTGTACCATTTGTGTTTCCAATACACTATACGGCAACGCAAATGATTTCTTTATTTAGCACAAATCACTTTCAACAAATGCATAGACACACATACAGCGATCAATAGCACCATGACTATATCAGCCATAGGTATCGATGTTATACAACGCGGTATTTTCATGTGAAAGAATAAGGATAATAAAGGCACCAAAACCAGTGCTTGTAAGTTCACTTATACGACAAAGTCCAATTAACAACTGCTGCGTATTTCCATAACACAGCTTTAGGAATGATCTGTGGTCCGATTGACAATAGTGATTACAAGCTCATTTTTATAAGAAACCTAGACTGCACCTAGTGCTAAAAATGTCTTAATTGGTTTCTTTCTCTAGGGATCTAAGATTGTTTTGCTGCTTGAAAGTCAAGCATTTCTGAACGGGTATAAATGCTGATCATCATAAAAAGCCCAAGCAGACGAAATCAAGAGTTACAATCTTTTCCAAACAAAAATCAAACAAATTAAGACTTATAAAAACTGTTGGAAAAGAAGTCTGCCATCTATGGTCTATAGTCTAATTCTTAATTTCCTTTATTATAGGAATAGATATTCTAAATGTTTAGCCAGCCTTGTGGGTTTTCTATACATCGGTTTCTACAAAACAAAAAGCATGTACAGATTGTGTTGAGAATAATCTGAGCCTAGCTCACCCTCATTGCACTTCTAAACACTCTATAATAGCTCGTTGATTTTAACATATATAGAAATTGATGATGCGCACACCGTAATATACAGATATTGCGAGTATCACGAGTTAAGACAGGATACATTTGTAAGCTCCAATGCAGATCCATTGCAGTTGTGAGATTATTCGATATCAAAAGTTGCTTAGGGTTAGAAGTTGTTCATTATTCGACGGAAATACATATATAGCTAACAAGCTAATTAATGCCAACAAAGTAAGTCAACAGAAAGAATTATTATACAGTTTTCTGTACAATACTTATTTTTATTGTCGTACTTTGTTGGCATTAATTAGCTTGTTAGCTATATTTGCATTTGTACGCCAACATTAAAGAAACTGTAAATAAATGAATAAAATAAATTTGGGATTTTGACTATAGTTGTGCAAGATCCATAAATATTCTCTTCCTATAGATTCCTTATGGAGAGATTTAGTATAGAAAAAACGGGCATACCACATTGCTATGGCAACAATCATTCTGAGATGTTACTAATCAATCGCTGAATTTTCATACTAGGGAAGGGGCCAATCCATTTTGCAAATTGAGAAATATCCAAAAATAAGATCAATTTTTCATTCCAGCAATTCGTCTGAGATCAAATAGAATGGAGCCTAGAAAGCGTTGATTGCTTCTGGTTAAGAACAAGGGTTAGCTTCAAATATTATGTTATCAAAAATGGGATGTATGGTGGCCAGTCATTTTTCACTGAAGGGTGATCACTTTAAATCAAATCAGATACTATTGTTTGCAAATCCCTTCTCTGCAAACTTCAAGCAAACGGAACAGCAGATTTTGAGCTCTGTTCAGCTGAAACTATGATATTCTACAAGCATGAAATTACGGGGTGGGTCCTGGGGGCCTAGATGCTTGCCCTTTTCATCAAAAAGGTAAAAATTCCTTTTTCTTGCAAAAGTTTGAAGCTTTTGTGTTTTGTTAAGTAACCTGCTTATAATCTTTGTTACACGTGAAAGGAGGAAAGTCGTGAATGTTCCTGTACGATTTCTTTTGTTTCTTCTTTTGTTTTGTTTCTTTTGTTATTTCAAGGTACATTCTCTATAGAAAGTGTTTAGTGTGCCATTTTTGCTGATTAGACCCCTGTCCTCAAAAATTCCTAGTTGTGTACCTGCACTGAGCTACTGCACTCAAAGACATCTTTGAAGATTTACTCAGACTGGCTTCGCATCATTGCTTCAATCGGGAGATCGTTAACTTCATGAGCCAATAGCAACGTTTCTGTCTGTTGATAATATTTAATGCTATCTAGAATACACCCTGGAACCCTGGAAAAGCCATGCTAGCAAATAGTCTACAATATTGTGCATCTGTCTTCCTTCTAAAATAAATCTAATTTTCCAGGCATCAAAACCCGGGGTGATCATTCACCAGCACTAGAGTGGGATACAGCAATGCTTGCCAAACGTAATTGGAACACCTCTACGAAAGGACCTGTTACAAAAAATTATCATGGGAGATTCACCCCCAAGTTCCCATCCTCCCGTCTCCTCACACTTCCTGACGGCACTCGTTCTTTTCGGTTACACCCCCAGTAAGTCTCGAAAAATCATAGTTGCACGCCGGATACATACCCCTTTTAAACACTGTTTTGTTTACGTATATCGGAGACCCATATCACTGTACACGGTCAACGATCCCACCTGTATGGTTATACATAGTTGATTCTGACAATATTGTCAGGGGAGGGGATGTTGCAGCTAGTCTATGGCGTAGGTTATAGCAAATGTTTCGAGACTTTTGACAGACATAGCGGTTGCCTCCTACGACTACACTAGCATGTAATTGATGTGACATGATGAGATGTGATGTGATGTGATACGATGTGATGTGATATGATGTGATGTGATATGATGTGATGTGATATGATGTAATGTGATGTGATATGATATGATGTTATTTGATGTGATATGATATGATGTGATGTGATGTGATATGATGTGATGTGATATGATGTGATGTGATATGATGTGATGTGATATGACATGATGTGATGTGATATGATGTGATGTTATATGATGTGATATGATGTGATGTAATATGAAATGATTGATATGATATGATATAATAATGATATTATATGAAGTCGATCTAGTTACCTAGTTTTTCATACGTGAAACAAACTTTTGAAAACTTGATAGGCTTTGATTGTGTCTGCATGAGTTCAACAGTCCTTAAAAGTCATTTGACTACAAGGAAATTGACCTTCATATAGCCAAATGATCGAACATGATTTATAAATGCTCTGTTTGTTGTCGTATATATTTATGACTTTACTCCGATGATGTATTTCTAACTTCGAGGAGCTTCGCAATGTCAGTGAAGAGCTCATCTACTGCAAAGATGTCAAGCTGATGCTTCGTAATTGATACAAGTTGGTTTGATCATAATCCTATAGCTTTCCACTCAACTACCCATAGGGCTAATAATTAAAAGTCATCCAGCAGTTCTTTAGAACTCCTGGTGGTATTTTCTTCCACAACATTCTTCTTTCTGATCTGATATATACGAAATATATTGATATTCTATGCTGTACTCAAAAGGCTTTGTTTGGTGTTTATCAAAGTTGCCTATCTCCGGCGTATGATGTTGTTTCATTTGTGGTAGAAAACCAGAAACGAATATGCAAGAGAATCCACTTCTTTCGACTGAAAGTGTTTCTGGTGATCTCTTTATGGATTAAAAACATAGTTATTGTATTGACTTTATAGGTAAAGTTGAAATCATCGCATACGTAAACTTATACCCCGTCGGTTTTGAATGAAATTTTTGCAGAGGCTGTGTTTTCTTGGTAAATATCAGAACATGGTAAATATTTGCTTTTAATGTTCAGCGATAAATCTTTCTTTAACATACTAAACTTGTTATTTGGACCAACAATATACTACATACCTTTACAACAACTTAAACGTCAACATCGTCTCGTGCAATATTCCATGTCGCATGCATTAACTTGCATCTTTATCTAGGAGGTATCAACTTATCATCTGCACTTCCGCATAAATGTGGGCTCAAGGAGATGTTCAGCTCTTGAGGATTTGCCGGGAAAGATTTCAATCAGTTACAGGATTCTCCCAGTTGCAGTGTTCGTCTCTGCCTTTAGACGACTTTGCCGTCAAAATTTCCTATCACAATCGTGAGACAAGTAAACAACTCTCAACAGGTTTCTCTTCAAATATTTTCTTACTGCTCACTCGTCTAGGGCAGGTGTAATCGTAAAAGCATTGGTTTTTGCTAAGATATTCTTTCAAATGCTGAAGCGGTGAATTCCATGACGGGTGTCAAACAAATGAGAATAATGCCAATTAATGATATAAGATTTTGCTAAGCTATTCGCATTCTCTAATAGTGTTGTGCTTGACGAGATTCTGGGATCATGACGAACTGTCTGACAGCAGCGACACTGAACTCTGAAACCTTGTTAAAATGGCTTTGTTGTTAATGATTAGAGGCTGCTCAATACGCTCTTGATTAAGAGGAAAGCTGCTAGGCTCAAACAGACCTAGCCTGTCTGCCGAGAAACGAGAAATGATGCTCAGTTCTTCAAGAAAAACTGCTCTAAACAACTGTTTCCCTTCAGGCAAATATTTACAAAAAGTCCAAGAACCTGCCATATGCTACATAGTTTAAATATTTGAACTTTTAGGCTTCATGGTCATACCATGGAATCGGTTTGTGAGCTGAAATTGCGTGATTGACGTATTAAGCACCGCTGTCTTGCTACAAGCCGATCTCTGGACGGGTGCAGGTTGACAAATACAAGGGGCCATGAGGGCGTTTCCAGAACAAAATTTACAGATGGCGAAACTTCAGATGAAAAAAGTTGATCAAAGATTTCAATGCTGCCATAGAATGTCAATACATTACAACTCGTCTTTTGAAACCTTCTTGTTTCTTCAGGTTCAGGTTTCTGGTTCAGGTTTCTGGTTCAGGTTTCTGGTTCAGGTTTCTGGTTCAGGTTTCTGGTTCAGGTTTCTGGTTCAGGTTTCTGGTTCAGGTTTCCCTACTAATGCTTAGGCATGCTGTCTATTGACCGTTCCATTATTTCTTCTAAGGTACTTCACCAGCAATGCTGCTTGATGCAAAAGTCATTAAGCAACATCCTGCTCCGCGACTCATACATATATGATATTGTTCGATAGGGGAGAGGCGGTATGGTCGATGTTCGATCTTTTTCAAAGAAGAGGAAGAGGTTTCGTCTTGTCGACGTTGTTGCACGATTTTCTCCTTATTTCTCTAAATTAACCCAACAACTATTGTGATAATATGTTTGCTATTAGTTATGAATGGCCGTCCACGACAGTCAGATTGCAATTATAACAGTATAGCTCAATAAATTCGATTCCTCAGTTAGCAACATCAGACATCTCTACTCACTGGAATCACAGACTTTCGCTCCCCATGGTATTGTCATGCTCTCAGGTCCCGAATAGGAGCCCCCCTGGTCATTTTTTCTAAAGGGATATCCAATTCACCGCTCATATTAGGATCATCGCCTATTAAATTTCATGTTTTCCTATATAAACCTGCAAAGAAGTTGTGCTACTGACTTTTAATTTCCATAGTCATAACATATAAGCAGTAATTTGGTTTTACGAGTGTTTAGTCATACCCAAATAACGATTGAGCATTATTTGTAGAAGTTTTTATCAGTGTTTTTGTATGAAAACAGATCGGTACCACTTAGGACCAATTTCCAACCCCTCCGCTTATTATCACTCCCCGCTTATTCAGGACCTACAATTAATAATACTGCTAAGTAGTTGCAGCTATTGTAACCAGTAATAGTATAGTATAGTATTGCGTTGCATTGCATAGTATTGCATAGTATTGCATTATATTGTAATGTATTGTATTGAAACTGTATAGTATCTGTATTGTATCTGTATTGTAAAATTTTTATAGGTATAAAACTATGTTCACATTAGGACCACTTTCACTATTGCTCGAAAAAGCTGGGACATTCGTTACCTAACTATGCTAAGAATGCGCCCACTTTTCTCATATATTAAGGGGGGTGCCTTCAATGTCCCCCTCGTCTCCTACTTATTTGGGCCTAATGGTTTGAAAGAGCTTGAGACCCTGACTGGCCGTGCTAAATTCACTATCCTTTTCTCATTGGAAGAAAGTATATATATAGCTGTTAAACTGCTGTAAGAAAAAGCGGACAAATTACAAAATGATAAAGAATGTATCCGGTTTCCGTATAATAATAAGGTACTATAGTGCTGCCAACTGACTATTCACATATGCAACTGTCGTCTCAAACTTATGAACAATAAATCAAACAACATTGGTAGTCTTATGTACTCATCTGCCGTTACGTCGATATTACCTCACGATATTTGCTTTAATTTCTCTAGAATTTATAAAAGCAATCATTTCTGAATCGATAATTTCTATTAGTTCATAACCACTTCTATTACTTTATAAGGTAGAAATTCTGTTGTGGGAAATATCCCAGCTCAGTTTCTTATAATGGGATTGCTTTTCTCTGTGAACATCAACTTCTTTTCGTAGAAATTAATGAAACAAAGGAGTATTAAATTAATAACAATTTCTCTTCATTTGGATTTACTTTCATTAGTGGGTTTTGACTTGTGCGGTTGTCGTTTTTCTTATTGGTTACACTCGTACCTGATTGCAATAAAATTTTTCACTGAAAATGGAAAAAGTTAGGTGGAGCCCTTGAGAAATGTTTTCTGGCCACACCTTTTATATTCTCTGTAAATGTGAGCTACACTACTTTTATTGTTTTAAGAATAGAAATGTATTGTATAACCTTCGTAGAGAAGTTGACACGCTATTACCTGCTGTCAGAACAACAACATTTGGAATTGAGACCTCCAGGTTCATTGACAATAAACTATCTTGCTACTGACATTAAAAAGCATCCATAACATCGTAGAGTTTAAGAAGGAAATAAGATCATGGAGATCAAACTCATGCGACTGCAGAGTTTGCAAGGTTTTTAATCTAACTTCGGTGTTTATGATACTATAAATAGTTGGTATTAATTAGCTTCTAAATTAGCTGTGTATAAATTATCCAACTTAAAATAAAGTATTTATTACATGTTATTATTTATTTATTATTGTTTTATAAAATGCCACTAGAATGAAGAATGATTACTGATTATTATTGATATCACAGTTCATGTTTCAATCAAAACAATTTTTAATACTGAGGGCGTGGTAATAGACTCTCGAGGAATTAAGTTCTTTTATCATTGCACTTTTTTGCTGTGTCTCAATACACGCCATTTTATCAATATACACATTTGTCATCACTCCGGTCTAAAATAAGGCAAGCTTACATCAGTGAAGCAATTTTTCTTAGCATTTTAGCACGTATTTAAACTGATATTCAGGATTTCTAGCGCTCAGGAAATGGGGTGACCAGAAGCTATGATCCCCAATATGGTACACGTATTTTTGCATAAGAAAACCACTCTTTTGCCTAAGCCTCAATTTTCTTAACTTTTCCTGAAATTACGGCTGAGACTTTCTTAACATTTTCTTACCATTTACTGTAGGAAAAACTGGCTAAAAGAAGTTATCATTAAGTATTATAAGAATGTTTGAGCTTTGTTATCTAAGATTGTCCAGGAAAAGTTTCGATCTTTGCAAAAGAGCTTGCAAAGAATGGGTCGATACCTATTTCTGGCACGTAAAAACTTTGGAACTTGAGCTTTGTGATTTTTTGAAGATTTTCTTAAGATTTTGGCCTTTTGAGCCTCATTTTTTACACAATTTTTTCTTATAAAATAACGTGTACCAGATGAGGTTTACATTTTTTACAAACGTCCCAAAATTTGTTTGATAACTTCATATTCTATTTGTAGAGCTGTTTCCATCTTTGTAACTGGTGAGACATCGAGGAGTTTTAATTGATCTGGAAAAGTACATGATTGTTCTACAGAATTGGCAATTTTAGTTACATTTGTTGAAGGAAGATGTGAGGTCATTTTTAGTGTCTGAGCAGCAATATCTCTACATGCTTTTTTAGTTGTATTAGGCAACTAATTTTCATCTGATAGATTAGAAAACTTCCTCATTCTTGAAGAGCAGGGCATTTTCCTCAACGAGGGTAATTCTGTTTGTCGAGTTTGAGCATCTTTCAGGCAACAGAGGTTTGAAAGCACATCAAAATGTTTTTTTTAACTGTCTAGCACTCTGCTTCCCTAGTCATTTTAACAATTAATTTTATTTGGTTCATATACTTCCTAAAATTCTCCTCAGAGTGAGTAGCGTTAGCGATCCTCTTTGTATACCTTTTTCTATAAGAACACCTAATTTTTCGTTGATGTTATATCATCAGGCCTGATGATTGCATATCATGAAACTCAGAGTAGCATAAATTAGTACCTCTCATCTTTTTCCAATATCATTACATTCATTCATCAGGAGAATAAACCAAGGAATATTCCTGGTAACACAGTTAATTGCTGCTAAAGTCGAGAATTGATCATACGAACTACAGCTTGTTTGGCATCGGATTCCATAGATTCCGATTGTTTCGTAACAACGCCTTACTTCTATGCTGGCAAGATGATAGGAATTCATTGCGCTTGTTCAGTTAAGACAGTTCCGGGTGGCAGATAGATTAACTTTTCCTTTAGGCAGATATTATTTCATTTGTTTGTGCTGTTATATGCCTGAGCATTTCAAAGGATGCACTAAGAGAACGAATACCAAACGTTTTTGTCTTTTAGCTTCCAGATATGTTTACTCAATTCTGTACAGTTCCTAAGGTGGGAATGCATAAATGAAGCGGTGTGGCTTCTGTACCTTGTTTTGAAGTCGTTCTCTATCAGTCCGATGAGTTGCAGAAATAAGGTCGTCTTTACTAGTGACCGTGGCTTTGTAACTTATAGAAGATTGAAGGCAGTTACCATTCAAAGTGCATACGTCTAACTGATGGTAGTTGCATTTCTTGTTGACTTTTGATTGGAGGTTGTTATGGACAGATGATTACAACAGACGTCTATTATGGTTGTTAATGATTTGTTTCGTATTAGGCATGCATCTGTATAGCTAATCTTAATGGTGTTACGGTTGACACTTCTCCAAGTTTGTTGTCTTTTGGAAAATGCTTGATTCCGAAGGCAAGGAGGCTGTGTCCAATGTTAGTGCTAACGTTTTTGATTGTACCAGAAGATGTCATCTCGCCGTCTGGTATTATTTCTGCTCGGTATTACTGGCTCATTTGATAAGGTGTACTGACAACCGTTATCATGAAGGGCCTTTATCAAAACACGCTTTGATGGATGAAAGGAGTGAAAGGCCTTTGTACAACTGCAGGGTGACTTCTCTCTTTGTGGATGCATCGGAGAGTTGTGTTTGGTTTGGAGTATGGATGGTATGTGTTCCTAGTAAGATCAAGTGTGACGTCCAAAAGGTTGATGTCCTGCTTGTTTGCTTCAATGGTGATATGCAGTTCGTTACCTCTGAGCAAAAAATATAATAATGATAAAGAAATTCATTATGCATCATATATCCTCAGGGCCGTTAAAACAGAATAAGTTTACATTTATCAATAATCATAAAAACATCTTTGAAATAAAAAGTAGTTAAAAGTCTGCTAAAAGACACGAGTGAGTTCTATGCGCTCAAGTAATACGGCAGTTCATTCCACAAAATAACACAAAGCCATATAAAAGGACTTCTAGAATTGATGCAATAGTGATGTAGGGGAGGGAGAATTTGGAGAATAAAAGATAGAATATCTTCAGATAAGCGTACCAGATCATCGCACATATATACGTATTCCTACCAAATGGTCGCACAATTCTCCTGCTGATGACACAAATGTCGAAACTAATCAAGAGTTGATATATGAATATAATGAACTCTAGAGCCGCACCCTATTAACGTAAAGACAGCTAAATCCGAAGACACTACAGAATTTAGCATTAAAATCTCTTAGCATTCTTGGAAAACATTTTGCATCATATCGCTCATGGAACTGTTTTGCAAAATTTAGTTTGATGAGTTGAGCGTACAGTAGGCCTACTCGCTAAGCAACATTTTGGATCCCTGCGAGCATCTTGGAACTCACAGAGTTCATTTGCTTTTAAATAAATTAGGTAGAGGCCAATTCCCTAAATGTGTATCAAATCCGGTTTCACTTGATATCCCTGATTAAAGAGTGGACTAAAGTGGAACTTATGTCCCCCGTCTTTTGGTAAAAGAACAGGTGGCATCGTATAGTAAACGCTCATACTTGTTCAACAGTCATTTTTTCACCTTATCGCTATCCAAAAATGTTTGGGCTCAGTCCGATGTTATCTGGCGGTATGATCTAAAACTTATCGCCAAAAAGTCTGCATGATAGATATTCTGAATTTGAAGATTAGGCAATCTTGGTTGGATTAAAATTGCAATCGACCCATAATGAAGAGATACTCGAACGTAGCAAACGAAGAGATTAGAGGATATCATAAACTAAACTTGATCGAGGGATGCCACATGTGTCACTGCCAGTACTTCTATGAATAGAAAGTGGAAAGTCCGTATGCAAACCGGTAAACCCTGAGCTACACAAGCTGACTGGAACTAGAATGGCGGCCAGAAGGCTTTATGGTCCATTAATGTCACTTCAAATGACAATAGTTTAGAAGGGTATTAATCCAGAATAGCCCTAGCTTACAACTGACCCTGAATAAAGAACAACTTCCTTGCCGCTGTGATGACCGTATTTGCGCCAAATCTTTTCAAGAAACATTGTTATATTATGAAGCACAAATCCGAGACAATGAATGACTCTAGCGGCTGGCGAACGGCTTTGTGCGTAGAGTGCTTTACCATTGAGATATCAAACGTACAAGCCATCATTTGCTAGCTCTGCCCCCCCTTCGCCAATTTGCACAGGGGAGTCATCCCAGCTCCATTGCAAGGTGTGCAGTGGACTTGCTGTTGAGACAGAACTGCCTACACCAGGGGGGGGGGGCAGTTCTCCATTGACTGGACAGGATTACTAAGAAGATGAGCTAGTTAACTTGTGGTGATCTTCTAGCCAGTACCCCGTTCATTGATGTCCTTGTGTACACAACTGTGCATATCAAAAGATAGGCAGCTTAAGAATACTTTCTGTTTTGCAGAAATGGAGACCACCCCTCTCTTCCATACTCTCTGTCATTTGCCAACCATATTTTGTTCACCTTACAGACCAAGAAAAATTTGATCGAGTCATATTGTTGGCAGTCAGATGTCATGCTCCGCAAATAAGCTGAGACAAAAAATCCGACAATGAGAATCAGAAAGTAAACATAGCAAAGTTCGGCAATACAAAACTGCTCTGCTAAAGGGCATATTAAACAAATCTCCATTTCCAATTTCTATGAGAATCTGAACAGAACTAACATTCTTATTACTGGCTGTATGGCAAATTTATTACGCGATCTTCAATAAAATCGTCCATAACTGTGAAATCAAGTTTACACGTCACATTACATAAGGATTACGTGCACTTGTGTTGAATACATCAGAGTTCAGGCCCAACCCAACAGTTGTTTAGTTTATATTAGTTAAGACTTAAGAAATCCGTCTTCAATTAAATTGATGGATTTTTAATTTGTGTGGCTCCGGGTTCAATGCCCATCCATGCTACTATGAAAGCATACAATCAAAATGCAGATTGGCCTTTGAATATCTTGATACTGATGAAGTATGGATTTGTGTGCATAGTAAATCGATTCATGACTAAAAGATATGAATCTAGCCTCACAATATACAAGATTGAAATATCCAGGACTGTGGGTAGTGATATAGGATTCCTACTGTTTGCTCCTCCATACAGGTATGCATCATGCAGACATATCAAGCTCGCAACTATGGGGGGAAGGCCCTGGGGGTCCAGAACCCTGCCCTTTATATATATATATATATATATATATATATATATATATATATATATATATATATATATATATATATATATAAATGCAGATTATTTTTTACCTAAGCTTCTCAATATAATAAAGTTAGATAGGATACGAATAAAATAACTATATTTCTAATTATGCAAGACATGTTTCGGATATTTATATTTATATAGATATTTATGTAAACATATATTTATATATATATTCCTATTTTGAGCAAATCCAATCTCAGTATTCTTATAAATTGTGTTCTTAATAAACAGGTGTGTACATATTTATTAGGATTTATAAAGTTAAAATTTGACCAACACAATATATTATATTCTTCCTAGAAACTCATGACTTCTAGATAGATGTTTTTTAAGGAAAGTTTAGAGTAGCAAATTTCCTCACGGCTACTATATTGAGGAGTAGACCTTGATTCATATAAGCATAAACAACATCCGCCTGACGAGCAAACAGCACTGAAGGTATGCATGCTTTGTTGTTATACTTTTTGGAAATGACAATGTATAGACAATAATCTACTTTACATAGAATCTCTCTTACTAAATATACAAAGTAATCTGCACAGGTCTCTATCTAGAACTGCATACAGGAGTTTTTGAGCTGCAAATTTTGTGTAGCATTGCACGTTTAAAAGTCATGCTTCTGCTGAAGTTACTCGACTATTCAAGAAGTGAAGCAGAACTGTGCAAAGACCTTTAATGATCGTTCTTTGAATTATCTGCAATATCTTCTACGATCAGCTTTTCCTCTCCCTGTCTCATATTTTTTCACCGCTATCTTAAAAAAAGCAATTATACTGTATGTAGCTTTCACATGGGAAAATTTTCTGTTGTCAGTATGTATTTCGGCAGAAAAAACACTCGGAACCATTTGTGTACCGATGTACAGGCTGTGGGTATGTCACAGCTTCCTACTTTTTGCAGAAGCCGTCGGCAATCCTTTGTCTTGTCGGTGAACGTTTGATTCGGCCTCCTTACTGTCTTATTCCCGCCCATCCTCATACTCATAGGCCCAGAATAAGGGGAGAGGTTCATAATAGATGGAGAGGAGTTGGAAAATTCTCAAAAATGAAATAAGTCGGTTGGTCGGAATAAGCGGGGGGGGCAGGAAATTGGTCTAAGTTGGCACTAACCTGCTTGAAGACAAAAAATCCCCATAAAAACCATTGCAAATAATGCTCCTCACGCATTGTTTTGCTATGACTGCAATATTCTAAAAACTAAATTACTGCTTACACATTGCAATTAACGAAAGTCGAACTCAGCAACTTAAAGTTTTTGCAGGCTTATTTCAGAAAATGTAAAAAATTAATAAGCGGGGATCCTGATAAGAGAGTGGGGGGGGGGGGGCTGGAAACGTCTACCGAAAGAAATAATTAGGGGGCCTTAGAGTATAGGTCTGTTATCAATGTTGAATTACGCTGGCGAAGGAGCACCCCCGTATCAGTTAGGGTTGCGATAATATTAACGACTCTAACCATTATGTGTATTTACACAGTTGTCCTAACATGTTTTTATCAAAAATAGTGTCACAAAGAATTGTGCTTTCAAGTTCACTTAGCTCGCGGGATAGCACAGGCAAGACATATACTGGACTGCATTGCTCCGCTGATTGGCCTTTGAATGTAAGGTAGAAGAAGAGCTTTTAAGCCAGTAAAGTATTGGAAAAGAGTCTGCACAAACGCAATGCACATATTAGCTTCGGACATTTTAGCATCATTTAAAAGTCGTCATCCAATAAGCCAAAGGAAACTATGTATCATCCCTGTCTTTCAAATCCTGTCTCTCAAAATTATTAAGTAGGGGTTTCTTATAAACTCTGGAGGTTGGAAAGCTTCAAGAAAATATAAACGCCCCCCCCCCCCCGTATATTGGGAATCGAAAAGTAAGTGCATAATCTTGGTATGTATATATAAAGGAGGTCAGGATACTTATAAGTGTAAGGAAATGATATTTGCTTCTGAACAAATGAAGACCAGCACTCTCTGTGACTTGGCTTGAGCTTCAACCATCGTTTTTCTCTAGGTAAAGGGCACTCACAATTTAACATGGTGACGACACATTTGTCAAAATTTTCAATCATCGGAGAACACGTGGTCTTAATCTTCTGCCTCCAACAAATCTGCTTATAGATACTCACTAGTTTCATGTCATTTTGATGCATTTTTGAGGTCTATTTTTGAGATTTGATTATCAACATATTTGTGATTGCTTTCCCTCCTGCTCCTTTGGCGTCTGTTCTCTTAATGGTTGTGCTGCTACCTTTCAGTTATTCTTTCTTTCCTTTTCGTTGAATTTTATTGGTCTTCTGTCTTGTGGCTTTCATTTTTCCCGTTCAAAGGCATTTTTGATAACTATTAAGCTCAAGAATCTCTTCCTTATTTTAGGGAGGTTGGGCACGTTGGAAACCTTCTTCCTCTTATATTTCTCTAGAGACAGTCACTTGATCTTGGTCTGCAAAGTGCGGTTTCTAAGCTTTAAACCACAGTTCTATTCCATCAAAACTACCATTTTTCTTGTTTCTTACAACTTTCTTTGATCTAATCATCTGATGTCATTTGTTAATTTGTATAGATTTATTGTTCTAACCTATGTAGTAGAGTGTTTTGTTTGAGTAGTGCCTGCCTGTCTAGAACTCTGGTGTTCTGCAAACTCAACTATCCTTACTAAGAAAGTTTTAAGAATGAGAAGAGGTAAGAAATAAACACACCAATATAAAGACCAGTACAATTTGTAATGCAAAAAATTGTCACAGAACCCCAAGAAAACTACCAATTATGAATTTTTTAACAGTGATGCAGCTTTTTCCTATGCTAGGCTACATAATGCAAAGGGTAAGGCTACTTCTCAGTACTAGGGTGCTTAAACAAATACAAACTTACAACTTAATCACTAAATATAATGCAGTTATGAGTTTGCTACTTCAATTATGCTTTACAGTTTCTAACAATATGCTAACAAATTTTCATATAAAATTTATCAAAGAAAAGTGTTAAACTTTTTAGTAAATATCTCAATGTTATCACATTCCTTTACTGTATATACGGGATGTCATTCCACAGTTGAAATCCCATCATACTGCATGACTTATTCACAAGTAGTTTTTTCATCATTCTAAACATATCTAGTCCCCAAAGCTAGAATAAAATCATTTTCAAACACCATGATATTTCTGCAAGAGCTTCAAAGATGATTTCAGTTAAACTATGCTGCCTACTTGACTATCAGTAAATGGTATAAAATACATAAAATATATACTTGCTCTGGGATATATTATGGAAACTGCATGGTGCTGCAAGTGCACACTGTATAAGGGCAACTGTTGATAGGCAAGTATGATCTTGCTAAGGGGACACAGTTAATCTGAGTGTAGTATCAATTATAACTGGGCATCCTGGTAGCCCCAAATAGTTAAAAATGCATTGAACTACATGATCTGGGTTAAAATTATAATAAATACTGCAAAAAGTTTAAAGTACTCTATTTCTGTGGGGGTACCAACTCAATTTCTGAGCCTCCAAGGGGGCCTTGCTCCCATATCACTCGCTGGCTACAAGCTTGACACATCAATGTTTGTGAACACATCAATATAATAAACTAGTTATCCAAAGTATCAAATTGCTCTATAGTCTCTGCAACAAGCGTCAAGAACTCAAGAAAAGAATTCACAGCAACTCTAAGGAACCTCGCTTCTTTCGCTCTGAAATTAACAACAAGCTTGTTCCCGTCAAGGAGAAGTTCTTTTGAGCAACCACCTCGCCTAGGCTCCCTATCAATCCTCAGCGTGTTGTAAGTAATTTCTGCATGTCTTGTTGACGGAAAAGGCACAGACAACTGTACACATGATGAAATATCTAATTCGTTGCTTGCTTTTGAACTGGATTCCATCGTTCATTAATCGTTACCTAAAAGCAAAGCTAACTGTTGACGTTAGCAGTTGCACCTTGTGCACCCAAAGTGAGTCTAACTGTCTCAGTGGTGTTACCACTTCTACACTTGATCCTATGCAGTGATCAGAAAACAGCAAAAAAGGTCTAACTCTTATTAGTCAAGAATGCAAAGAGTGTGTTTCGTGCAACTTGTGATAGGCCGATCACTTGGTGCCAAGAAACAAACTAAAAGGGGCTAATAAATCCACCATTGAGTTTTAACCTCGTTTCCATATGTTTTCGGACTTTAGCGATTTTTGCGACGTCTTGATTAGAAACGTTATACGAGTGCGAAGTATTGAAGCAGCTACAAGGGAGACTTTCGTGCCACAAGAGTAGCGTTTTCCTGAGATCATATTCTAAAGATGTTTAATAATCCTATTTGATACAACTTGGATTTCTCAATGCATGCTTTAAGCATCCGATACACACATAGGCAGATTATTAGGTATTGGTACGTTTCAAGAACAATCGCAAAATACTTCTGGGCCTCGATTGGACTGTTTGTCCCAGGCCTTCAGGTTCAAAGATGAGAAATTTAATGGAGGTATAGGGTGCATACCGAAGCGATCCACTTTACACAATTCAAAGAGAGGTGTTCACTAGGTGCCTTCCAGTTGGTAAAGATCATGAAACGTATATTTCATAGACGCAAGTACGATGCAGTAGTTAGGCTTCTAGATGGAGAAGAATTCAGCACGGAGGTGACGGTAAGATGCCTACAGTACTTTTGTTGCTCAGTTGAGTTCATTTTTGATTCAGTTAGTTTTGATTCTTTTCCGTAGATGCCTTTCAGACAATAAGATCTGTTATACAGGACGCCTTGTTGAAAGTACGTTATGAATAAGATGATTAAAAGAAAAGGATAGTAGTAACTGCAAGTCAGATCATATCAGGTAGAAATTTTATATCCTGAAAATAAATAAAATATCAACCCCGGCCCGGTTTATTGGTACTCGGTAAGAATGGTTTTCAGTTTCATCTCAAAAATGTGATCGGAATGTTTGCTACATGACTCGATGTTCAAAAGAGTTTATTAGTTTCACTATATCTTATGACAATATGCTTAATGCTTTGACTCTTGATTGGTTTTTAGAAAAGCACTACTGGAAGAGACATTCTTGACCAGATCTGCAAGCACAGTGGCCTTGAGGAAACAGACTTCTTTGGCTTGAAATATGTCAGCAAAAATGATAAACAGGTAACTCAAATTTGTTTGTGTACAGCAGCATTTCTATACTTTTCACACTTCTATAGCTATAGTTTAGGATAGTCAAGTTGTGGCTTACAGTGATGATTTTTAAAGAGGCATAATGGCAGCCCATCTATTTTACTAAGTTGCATTTGAAGCTCTTTACTACAATTTAGCTGAATTTCTGTGTGATCAGTTTCACTGCGTAGTATTTGAAAGTACTTTATGAAAGTTAGGGAATTGAAGAAACTCAGTCAGTTATTTGAAGCACATGATTGTTGTTTTATGGTAGCAACTTATTTATCAATCAATCCTTGAAACATGCACTCCATTGCATTTTGTTGGTATTGAGGTAAACCTGTGATGTAATGACAGGATTAGGCTTTGACGCACCCTTTTGAATACTCTAGTCTTCATCCTTATAATCATTTCGAAGGAAATGCCTACAAAATTCTAAGAAACTTGCACTTATATGAAACTGCTTTAGAATATGCTGATGTTAAAATATATTTGTGTTGTTAAATAGTCATTTTTTGCTCCATTGTATCGACATGTTATCTCATTGAATTAATGTTGTGTTTTGTTTTCCTGTTTGTATCGGCCTATGATTATGGGGATTCTAAACCCTTGTTTACTTTATATAAATAACATTCTGATCTGTGGGAAGAGCTATGATTAAAGACAACTGTCAAGTTGTAGGATTATTGTGATGCTGAGAATCTAGGAAACATAGTGCTGTTGCTTATAGATCATTATTCTTCTCAAGTAAGAATGCTAATTGACTGCTATCAAAAGCATTAACTGACAACTGGTGTGAGACATTCAATAGATTGATTATATCTTATAAATACCCTTTTGATTTGGAATTAATTATGACTGTTCTACCCAAATAACTTTTGTAAATAATTGAATTCTGGAGAAGAGCAGATGCCCTATGAACAATATGTGGCTTTCCTTTCTTGAATTTGATTGATTCAATAGGATTACGTTCTTTCTTGTCCAATCATATTATTATTTCATTTGACTCTAGTTGAGTTGGATTGACAATCTCAAGTCTATTGGAAAACAAATGGGGAATGGTAGGCAATGTCTAGTTATTGCTTCAGAGCCTATAGTGTCTTATACCTGATGACTTCTTATATATGATGATGATGATGATGAATGAATATTTAAACTGGATTAACACTTCAACTACTTAAAGCTGTTATAAATGTGTGTCCAGTAAAGTAAAAACATAAATAAAGAATAATAAGATAAAGGAGGGAACTACGCGGTGTCTACAGTTATTTTTGATTAATTGTAATAGTTATCTATAAATTTCAAAATATCTGGTCTGCTTAGGCTATGGCCTTCCAAAGGAAGCGTGTTAAATAGCTTTCCACCAGTAAAATGGAAACTTTTTCTCCCAAATTCTGTTCTAATTTTAGGAAGTAATATCATATTCGCATTGTTTCGCATGTTCTTTTGATGTGAGGAAAGAGTAAAGTAATCTTTAAAGGGGTTTATAACATCTCCATCCAAGATTGATTCATGACAATATCATTTGCTGACTTGGTGTGTGTTACTCTCTGTCCCAACATAGCCTGTGCAGGTCATGCCAATGTTAGGGTCATGGGTTTTAGACACCTCCCGCTTTTTGTAGAAGCCATAAGTAGTATTTTAGCCTGTTGGTAAAGCTGTTATAATAATAATGGCTTGTTAGTAGGTATGGTTTCTTGTTCAAATCTGTTGATAAATCTCTTTTTTGTATAACTATAATAGGAAGCATAAATTTCAAACACAACAAGATTATATTACTTATAGTAAAAACAGATGAATGTAAAAAAAGTGCAGAATTCTTAAGGAGGAAGAGCATGCTAAGTAGATGTACTAGCAGGAATTTGTAGATGAATATACCATATAGGTCTCTGGGCCTGTCTAAGATGTGTTTGCTCAGAGGATTTGTTGTACTTATAGTCTATAAGTTGAATGCAGTCACCACTGCAGTATATATTGCATGTCATATTGTGATACAGATTTCTGATTTATTAGCTTAATCAGATGTGTAAGAGCCAGACCCCTCTGTAAGGATTTTAGTGGGTGTAACTGATTACGCACCTCGTGGCGGAATTGTGCAATCTGGTTAAGTTTGAAGAATGAGGTGCTTGATGGAACACATACTTTTCCTCATTGAGGCACATGCAGAAGCATGCCTTAAATGGAGTGGCCATGATGATGATAATGATAATGATGATAATGATGATGATTATGATGATGATGATTATGAGATGATTATAATGATAGTGATTGTGGTGATTGTAATGATAATAATAAGAGTGCTTTTGTTAGTATTAATGAAAGCTATACTTTTGATACAGATGATAAACTTCATAGCTGGTAGAGCCAGACCATTACATTAAAACTCTGAAATTTGCAGCATATGTTTGTAATGCCAGACTGAGTGCTTTTCCTTTCCAACTGCTCAGTTCTAGGTTAGTAGAAACTGTTAGCAGATGCAGTGTTAGCAAGACAGACAGTTGTTACAAAGACAGTGTTGATTATCAATATCAATCATCATCATTTCTAGTCTTTCATTCAGTGATACACAAGTGCAATTTGCTGGCACAGTAGCTGCATTTGTTTCCTTTTTGCCAAGCACTGCTTCATATATTTATATTACGCACTATTGGTGGAGGTTTTGTTTTTTTTCTCAAGGTCCATACTATCTTTTATTTCGTGTGAAGTTCTACCCCCCAAATCCGGCAGAAGTACGAGAAAATATAACTCGGTATGTAACTTGTGTTTAATGCTTTCAATTATCTGCACTATTTTAACGTTGACTTAGAAATCAATGGAAAAGCAAAATGTTCCAAAAGCAGCAGAGCTATAAAATATTTTTTTTGGTGTCATTTTTCATGTTTATTTTGATATTACTTTTCAGATTATTTTTTTTATAGTATTTGTGATATTGACTTGATATTAGTGTTTAATGTTATTTTTGATATTAGTGTAAACCCCATGGCTATGGGCCAACAAGTCATACGTCATCTTAAGCTCAATAATGACAATTTTAAAATGATAATTTTGATGATGTAATGGTAGCTGTTGAAAAAACCTTCGACTGAAGTTACTCCACACTGAACAAGAGCGAGATATATGTGTCATACTGCAATCCAGGTCATTCTTCTTAAAGTGGCGTCTTTCGCTTCAAATTGCTTTAGTCCTTTACTACAATCTCCCAAAAAGTATGGTTGTTGAAAATTTATTTGATGTCTTAGAACTGAAATATTCTGTCAATCCGAGTTTCATGCAAGACGTTGTTTGTCCCTATTAGTCCTCTTACTTCTTAGAGATAGATAGATTTTGACATATTTCATGTTCATTATATAAGGTATCACATTGTTCTGCAGCTGCGAGAAGATTTGTTAAAGGAACGGTAAGTGCTTTGCTTTGGTAATTGAATGGAAATGAACATTTATTGAATGAGGAAATCCCTCTAGTATCTCATGAATTCGGAGAGAGTCGGGAGGGCATCAACAAATTCGGAAAGAGTCGGGAGGCTACTTCGTTTTAATTTCATTTTATTTAAAGGCTTTCACTCAACTTAGCTGATTTTCATCGGGTCCTTTTTAGAAGCCTGATTAAAATTATTACAGAGATCATATTGCTAGAACCGCAGTAGCAAGTTATTTGTACAATTCAAAGCAAATAAGAAAAGGAATAGAAGAAAGAACAGTCCTCATCCTCGAAAAGGTCTTTTAGGAGTATTTAAAAACGATGTCTGCTTGGCCCAAGTTGAGAGAATGCTCTGCAATTTTTGTTCCTCCATATGTTATGGAGACCATGGATGGGACAGTGTGAAGAATTTTTATTTTGACATTTGTCTGTAGTGTCGGTCAATATCACAACAGCCGCGTGATATCTTGTATGATTTAGTTTCATAATATCATTTGTTGGTAGTGTTGCTGGAATAATTGATTGAATCAGAATGATATATGAATAGCAACTACAGCAGTAATAATAATACTACTAATAATTTTAATAAAAACAACAGCAGAAACAACAGCTATGATATCAATAACGACAGCAACAAATTTTATCATCCGCGCATTCTTGTCCCAGATCCTGGATCAATCAGCCGCGAATTTTCGCTATACGTTAGTTCACCCGACTCTGCTCCATCCTTAGTGTCCTTCTTAGTAAACAAACAATATGATAAGTGATAAAATGAATATTGATAGAGATAACGATATGATTGCTAGACTGCGCTCATTGTCATTACTATGTTTCTATTTACGATTTCTTCATGCTATTCCAGGCTGATTTGCTCCGTTCCTATTCATGCTCTTCTGGCTTCGTATCTAATACAAGGTCAGTTTCAGATCAGACTTTCTACTTGGGATCGCCTGTACTCGTTGGCCTCTACTGAAAGCATTATTTGAATAGTTCTGTAAATATCTAATATTATTTGATTGATTACCTGTTAGAAACAACGAAAAAGGACACATTCAGGAACGTCACGAGAACCCTTTGGTTGGGGGGGGGGTGCACCCTTCAAATTCAATTCTTCGAAAAGTACCTGGTTTTAATGATGTATTGACCTAATTCTACCTGAATCTTCCCACACTCAAATAAGTCAGAGGAGTGTGACACCCCAACACCACCCGGTCGCTGTGTCCCTGGACACATTGTTGTTTTGGGGGAGGACTCATTATGAATATCTTAAAAAACCGTTCTTAAGGTGTGCTCACATGTCTTTTTCCCTTTGTTGTATGTGATACATTCTATGCATAATAGACACATCGTGTTCATCAATAGTAGTATTCATCATCAGTAGCACCCATGATGTGAAAGAACATACCAATAATAATTTCATAGTGAGAAGCGATTGTTTTGCAGTCAATAGCGAACGTTATGTGTTTATAAACTATTACTTTGTCTTAAGTACTTAAGAAGCCTCAGGGACTCTTTGGTGACGAGGCAAATTACACCATACTGTAATGCAATGTGTCAAATATGTGTGGGAATGTCATATGACAATACAGGTGCAAAACAATGCCCGGATAGACTGAAAATTGAGTTTCATTTGTATAGTGGGCATGCATCTGGTTTCGGGACTTTTTCAACAAGCTCTCAATTTTTGTCATATCATACCAGACCTTATCTAATTTTTAGCTGAAAAAGGTGATTATGATCCTGTTGAACACAGCAAAGATTACATTGATGATTTGCAATTCATGCCAAATCAGGTAATATCTGCGCTGGTGTTAATGCTTTATTTTTTGCTTACTGTTTTGGCTTGCCGTGATTTATTAGATACCAAAGACTTACCTTTGCAATCGAAGGCAGTTGCATATGCGCTTTACCCCCCTCCCGAAGTACATTAATTGGTATATTGGCATTTATCCTACCGATTCTAGAAATTAAAATGGATATTTGGCAGGTTTATTTTGAAATAGTCGGCAGATCTACCGCTGATATTGCTCTTAGAGATGAATGAGAATGAGCCACTGCTCCGAATCGTATTCTATGTTATAAGCATAACTTCATTTGCAAATGTTTGATAAATTCATGGAATAAGATGTAATGAAACCCCCTGAAGAGACTTCCTTATTACGTAAAGTTTGGCTGGGTCCTTTAAAAGCCAAAGTAGTATTGATATATCATGAAGGTTACAGAGAGGAGCGGTTTTGATGTTTTTGTAACAAACATACAAAAAGGCTATAAATTCATGTTTTAGAGTGATGATTTCCTGTTGAAAGTGCATGAGTTTCACAAAAAGCACAAGTGAGTTTTCCTTCGGTTCTACTCACTTCCACTTCCATATGTGATTAATGTGATATGATGTGATGTGATATGATATGATGTGATATGATAAATGTGATATGGTGTGATATGGTGTGATGTGATATGATGTGATATGATGTGATATGATACGATGTGTTGTGATATGATGTGATATGATGTGATATGGTGTGATGTGATGTGATGTGATGTGATATGATGCGATGTGTTGTGATATGATGTGATATGACGTGTTATGATGTGATGTGATATGACTTTCAGTAGGATTTTTTTATCGAATTGTTAACGTGAAAGCTACAAAAATAATTTAAAACGTTTATTATCAAAGCAGAGAAAGAAGCTAGGTCGTCGAGTTTCCACTTCGACTTTCACTTACAATATTAGTTAGAATTAAATGCAAAAAAACAAACATACACAGAGCAGAATACAAGAGAAGCGGCTGCACTTCTACATATTTTAATAGATCGGCAGTCATTTCTTAGTTTGCAATCAAGAGGATTGTTTCTTTTCCTAATCATTTTGTTTGTATTCACATCTAAGTCTGAACTTCCAAAAAGGGGAGTAGATTACAAAGTTACTTTGAGTAAGCTGTGTCTGATAATAGACACCGCCTCGGGATTGTGTGCTACTCAGATCATCTGCCGTTATTGTGCCCTTGGGTTCACGAAAAAGGTATAGATTAGCAGCACGCATTTTCTTTATGAGCTGTAGTTACACTCTTAACTCTCATACAGCCGGCGGCGTTAGCTTAATACTATTAGGCTTGCAGCGCCTCGCCCAAACGGGTGATACCATTAATCATTAAGAGATTAGCGTAATTTGTTATTGGATTGCCAGTAAAATTCCACATCGGTTTGCTCAAAGACCATTCCATTTGTGCATATGCTTGTATCAATGATGCATGAGGTGGTGCGCGTCTCCGGTTTTTGCTCTTCTCAGATTGCACAATTTCATCGTAGAATTATTGTTTATTTGTTTAGATTTGGCAACTTACATAGCTACAAAAAAGCTAATCCAGAATTTTGAATATAATATTTGAATCCGTTGTCGACCATAAATCAAGATTATTATGCTTTGCGGGAGATATTTCTTACCTCCAATTTTTGTTGCGTTTGCACCCAGCAACATCAACACAAATCTGGTTTCTGACAACAAAGTAATCTGCAGCTCAAAAATTTGGAATTGTTTTCGATATATATTAGATAAGGCTGCATTTTTCGACCTTCAGATTATCAAACCTCGTGCAGCTTTCGACGAGTTTGAGATCTGTGTTTTTCTGCACATATGAAAATTGGGCTTACTGCCCACCTCTATGTTTGGAGGTTTTCGTCCTCTAATCCTAGTCCTTGGCAGATGGTTTCGCATTTACATGAAGCATTTACGGTTAAAATTTGACAATATTACATTATAGTTCAGCTCTTACGTGTAGCCATAAGGCCTAGTTTTGATACGAAATATACAGTACATTCATTTAGAAACAGAACTAAGTTTTCTAGCGTTTTAATCCGGATTTCAAGTTTTAAGCTCTCGCAATCAAATACAGTTTGTTGTAATGAGTTGTTCATTTGCGTGTGCGATTGTTAATATATTGTGTAGTGTAAAGCAAAGGTTAATCCTATACAAGATGGTGTACATTGATGAGTGCTTGTTAGAGGGGATATTTATTCTAAGCCGTGGTCATAGTGAGGAAGCGCTGCTCACTGTGCCTTGTAGACCAGCACTGCTGAGTGGCTTACCATGCTCAAGCAAATGATGAAATAAAACGGTTACGTAGACAACCGATTATGTTTCATTCTGTAGATGAATTCGAACGGGTACCGTTTGCGCGCGCGCACACACACACACACACACACACACACACACACACACACACACACACACACACACACACACACACACACACACACACACACACACACACACACACACACACACACACACACACACACACACACACACAGATATATATATATATATATATATATATATATATATATATATATATATATATATATATATATATATATATATATATATATATATATATATATATATATATATATATATATATATATATATATATATATATATATATATATATATATATATATATATATATATATATATATATAGATCCGAACCATTTACATGATGGAGTACTTACTGAACGGAGAAGTCCGTTTGTTGCATTATTTCTTAAGCTTATTCACTCAACCCAGCTACCGATACTCTCTAGTCCAACGGGCTCTATCTCATACCATGTTCTTGTGGATATGAGTTAAATACGGTCATGTATAATTCGTTACCATCACTAGTTCTTCGGTTATTGTGGGACCCATGAGCCAATAAAAACTGCCTTGACCTGCCAACGGTTAAAGTTGTCATGGATGTAATATCTTTTCCATTCTCTTTAGGGGCCTTACTCCAGCAGATGCCGAATACCACTATATGGATAATGCGCGCAAGATACCACTTTACGGAATGGACTTACACGATGCATTGGTAAGTCTCACATTCATACTTCGTTTACACTAACTATCATTTTCCATTTTCTTTAATATACTGTATATAGCATTGAGCTGTGATTAATGTTCATATGAAATGCTAGAAGAGCTAGGCTATATGATTATGTACAATGGCTATGTTGTGGAAAGACCTAGGCTATATGATTCTTTCAGATACGGCCTACACTAGGCCTATTTTCATTGCAATTTCCGTGATAAATGGGGATAAGACCTTGTTTTGGGCATGTTGCTATAGTTAACTAGCTTGCACCGATGTGTCACTGTATTGCTTTATTGAGTACTTGAACGGACTGACATAATATGTGAAAATATTAAAAGGAGTTAGTATTGAAAGCTGTATTGGCAATTAACCAAGTGGGGAGGGGGGGGGAATAATTGTCTGAAGTATTAATTGTGATGGTGTTCTTTGAGACATTAATCTAAATTTATGTTTATGTATTTTTTATTAATTTATCATATTGATCCACATTGTTTGTATAGTGTCTGTTTTAGCATAGCTGCAAAATGTTTAGGAGGTTGATCAGATCTATTTTCTCCCAACCTAGTTGACCAATCATCATGCCGGATTCTCACCTCACATGTGCTCCGCAGCTACGGTTAGGCCTATTTTGCACACTGATTGGTCAGCTAGGTTGGGAGAAAACAGACATGATTAGAGGTTTCAAACATTTTGCGGCTGGGCCTGTCTGACAATGCTTTCCTGGCATCGAATGTATGACTGACCTTTTTCTTTCTCTTCTTCATCATTTCTTTTCTTTGTATTATAATTTAAAACTTTAGTGCCTCTAAGGGTGGGAGACCCGACGACATAGTGTCAGTTCCTATCGTGAAATGTACTATAGTCATATTTTTATGTTCTTCTTCTAAATCGTAGTAAATCATATGCGTTCTTATGTGTTGATGCAATCTCATTAATTTATTTCTAATTCTTCATTTTTAAAATGAAATGCACGGGTTTTCTGAGCACGTACTACTTTACGGCTAGATAATGTCTGAATATATATGGAATGCAGGCTAGGACCTCGAGAGGGTTTGTTTAGGGTGGCCAAAGATTGAAATGAACAGCACTGCACATCGTTGATGCATGGTGCAAGATTAAGCAGAGCATATTATCAACATACTATATGGATTACAATCCTATGTCAATGATAGTGGCAACGTTGCAAAGACTGTATGAGAATCAAATCAGATTCATTTCTCCCGTGTATAGTAAATATTTATTGAAAAATTAGTTTTTATTCCATTGCTTTTGAAGGTATAAGTTTTTCTCATCGTATCGTATTGAAAGTAATTTATCTGTGATAGTTTGAAATATATTTTAGTATTGTGAGTTAGATGGAGGGCCACTTGTAGAGCAGCTTTGGCTGAAGGGCTCCCCTTCTAAAATGTTTTAAGAAATAGTAATAATGAACTGGTGATTATTACTAATGATTGTTAGTTCACAGTTGCCGAGGTGCTGGTTTGCATTTCTTTTAGGATGGTGACAACACGGCTGTCGTCCTTGGAGTATCTCAGACTGGGATACACGTCATACTCAAGGGTCGTGAAATTAGCAAATTTTCTTGGTAGGTATTTGGTCTACATGACTGCATGTTTGATGCTCAAATTCTGGTCTTCTGTAAATGGCAAAAGGATACACTCTCATGACTGCATGCCAGCTTTGTTTGCGAATACTTGTTTGATGAACATTTGTTATTCGCATGTGTAAATAAGTATTAAGGATCTGCCTTTTCAAGAATAGGTCATTTATTTTCAACTTGAATAGAGCTTACTGCCAAATACTTTAGAAGGCAAGCAGAACAAAAATTTAATAAAAACGCTTTTTGGCTCCCTCTTCAGTGTATAGAACGGCAGCATGCTACTTGAGGTGAGCTCGCTAATTTACATACCCAGTTGTGGCCTGAATTAGAAAGGAGGCGTCGAATTTTTAACTAGATTCGTTTCCATCATTGTGTTGACATTTATGCTCTAAAGAGTGCCGTACGAAGAAGCTTTTAGTGCACTTCGATGGTGCTTGCTTTCTCAAAAACAACTTTTCTATTCTGTACCATATTAGTTTGTTTAGTTTACTATCTGACTGGTACTTTTGTATCGTAAGAGAATATCTTCTATCAAACAATCATTGTGCCTTTTCTTCAGACATTGAACTTCAAATTACTTCCTCAGGTCGAATATTCATAAGGTGTACTTCAAGTCAAAACGATTTTATTTGGATATCAGAGTTGTAACAGAGGTGAGATGGCTGTTTCTATAATTTACTAATCAGTATGATGTGGGATCTGTGTATTGACTGGCAGACCCTCAGTGCGGAAATTATGAGTTAACAACCTGTGTATGACGACAAA
This sequence comes from Mastigias papua, assembly GCA_964019165.1. Lineage (NCBI taxonomy): Eukaryota > Metazoa > Cnidaria > Scyphozoa > Rhizostomeae > Mastigiidae > Mastigias > Mastigias papua. The sequence goes on along the minus strand of OZ025278.1, from coordinate 14,662,503 downwards.
GTTACAGGAGAAAAATTAAAGGGTGCTTGTCCTTTTTTGTATCTAGCTGTTTGAGACTGTTTTCCGAGCCGCAGCTTTTACACGCTAACTTAAGGATGGGAAGACCAATTATTCGAACGGTGGAGGAAGAGGAGGAAGAAGGAGTAGTTTATTTTATAGGAGTTCTGGATTTGCATGGCTGCTATCAAGGTTTTTAGGCCAAGTGTATTTAATGATTAGAGAATCGTCTTGAGATGTTGTATTGTTCCCAATAAAGAAAGAGATCTTTGAGAGATCTTTGCTATCTTTTTTTCACATTTCAGGTAGAATACGAGGACCTCACGGTTGGCTTTAAATGCAGATCACGGACTGAGCTTAAACGATTGTATCGTTCAGCAATCGATCACCACACATTTTTTAGGTATTTGCTAAATCATTTTGACATTTCTTTGAGGAACATGGTCAAAACTAACTGTGGTCCAGAATGGAATCTTTCAAAGCAAAACGATAGATTATTCATAGACGCAGTCTTAAATTCCCTCAATTGTGTCTTTGTGATATCTCTGATTTTTGTGCGCACACTATCCATTCTGTATTATGACCATGTACAGAGAAATATTAAAAGTAGTTGCACATGTCATTGTTTAAGAAATGAAGGAAAGAGTAACCTGTCGGATTTGCATCGTTTCACGGCATCGATGGTATTGTCATAGGCCCATTGGACCAGGAATCAACAAGCTATGGCATACCAGAGAATTCTCATCTCTAATGTCCATGCCATCAAGGCAGATCTTCAAAGAGATACTTTAGCCTTAATAATAGATAGCACTTGATATTGTTGAAGAGCTAAAGTTTCTTTTTTGTTTAATATATTGATATTCTTTGGAAATTGCTCATATGTATTTAGCAGGATTTTATGATGTAAAGTTTTTCTTTAGTGTGATTTTGTCCTAAACCATTTTGCGTTTCCTTTTGCAAAGGTGTGATATCACAGTTTCTGGAATCCAGAAGGTCTCATTTTTTAGACTTGGCTCCAGATTCAGATACAGGTAGTAATATGATTCTAGTTTTAGAATGTTCAATGTTGTAGTTATTTTAATATACGCTTGGAGTGAACAAATATGGAGACGAAATGTGACTTGTAAAATTAAACATCGAGAGGACTGGGAAAATATTTTGAGTGATATTGGCGCGAAAATCGCAAATGGCGTTGACAGGTTGTACAATTGTAAAGATTAGCTCGTTAACTTCTTAAACAGAGTCCACAGCTTTCTCCAAACTAAGTCTAGAAGTTAAAAGCTCTTAAAAATGGTAAAAATTCGAGAATTGGATCTAGAAGAACGATTGGCAATAACGTATTTACGTGAAGCAGGACTGTCTTATTCGGAAATTGGAAGACAGCTTGGTTGTAGCAAGTCTACAGCACATAAAATTTTTACAAACTTCGAAAAGACTGGCGCCATTGCCAAGCAGTCGAGGCCTGGCCGTCCAAGAAAGCTGACGGAAAGAGTGAAGAAAGTTGTTTGCAGCTCGGGTCATAAATTAGGGTTGGTAATAAGCTATAGTTGGTAACTTAAATTGAGTTAGGCCTGTCAAGGTATCTCGGCACAAGGAAGTCTAATCAAGACAGCATTGTCGTTAAGTTTTCATGTAATCTTTCGAGTAAACTTTCTTCATTATTATGTACAGCATATTGAGCGCCAGTTAAATCAAATATGTTTTATCGAGTGTTTTAGGATTTATTTGAAACCAGAAGAATGCATTTGAGGTCGGTTCATTAGGAAGGAAACAAGTGGGACTTTCATTGTTCATAATTTTGAGAGTCTCGCATTTACAGTGTTAGAATGTAGCTCGCAGATTATTGCTAATGATTTTGACTGTCATTTTATCATTTATACAGTACAGTATATAACCATGCTCCCTGACCTATTCTCCTTTTGAAACGAAGCATGTTTGAGCAAATGGCATTTGGATGTGTTTCCTAATCTTACCCACACAGCCTAGACTTATATTCAGTAAGAATTGTTAACAGATCATGGAGGGAAGAACCAGGACGATGACAAAGAAGGCCATTAAATATTTTGAGATATTTATTATTCACATTCGTCACTTGTCAGATAGACTAATCATTTGACACGAATCACAATCGACACTGATCTTTATAATTCAGAAGGAACCGCTATAACCTTCTAGTTGCAGATCATTTCTCAAGAGTTCTCATGTGATATTTGTACTTCAGGAAATTTACTTGTGGTGTTTATTATGGCAATAGAAATTGAACCGACTTCAAATGTAAAATTTGAAAATACATGACCAACTCGATGCTGATTCATTGAAGGTTTATTCCGCTATAACAGATTAGTGGTGGTATACAAGATTTCGTATAAACTCTGTCTTGAGAGCTTATGGAATATCTCGCAAGAAATATTTGAAATCTCCATACTCCACAACAGAATCCTTTATCTACCAAAAAGTCATCCACTTCTCTGGTAACCGGGCCTGGAACGATATTCCGATTTGCTTAAGAGAAATATCATCGCTTGGCCAGTCTAAAAGAAACTTGAAAAAACATCGTCTTAACTATGATCACAATATAACAACAAACTAAGCACGACTCCCTGGCAGAGCAGTGTCTTTCTGTTATATACAGTACTTGTTTGGTCGTAATTTGATGTTTTGTTCTTTTAATTGATTTAAGATGTGTAATAGTACTAGTACAGTAGAATCCCGTTATGTCAGACCCTAAAGGGAGATTGGAAATTGGTCAGAGTTAATGAATGTCCGAGTTAACTGAGTCTTTCAATAAGTTGGAGTGAATCCAAGGGGAATGAGAAATCAGTCCGACTAAACAGAAGTCCGACTTATCCAGGGTATGACTTAACGGGATTTGACTGTATTGCTTGAAACCCGACAATATATCCTGGCTTTCCGCTGGGATATTTTCAGAACATTTAGATCAATTGTAATTTCATACCAAAATTTGTTAATTTTGAAAAGTTTTTTAATTAGTGCGCGTTCTATCTATTGTTCTACATTTTAACTGACAAAGGAAGCTGTCAATCAGGATGTGTTTTGTTTTCTCGATACACAATAAGTGGAGCTCCATTAATACTGTATATGCTTGAGTAGCCCGTCATTTGACAGTTCCTATATCCAAGGTGTATTCTGAATTGAAATCGGCTGGTCTTTAAATGTTGTGTTACACTAGTCAAGTTACGGTAGAGTACCCTTGTAGTCAACTGATTTGTTTTCGATGGAGGAAGTTTAAAGTTTACACAATAAATGTTGAATAAGACTGGGTCATTTTTAACTTGGGACTGTCAAATTGTAACTTCAAACTATTTGTCCTGTTTTCGCCGTCCGAAACGATAACTTTATGTTTTCTCCTCTAGGAGATTGGAATTTTTGTGAAACCTTTAATCTAGTCTCATATTTTGTTTTAAAAGTGGAAGGAAGACATTCCAACAGTTGAAGAAGTCTACAAGCACACGTGCACCACCCAGCTTCGAAAGGGTCTCAAGTCAACGATTTGCCTCTTCCAAAAGGGATAATAAAGGTATGTTTTCATAGAACCTTCACAACTTATCCAGATTTAAATACTGTTAGTTTTGGCGGAATCTATATCGGTACAAGATTCTTTTGTATTTAGTGAACTGATACCCTGGCAGTCGTAGTTAGGATTAATAGTGCTCAAGATTTTTGCCATTTTGGTTATTTTTTTGGTGATTATTTCGTGATTGTTTGGTGATTTTTGATGATTGTTATGATTTTTGGTGATTGTTATGATTTTTGGTGATTGCTATGATTTTTGGTGATTGTAATGATTTTTGGTGATTGTTATGATTTTTGGTGATTGTTGTGATCGTCATTATTCTCTTGTGAATTTTTTGTAATTTTTGTATTTTGTGTGATTTCTTTGTGATTTTTGTGATTTTTATGACTTTTTCACAAAGTGTACGAGATTTTGCCGACTTATATGTCCCTCATTTCATAAATGAATTCTTTTTGCAGCTGCTGCTGAAACTGTCAAAAGCAGTGAAGATAAAAACAAAGATGAGGAGCAAAACCAGCAAGGTTTTTACTCTCCTTCTGCCATTTCTTTCGTCAAATTGAATCGGATTAGTTGCTCAAGATGAAGTCAGTTTTCTGAATGCTAAAGGCTACAAAACTCGTTTATTTCAAGAAATTTGCCTGATAAATTCATTGATATGCTGTTGAAATGAAAGCATAGTTCTTCTCGGGTTCATTCTCTCCGAGGTCATTTATTGCTTCTCTTTAGAGTCAATATATCGATGTTTATGGTCAACTCTTCATTTGTGATGTTGACTTCCTTATGGACATTGATTGTCTGGTTGGCAGTTTATAGCGAACGAATGTCTTATTTATCTCCTTTTGTGGCATTACCTTATCATACCTTATCATAGCAGAAGTGGATCTTCTGTAAACCGGCTAGTATGCTTGCATATCGGGTAGTATGCTTGCATATCGGCTAGTATGCTTCTGTGGATTGAGGGACATATCAATCGGAAGAGTCTAGTACACTTTGTGAAAAAATCGCAAAAAATCACAAAAGCACAAAGAAACCACAAAAATCGATGACAATAAAGTCCCAAAATCACAACAGATTCACAGAATAATAAACGAAAATCACATTTAAAGTAAAAAATTCAATATTTCAATATTTTAAAATTCAAGTTCGCAAGTTTTCTAGGAGTGATAAATATAGGGGTTACTCACCGGAAGTATGGAAAGGCGATATTTGTCTTATTTTTGCGCCCCCTAGTTTATACGTTACCCATAGCTTTAGAGCCCTGATGAAACTGGCAAGGATCGTATGGACCGGTAAAAGACAAGCTTTTGGAGAGCGTGATATTGTATTCAGTGGCGTGCGGATGGGCTTTTGAGTGGGGAGTAGAGCAAAGGAAATTTACCCCTACATTTTAACAAGGTACCATAGTTAGCCTCAAACCATGATCCTTATACCAACATTTAACGACGTGCTATAATGTTTTCTTTAGAAGTGGGAGAGTGGGTGTGACTCCCCCTCACCCCATAGTTCGGCACACCCCTGATTGTATCTTCTTGTGTTTTTTCTAGACAGTGCCACTGCGCAGGATGATGGCAGTCCATATATGTATGTTCAACTTAATTTTATTTCCTACCTGCGAATTGAAGCTTTCATGTATTTACACTTTTTTACAGTATGTCAATTACCTATGCAAAGCCGTAGAAAGTACTCAAGTTCTTACTTTTAAAGCCACAGGCATTTGCTCAAGACTCGACCACGTTGTCTTTCACAGCTATAAGAGCTTCAACAGACTCATTTTTAATATTGTGAACCTCTCCCGTGTGCTTCATCAGAAAGCTCAATTTGCTATCGATTGGGTGTCCTTGTCTGTTTTCCATATTGCTGACCGCCCTTTTTTTGGACGTTTTTCATTTTCTTTTTTACACTCCTTAAAATTACTCTTTATCTTGTGTGTTTTCACCGTATTTGAAACCACGTGTTATCAATATGAATGTTCGTAGTGGATATAGAATTTAGAGCGGAACATCATGCGGTTTTTTTTACAGCTATTTGTTGCTATTAGCTCTTCTGTTTTGCCTGCTACAGTCCAAAGATTATCATAACACAAATGGTGAATTACTTGCTTTCGATTCTGTCCCGCTTTTACAACCAGTATGGGAAGCTGACATTATATCATTAGCGTCATGCATAGTAAGAACTCGCTGATCAATAAGTCCTCCCTACTATTTATGTTACATAGTTAATCAACCTTGGTTGTAAATAGTTTGTTTAATCAATTAAAAATCAGATTATCGCCATGTTGAAGTTGCGTTTTGCACTTGGATGATATTTGTTTTTGCTTATGAAGCAATGACATTTTATTACTCTCATCTTGAAAGCTTTTTTCAAAGTTTTGTAATTCGTTATCAATATCCATGTCAGTTGGTTTTATCCGTGATCATACTCAACTTTTATCAGAACTGTGGCGGCATTTGATTTGTAGATCAAGGAACGCTGTCGTTATGTCCATTGAAGAAGACACTGTGCTGGAGCAGAAAAACGAGACTACGAAGCAAAATAACGGCCTGGCTGTGACCATCACAATTTCACCGCCAACCCCAGTGCCAGGTCATCGATGTATTGTTGATGCTTCTGGGGAAGCTGCCGATGAAGCGGTAGAAGGGTCTCAAGAGAGCTATGAGGTTATCGAATTAAATGACGAGGAAGCTATTGCTGACACTTTTGATGCTGCAGAAGGTCAACCTGAGAGTAGCTCCACTGCCGAGAAGGATGAAGAAGGAAGTGATAGTGCAAAGCCTGCAGCAAATGAAGGTCCGTGTTCATCATCCCAAGAAACAACAACGGTCGTTACATCGACGACTACAATATCGAAGATTATCACGGAAACTGAAATTATCACTGTCAACGAATTAAACGAAGAAGTAATTGTATTATTTTTGTTTTGATTTGGTAATTAAATAGGAACGAAGTAAGTGGCTAAACTCTCTTTGAATTATTAGAACCAATCAGATAGCTTCTTTTAATTACAAAGTTGTTGACACTGATGTAAGTGCAATAGGAATCTTCTATGGCAGTTACCAATATAGGTATCCTATCAGATCTGGTAGCAAACTATCAGGTCGGTTGAAGGTTGTAGAAGACAATATTGTTGTGTTACTACATGATCAGCACCCCATGATATCGCTGTTACAGTAATTTCTGTTTTTGTCGAAAGTAGTGAAAAAACTTTTCTGTAGTAATATACTAACTTACAGTTCATTTTTTAGACCGTGCTTGTGGAGGAAGAGGAACGCATCATTACTATTAAAGGAGATACGTAAGGTGTTTTGTTATTTTGCTGTTATTACAAATTAAGAAATATTTAGCCGCACTTTGCTTACTTCTGATATTCTTATTGCCGATAATTATGCTATGCTTTTATAAACCCTGTTTTTACCATAGTAATAATTAGTTTGTCCTTCTCTTTAGAATACCTGAATTGCTTAGAAGTTTAAAATTTCTCTTGCAGGTCATAACTTCAAACGACAAATGGAGCAACAAACTACTTATTTCTTTAGTGCGTGTGAGTTCATTTGAAACTGGATTTTGCTATAGCTCTAAGTGTTCACTAGCTTTCATCCATCCCGTCTTTCATACTGCTACAAAGGGCATTTGTAGCTCGCTGAAGATAGATAGTTTTTCCATGCAGAGTAATATATCCTATTTTAAGCGATATTATAGAAATCAATATATCAGCTTGGTAGTTAACGATAATTAGCGATGTCTGTAATAGGAGAAATTATTTAAGTTACATACCACTCGCCTCTTGATATTCAAAGCCCGATTGTAGAGTTTTTGTTTGCAGTAGAAGCTTCTTTAATGTCTGTTTGTATGTATAGGAGTCTTGGAACTTTTTATATTTGTCATTCTGTTCATAGTTTACAGCAATATTGGTATGCCCGACTAAGACGACAATGGTCCGTAGAGATCTAGGTCTAGAGGCTCTTGAATATCACCCTAAAGCTCTTTGGAAGTGAAGTAGCTTTGTTGGGAGAAGAAATGATGGTTTTACTTACTGTAGGTTCCTCCATGTACAGAATGGAGCTAAGTGAAAATGTCTCTTAAGCCAGGCTAGCTCATCTGCGTACGTTTCAGTAAGTAACTTGCCACATAGTTGACACCCACTTAGACGACTCAAGTTAACTCAAGTTAACTCAATTACTGCTGTCAAAACATAAAGAGACTGCAATGTACAGTTTAGTAAAATATATTTCGAACTTCTCCTTCATCATCAGTCAGTAACTTACAACAGTTATACATATACTGCTTTATACAAAATGTTATAGCAATTATTGCTTTGTTTAATTTTCCCTCCTTTTAATCTTCCATTAAAAACAGTGTATCTTTAACACAACCTGAGATGGTCAAGATAATCTATAGATTCCCAGAGTTTTGTCCAAGTTAAACGCTTAATGCATATAAAGACTCAGTCAAAGTCTTCTGAAACAGTATGCCTTACGCCAGTATTTTTTGTAGTGGTTATCACCATCGTCCGTTAACGTAACACATACATATAGTTTGAAACCAATAGAATTTATGAAATCTGTATACATCTACATACCTTTTTATTTGATTTTGATACGTTACATAAAACTGACTCATCCACTTAGTGCTTAATTGCATATGTAAGAGCTATGCTCACGGGCCAGTTATCTAGCTAGCTTGGGTGATAAAGGAAACAAACCCACTTCGAATTATAAACCGCACAATGTTGCAGTTGAGAATAGCCTGATCTGTTTAGTGAAGCTTATTGGCTACGGTAGCCGTGACTTAAAACAGGCACTTTTTACATGGCGAGCAGCAATATCTAAAAGCAATAGCAGTATGAAATATATAACGAATAAGAAAGTATTTTTTATGAACTCTAGCCCTAGAATGAATGGATTTTGGCTCCTAATGGTAAAACATCTGTAGGATGGCATTTTCATTATGGATTTCAAACTCAAGTCTATCTAAACTTTAGACACTGATCCACAGATTGATGCTACCTGCTATGTCGGTAGTCTTCATATCTAAGGCGCAAGTAAACATTGAACATTTTCACTGTGACCTTTGTTCTGGTAACTCAATCGAAAACTGCCCGCTATCCTCCACTTTTACCAATGGCTTACTGTTAGTTCTATGTTGGAATCCCGCTTTTAGCTTTTTCGCCTTCTTTACGAGAGGGTCGTGACAACCTCATAACAGGCCCAAATTGGGAATTAAATTAGTCTTTCTTTTTATCATGAAGAGTTCCTTTGAAGTTACATTTTTATTGCTTTTTTATCATTTTGAAAGTTTTGTCGACGTTTGGTACTCTGAACACTTTGTCGTAAAAGTAATTATTGTTTTGTATCTCGCAATAGTTCTCTCTAGTAAACTTAGTGTTTAGTTCTTAATCGTTTTTACTTGTTTTTATCTTGCAAAGTCAAGCTTTTAGAGGAATAGCCCAATTTGGAATCTAACTGACTATGTAAAGTTTTTCTGAAATGGGATATCTTTATTTCAGCATACCTTTAAGAGTGCTAAGGGAGGGTGTCTGTCTGATACCCAGAAGCTGATAATTACTACCCTTAGCACCCCAGGATAAAGTTGCTCTTTATGTTTACTCGCACAACCCTACAACCTTGTTACTGCCATTTGCCCACGAATCAAGAGGTTTTGACTCGGCAGATGCGCGTAAATACAACAGAAACCTGCACATAAGAACATAGAACTTTGTGATGGGCCTGTTCATATTCATGTACTACGAGGTAGTTCATTAATTAGGGTTCAGGTTCTTAAGTTTTCTTCTCCCTGCAAACTCTTACAATCACTTTTATGTACATAATGCTTTGGGAGTATCCATGAAAGGGCTGATTAACATACAGGCTAGATTTATTTCCTAGTGGATAAAGAACAAAATCATTTATGAGTACAAAGCTGCTTGTAAGAAAAAAGGCTGAGAAAGTTCTAAGTAATTGAAATAAAAATATAGAATTTCAGGCTTTAGGTTCTTAATAATGAAGGTTCTTGTGTGCGGGTTGTTACTGTATGTTAAGATATGTATGGGTAAGAGTTAAATATTAAGACATGGCTTAGCTGTATTTCAATCTTGTATGTATACATTATATGTGATTGAAATTGGAGATAACATTTAGTGTTTCTTGTGGTATTAGGTAATCGGTGCTAATCTTTGTATGCCAATGAAATGCATTTGAAGTACATTGAATGCTTCCTGAAACCATCCTTTGATTTTTGATCGGGCATTTCATTTCGTGGGAAATATTGATATTGGACCGACATTTGAGTTAAGGTTAAGTAACGAATATGCAAGAGAGAGGTTGACAGACAGCATATGTTGCTTGTTATTCAGAAGTCCCCCCCCCCCCCGCCCAAATAAAACCAATATGCAAAGGCCAGTGGACCAGGCGAAAATGTAGAGCTTTGAACAGGATACGTTGTTTGTTTAATATTCAGAAGCCCCCCCCCCAGACAATGCCAATATACGGAGGCCAGTGGGTCAGGCAAAAATGTGGAGCCTTAAACTGTATAATTATGTTGATTAGTTAATAAAGTTCATGCAAGGAGCACAAAAGAACGTTCAGTGTGCATAGAACAATGAACATCTTAGGCTGCTTCAAAAATACAACGTTTCGAAATCCGCTGGTCAAAAATATTAACAGGCAGCAAGTGTCACAAGTGGTGCGCAAATTAAGTATGCTGAGGAAACAAGAGAATTGAATGACAACCAAGAACAATTTTCACGAGTTGTCTAAAAGATGTTTAGTAAAAGCGATCGAAAAATTGCTAAATAAGCCCATTCCATTGCTTAGGATGCCTTGAAGTTGCTGCACATGGGGCAATGCTGTTTGGATATAATAGCGTTGGCCGTACTAGTGAAGTCTGGTACACAGCTGTACTGTAGGAAAACGTCTGGTGATGTCACTGTTCAATGGATGATCACAGGGAACCCAGAAAAGCTCCTGCGCTGCTGGTCTTCATGTTGTACGATTTTTGTATACCATGGATAACTACTTGTGCTGTTAAACCTTTATTAAAACCTACCTGCACTGAAAATGGAGGTAACAGTGGTCTTCATTGATTTAAGAGATAATTGTTCATAGTAAACATGAACTATGAAACTGAAAGTTGTGAAAAGAAAGGGCTTGAGAGGCCATGCATATACATATATATCTATTGGATCTTCACAACATATTTCAGTAGAATTTCTCTAATTTATAAGTGACAACACAGACTTCATTTTTAGGCAGTAGTTCTGTCAGCTATTTACTTTGTCCTGCTAAAATTTCAGCAAAATCCAAAGCAAGGCAAGAAGGTAGGCAAAAAGCAAAAGGAGAATAAGACAAAACCACTTGAGCAGAAAGGTAGCAATCCTGTCGAGAAGAGTGAGGATGCCTCCAAGAAAACCAAAGCTGAATTAAAAGCGGAAAGACGAGCCCTTCAGGTGATGGTTATATGGTTAAAATATTACTGTGATTTGAAGACATAAAACATGCTGGCTACCAGTGGGCAGTGAAATTATCTACTGTTGTACTCCTTGAGGACACTAATGAAATGCTCAAATGAATTACTTATTCTTTGTGTATGCTGACTAATTCACTAGTTCATTGCTAGTATGTACGTTTTATACTCATTCCATGGCATGTCACGTCACAATGTGTAGAATTCATCTCAGAACTCTGTCAGTCACCATTGTTTAGATCTGGTTTACATCAGCTTGATTTCTGCTGAGGTTGGCAGTTATTCGTGGAGATAGATATTACATCAAAGAGCTCATGAAGTTGAATCTTGTTTGCTCTCATACATTGTTATGATATGTAGGCATATTTTGTTTTGGTTTTGCATATTTGTCATTATTGTTAATGGGGCTTCATTTTCTAAACTTTATTAGATGATTTCCTGTTTTTTTACAGAACTATTGTTTCAGGCATTGAAAATATTTATTTACCTTTGAAGCAAGCCTGATCTACTATTTTCTTTTAGGAAGCTCAAAGAGCTGCAAAACTTGCAAAATCAGGGGGAGATAGTGCTCAGAAAAGTAAGACTGGACCTGAAAATCAAAATGCAGCAAAGCAAAAGTCACAAGATGGTATGTATTGATATTGATTTCAAGATTAAAGAATAGATTCTTTTGGTTTTGGAAGGAAAAGAGAAAGATTTCAAACAAAATTTTTTAATGAAACTAGCGGAATGTGACTACGATGTGTGAGGAATTTCATTTAAGTAGAGCTTTGCCTTACAAAGGGTCCTGAATTTAGTTAGGTTCAATTATATCAGAATGTTTCAGGTGTATTGGATTTCACAATTATAGACCATAGTTAAAGGAAGTATCATATGGTAAAGTTAAAAAGAAAAGTAAAATCACTATATGACTGCCGATTTTGAAGTCCATTAACCGCTTTGAGGTTCAAAAGTGGGTTAGAAATGAGGAAGATGTATTATTCATGCTTTGAATTTGGAATATGCAGAACAGAATCAAAAGCTTTTTGTCATATGTGATGATTAAATGTTTTCAATATAGTTGAATGATTTATTTTTAGCCATGATTGTCTTAGTTTTTAGATTTGATTCAAACTTTTTAGAAGGCAACCTAAGTGCAAATTTGATTGTTGGAGCAGCAACAAAAGGAACATGTCTCTGCCTTGGCTGTTATTAACTTTCCAACTGATACATCAATAGAAAGTTATTCAAATTACAGAATATGATGACAATCCTAGTTCAAATAATCTAATTCGTTGAATATTTTAGTGAATTATATATCATTATGTTTAGTGTTTCAGTTTCAATTTGTTTTCAGTGATTGCTAGTGTACCTCAAAAGAAGCCGGATTCTTCAAGAGTATCTTATCAAATGCAAATGGATGATGAAAGGGTTCAAAAGAGAGAAGCAAAAAAGCTTGCAAAACAACATGTATATATGGCTAAGCATTTTTCGGTTTTCATTATGTTTATTCAATTATTGCTTTTTGATATGAAAGAGTAAACAATTAATGAACACATGTTTATGGGCCTTGCTAATGCAGACTTTTGACAACAACCAAATATACAATTAGGAGACAATACAATAATAGTGAATTAATGGACCACGCAACCATGCTATAGACACAAATTCATTTGGTAATCAGCACAGTGTAAGAATTGTTCAAATAATTGTGCTCTAGCTGTTTAATAGAAACTGATTCTAAACCATAACCTACCTCTTATTTTCACTCATGATGCTTTGTCATTAGTGTTGGAACTGTTTATTTTATTACTTGTGTTTGTTTTTCTGTTGGTGTTCTTTTTTCTTTTTTTAACATATTGGAGTAGTTTATCAATACTGTGCATAGACCTTGGCTCAAGATAGGAGTGGGCGGAAGGTTTTGCCACAGTTTTCTGTTCTATTAATGTCTGCTAAATTTTTACAAGCTTATTTGCTCTATCTAGGAATGCTTGAAAACCAGTTTCCTTGCTATTGAAGGGTCCAGTACCTTATGAAATTCAGACAAGTCCCCATTTTGTATCTTGTGTCATAGTGTCATGTCGTGTCATTGTTGTCCTTATGCTTTAGGTACCAATAAGAAGTCGATTGCAGAAGAAAGTAAGCCTTTTCTCCCATTTACACCAATATGAGAAGGACACCTCTTTGACTAAGGAGATCAGGTAAATATCATTGATAATTTTGAATGAATGGTCAGTCATATTGTATACTAATATATCATCCACAGAAAATGTTTCAATATTTTATCTAATTCAAAATTTTTCAAGCTACTTAAACAATATTTTCCACTCAAAAACTACAGATCTTTTACTACTTGAGTTAGCACATGTTGAAGAGGTAGTTATGATGTGTTGTTATTATGACTATAACAGTGAATGTGCTACATGTTGCTGGTGTTGGAGCCATGTGCTTCAATACTGATGGCTTAGTGTTCCTGCACTGGTCAGAAAATGCTCCATTCTATAGCTTTTGATGGTCTGAAGACAGCAATGCCCCATCTCCTTGAATAAATGCCCCAGACACTGAATTACAAACTGGGCTCTCTTTAAGATTGCTTTTCAAGGGTGGACACTTATTCAAGGATATACAGTGTGAATGTGCAGTAAAAAAAAGTTTTTATATCCGTATAACCCTGATCTCCATGCTATCCAGGATACCAGCCTCTTGTAATGACAGACTTCATTGTACCTTTTGCATTTCAGCTTTACATCAGATGCCATCCATCCAGTCATCATTAGATTAGGCTTGCAGTATGCAGAGGGTGTCATTTCTGGTGCAAATGCACGCTGCATTGCACTCATGAATGCTTTCAAAAAGGTATCTTCTAGATGTTCTTTAAAATAATGCCAGTTTTTCTTTTATTCTCAAATTGATGGCTTTGTAGAGTGGATGTTTTACTTTAGTAGATTTTGCTGCGCACAATATATCAGAAAATATGGAAGTGATAGAAAAGAAGGCTACTTGTCTATCATGTTCTATCTTACTATAACGTACTTTGTCACTCTCTGTCAGCTCAACTGTCTTCTTTAGTAGATTGTTTTTGTGAATGTCGGCAAATTCCAAAAATCCCTTGCTTATGAGAAAAATTCCTAATATGAGTGGATGCAGGGAATTTTCAGGGCAGAATATGATTTATGTGGTTTAACAGATAAAATGTATGAATATATATCTGTAATTATAAATAATCTATTTGGTTGTTTGTAGGTAATTGCAGATTACACCACCCCTCCATCAAAAGAAATATCACGGGATTTAGAATCGAGAATCAAACCTTACATAAGGTAGCTTTCTTGTGTTGTTTTCCTTTCGTACTCAGATTCACTTGAGTCTTATTCTACATGAATTTGTTTCAGTATGATATGTACTCTCCATAGCGTTTTGTCACTACCGGCATTTTCTATTTGTTTTGCGTAGCAATTATTCCTAACATATCAGTTGCTGTTTGACTTACAAGAGGTAATATATTCTTTTCAGTTTCCTGACACAGTGCCGCCCTCTTTCGGTAAGCATGGGGAACGCCATCAAGTACCTTAAACTAGAGATTTCAAATATCCCGCCTGGTACACCGGAACAAGAAGTGAGTTTTTCAGTTTTGATTTTTGAAGGCGAGAATTTAGTTGACTATTATCTTCTTGTAGCAAATGTGGTCTCGTAGCTTTTCGAAATCAGGGCATTTTCTAACGTACTAGCTACAGGGAAAGTCCCCAGTAGGCCCAATTAGGGAAAATAGGCAAAATCAAAGAATTTCTCGTTGTTTAGGCCCACTCAAAAACTCTTTCAAGGAGAGCAAGGTGTTCTTTAGTGGTCATTCTAGCATCATGTAACAAGATGTAGAACGTGAAATGCGTGTTACCAACTATGTACAACATGTCTCCAGGGCGTGGTCACAGAGTTTCTCTATCTGTGTGGCCCTTTACCAGAAATTTCCCCACAAGTGGAAGTTCTTTAAAATATAATATGTCGGAAGTCCTCTCTGTTTTATGAAGCATTATTCTTGGTATAACTATGTATGTTAAGAGCTGTGTTGGAGTGTATGTGTAGTACTGATTGGGCTGTAATGAAGGTGGTGGAGCTAGTGAAAATGGCGTGAGACAGAGAGATATAAGCAAATTTTGCAGAGAAAGGTGCTTTTGTGCCCCCCCCCCCACAATCTGAAGGCTAAACGCGAACGTGTTTATTGAGACAGAAAAGAAACTTTGACACACAAACGAGAAGGATCTGCTTTTGATGTTGAATAAATTTTTTGACTTACATGTTTTTAAAATTTGATTCACGTTACCTTTTCGTACCATATATTTAGAATTCCGTGAAGAAATCTAAGCGCTTTACATTATTTGTGTGACCAAATTGTAATATCATAAGAAAATGCCATCGAGAATTTTTGCACAATTTGGTTTAATACACTTTTGTCTCTATATATATCTTAATACAGTGCCTCTTTCTACTAGGCCAAGAATTCACTTCTGGAGTGTATAGATAATTTCATAAGTGAAAAGGTTGTTCTGCCTGGTGAAGCTATTTCTAAAATATATGCAAACCAGAAGATCAATGATGGTGACGTCATTTTAACTTACAGTTGGTAAGTATTTTGAACATATTTTTTTATTTAGTTGTGCTGACCTTGCGCTTCCATATGCCTCGTTTGAAAGCTAGTCCTAGTGTGATCGAGACCAGTGAGGAACGATTACTGGTAAGATTACCAGGGTAACGCCTCACCCTGTAATCCCAAAGTAATAGTGTCGTACAAAAGGCTGATTTTTGTGAACATGGTATGCCTATAACTCAGTGCTATTACGACTGTGGAGAAATGTATCTCATGTAATTTAGATTCTTTTGAATGCCAAACTCACCCATAGAATTTTCTAGTGCGAAATCATTATGGTTTTAGAAGCTCAATCATTTCGTTGGGTGGGTGGTTGAAATGTATTTGGACAAAACGTATGCTTGGAGCCATCAAGCTGTCTCGTGTAGAAAGTAGGCCGTCTCATTTGGAAATTAGTCATTTCATTACTGCTCACCGACAGATTGAAAATGAGCCCGTTTTTGTCATAGTTGGGATAGCATCAATCAGTAAAAGTACTTTCTGATAGCAGTGAGGCATACAATAGTGCTTATCCTCATTCTTTTAGCAGCTATAAGAGCATAACTGTTGTGCACCTGGTG
Organism: Mastigias papua; assembly: GCA_964019165.1. NCBI lineage: Eukaryota > Metazoa > Cnidaria > Scyphozoa > Rhizostomeae > Mastigiidae > Mastigias > Mastigias papua. Next base: position 14,646,332 of record OZ025278.1, on the reverse strand, counting down.
ACTTATGGCCGCGTATCTGCTCCCACTTCCGCTTCTATTGATACTGATTTCAATACATATTTGTAGGCCATTATAAAAATTTTTGGTATGACCTCGCCAGGATTGAAGCCACAGTGCTCTGCATACAAGGCGACTTCTGTGACTTTTGCTCTTGAACAGGGAATTAGGCAATGGGCTCCAAGTAGCCAATCAGATACGTTTGGTGTTAGCTGTGATCAATCTCCGGGAGTATGGTTATGTTTCAATCAACTCTGGGTCATTATCCGACGTTTCTTTACTTGATTAGTGTTGATGAAGGAGCTGTTCAATTAGGCTGAATACCTTCACTGCTTTTTCTTCCAACAGTGAAAAAACTCTTTCACTAGACTTTTGGTTGGCAGTTGTGATAATCACTTGTATTTTTTCTGTTCAGCTCTTCTCTGATCATAAAGATATTGAAAGATGCCCATGAGACTGGTAAAACATTCCATGTTGTAGTTGTCGATGCGAGACCAAAATTCGAAGGTATTCTTTGAGAAATCTTCATGATGGGTGTTAATTTTTCAGTACACCAGTCCCATTGTATACGTGTAGAAGAGATATTGGAATGATGAGAGGAATACAGTAGATCTTGTCTTGCCAACTTTCGCTAAATTGTTGCATTTTCGTCAAATTTACAAAATATCTTAGATATACTGTTACAACTCATAGGAAAATAAGTCTTGAATTTGCTGTTGTTCGTTCATCTTAAGAAGTAGCAGATTCTACTCGCGCATGTCTCCTAGGTCCTAGAGCTAGAGCATTTCTAAGCATTGTACTTTGCGGACTAGTACAATGGATACGAGCATTGCAATATTGTTAAGCAAGAAAATAGATAGGATTCTTGACAAGTTCTTATACCTTTAAGCTATTCAAATTTGCATCCAATGTTTCCGTTTTAATATTTCATCATAAGGCTGTACTTAATGCTATATATTGTTCGTGTGTTTAGGGAGCTTTTAAATGTGAGTGATCACAGAACAGCAATTAGCCGATGTATTCTCTGTAGAGGAGCCAATAGGTCTCATTAGGGCCACCAGTTCTTCCTCCATTTTTCCAATGTAATGTAAACAGAGTTGCTAGGTATCTGATACAGGCTAGATGTTACAAATTAGTTGTGTTTACCCTTGATAGCCCAGAACTGGGCTGCACTCATACATTTGCAATCACTTTCACTTCTTGCTACCGTTAGGTCGTGAAACTGTACGCAAATTAACGAACGCTGGGATACGGTGCTCCTACCTTTTAATCAACGCAGTGTCTTATATGATAAAAGAGGTATTGAGAACTTATGATTCTTTCATCTCTCTTCGACTTTGTTTTAACAGAAAAGACCGTGTCTATCTTAGTTTAATGCCATCTTTGGTCTTTGTCATCAATATCTTTTGTAGCCATTTCTTATTATTCGTCATAAGATTTGTAGACGTATATTGTAGTCCCCCATGTAGGAGTATATGACAGTAATTCTTCAGAATGTTTGCCCACGTGTGGTACAACGAAGTGTTAGCAACTGTCGTCTTGTGCTCTTGTAGGTTAACACAAGAGACTAGCTCCCGGTTTCAGAATATAGCTTAATATTCACCATAAAAATGAGATGGTACTACTAGAAAGAATGATTCCTCCTCTACAAACATTTAGCTTTGTTATTTAATGTCTTTGCTCTCCTGGAAGTCCACAAAAAGTCCATTGTATATATCATTTAGGACATATATGACACTAACTGTTCTATGCCATTAAGTAAAAAGCAAAAGTTACATATTATAATACCTACAGTTACTTTACAATTTACTACTTTGACGACACTATTGGTAGCAAAAGACTGTGAATATTCCATGGCCTTACGTAGGAATTCTTTCATTATACTGCTAATGCTGCTGACAGATGCCCAGCCTTAGAAACAGCAGCACTTGTCTTCTATTTGTGTAGGGTTTGGCCTAATGATCTTTGATATCTTAATATTTTGTTGATGGAAAACGCAGCTTTAAAATAAACTTCAGTACAAAGACCGCAACCAAACAAAGAGACATTTCTTCGTCTTGATTTTATAACGACAAATCCAGTGGTACTATTGCGACTTTAAAATTAATCTACGACATATCCAAGAAATAAACGTTTCGACTCACACGAGAGTCATCATCAGTATTAAAAGGATGAATGAGGAAAATATCTATATATGAAGTGGGTACAAAGGGAGGATCAATTAGACGGAAGTGTGTACCAATAAACGTGAATCAAGTCACGTACGATTAAGTGAACAACCTAGGAATATATATCAGGGGAATAACAAAGACAATAAACAAAAAAGTACCTAAAAGCAAGAAAGCAGAGGAAAGAACACTGAAGAGATAAGAGGAAACTAACAGCTAGAAAAGGACTAAGGGGATGGAAGACTGTTGGGAGTTAAGGCTAGGTCTATCCTTTTGAATAAGAAGGCTTTCGTAAATAAGAAGGTCGAAAGCATTGTTACATTTGGCAATGATCTTAAAGTCTTCCATTGTGGCATTATGACCTGTTTTACCAATATGCTCCCCTATAGATGATGGATTAGAGGAGTTTGTCTTTTGTCCGCTTCTATTTCTACCCAAATGCTCCAAACAACGAACCTTAAGATTCCGTATGGTTTTCCCATAGTAAGTAGCATTACAGCTACTACACGTATATTTGTAAATGACATTGGAGCATAAAAGGTACGGAAAGCGGTCCTTAATTCTAAAGAATGATGACAATCGCGCAGGAGATCTAAATATAACCTGCAATTTAATATCCGGGTAATTATCCTTAAATAGTTTGATAACATTCTTCTTAATTCTAGTACTATACGAACCTAAAAACGGAAGACAGAAGGCAATAGATGTTTTTTTGCCATCATCAGTAAAACGTTTATTGCCAAGGATATACTGTTTATCAAGGAAAGATCTAATAACATTATCAACCATCGATCGAGGAAAGCAATTCTTAGCCAAAATACATTTAATTCTAACAATTTCATTGTGAAAGTTGGCATACGAGGAGCAGATATTAAACGCACGATATAATAAAGAGTTTATTAAGTTAGTTTTAAACCAGTTAGGTGACAAAGAAGCAAAATCAGTATATAAGCCTGTAAATGTTTTCTTCCTAAAGAGACTAGTATTAAAGCAATCATTAGATTTCTCTACAAGAATGTCGAGAAATGGAAGAGAAGAGCAGTTTTCAACTTCAACTGTGAAGTTGATATTAGAGTGAATACCATTAATATAATTAAGAAAGAGATCAATATCGTTCTTATCTTTAAATAGGCAAAAAGTATCATCAACATAACGACGATATAGTAGAGGTTTAAATTGTGAAGGACAATTACTAAGATATCGTTGCTCAAGTGAGCACATAAAAATATTCGCTAGCGTAGGGCCTAAAGGGGAACCCATAGCAACGCCATCGATTTGATCGTAAAGGACCCCATTAAACAAGAAGTGATTATCCTTCACAGCAAATGAAAGAAGTTTCTTAAAATTACTACGGTCAAACTTACATCCATTATAGTTAACAATGTTGTCATCAGCAAACATAACATTAGTGCAAATATCAATAACTTCATCAAGAGGAACGTTAGTAAATAAACTGGTAACATCGAAACTAGCCATATAGAAGGAATTATTTGGAAAAGAGGAGATTTCTTTAACAAATGAGAAAGAATCAGTGACAGTGTAAAGGTTAGTGGTGAGAGGTTTAAGAAGAGGAACAAAAAACTTAGCAAGATTATAATTATAAGTCCCTATGGCAGACAGAATAGGTCTAGCTGGACAATTGTCCTTATGAACTTTAGGTAAACCATAGAGCACGCCAGGGGTACTTCCAGAGGGGAAAAGTTCACGATATACCTCGTCAGAGATGAGCTTCTTTTTTAGAAGGGTATCTCTAAGGAAGCGGACGAGTTTGCCTTCCCTCTTAAGGCAGACATCTAGCGTGTCGGAGTCAAGGCGAGTAAACTTAGACGAATCATCAAGAATAGAGTTAACCTTACAGATATAATCATCACAATATAGATATTTTCCTCATTCATCCTTTTAATACTGATGATGACTCTCGTGTGAGTCGAAACGTTTATTTCTTGGATATGTCGTAGATTAATTTTAAAGTCGCAATAGTACCACTGGATTTGTCGTTATAAAATCAAGACGAAGAAATGTCTCTTTGTTTGGTTGCGGTCTTTGTACTGAAGTTAATATTTTGTGATACTGTAGTGATATTGTAGTCATACTGTGGTGATACTCTGCTACTCATTATCAAGTCTTCGCTCGGTTTTAGTATTTTCACTAGTAATTTTCGCGATACCTGACATATTTCTACTTTTCTAAAAGGTGACGAAAGTATTCCTTGGTGCGCATGCGTTGCTTACTAATGGATATGTGATGTCACGTATCGGATCATCAATTATCGCAATGGTTGCTAAGGCCAACAATGTGCCTGTCCTTGTTTGCTGTGAAACATACAAGTTTTGCGAGCGTGTTCAAACAGATGCATTCGTCTTTAATGAACTAGGTTGGTTGATATATACCTATAATTTTAATGCTTTTCTATTAGATTTTTGTAGTTGTTTATCTCTTTAAGTTGTGAACATGATTTTAGCAATTTCTAATTCTTTCTAGGTTTCTGAGCATCGCTTGATCCTTGGTAGCTCCATCTTGACTAGTTTCTCTTTCATTGCCATGAGTTGTTGTGGTGCATTGTTTATTGAGACAACAATGACAACCTAGTGTTGAACAATCTCCATCAACTCTATACTGCCTTCCACGAGGCACAATTTAATTATTTGAGATAATCCTGACTTCACAAAGTATTTGTTTTGCTAGTTTTTGCCTGTTAGCAAAAATTATTTTGATACATTAATTTTTATCAAAAACTTTTTAAGAAGGTGGCTATTATTTAATATTTTTAATTAAAAACATAAAAACACCTTAAAAACATCAGGGTACAGGTTTCGGCCAAATATCTAATTGGTTTACAAGCTGCCCTATAGAAAAATTAAAAAAAGGACACATTTATGGAGAATATAGCAGACTTGAAACGCTGTGTATGATTTTTTTATTAGACGAAAAATAAATTATTGAGGAAAGTGATTAAAAGATGACAGAAAAACTTCCTCCTCGTCGGCTTCGAATTTTGAGATTTAGAGCCAAATAGATAGATGTGTTAATATATGTTGAAGAGCTTTTCATGCCACTGTTTTCTTGTAGGTGATCCAGACGACCTGGTAAAGATTCGTAAATCTGAAACGAACAGCGTATTAGAAAATTGGAGAGACGTAACTTCTTTGTATTTACTAAACTTAGTCTATGATGTCATGCCATCGAGTTACGTTGACACTGTTGTTACTGAATTAGGCATGATACCGTGTACATCCGTGCCTGCTGTTTTGAATAAGAAGGCCTAAAAATTAGTATGTTATATGAAATTCTAGTATTACCCAAACCTGTCGACTGCATCTTTGTTCCTTGGTCGTGTTCTGCTTTTCTTTTATGGAACTTCTTACTATCCTGTTTACAGCTCCGTTTCCCCCTGAAATTACCCATGGGCCTATGACTCTTGTAATGAATTGAGTTAGATAGCAGACTGGGTAGAAATGTAAGTTTCGAAACGTTTATCACATTGAAGTATGAAGTCACTTCCTATTTTTTGTGAAGATTATTCTTCATCGTTTAGGCATTTTATGCACTCCCCTCCCCCCTTAAAGGAAGTTTGGCTTGGCACTAATTGTATTCCCTACCACTCCTTACTATAATTATGATGCTAGCTGTTTTCATTTCTCTAGGAAGAGTGTTCTTCAACACTTCTTTATTTCATTCCTCACTTCTGGATGTCTTTCATTTTTCTTGCTTATTCTAATTTCTAATGCCAATACATGCTTTTGTTATTTTATCTTTATTGCTGTGTCCTTGGCCTTAAAGTAGGGCACTCCTGTTCGCAGTCCGGATGTTCGAATACACAGCGCTTTCACTCCATATATTTGTACCAACAGGATGCAAATATGGACGTAGAAAGGTTGTTTAGATATACCCTTTATTAACAAAGTCTGGTTTTATGTGCGTTCTTTTCCTCATCGTGGAATTAGCAATGACAAACACGGGCTTAATATTAGGAAAGTTCTGCTAATATTAAAACAGTTTGGGCTGCGATACTCGTAGGAATTGATATCACTTATAGAAAATAGCGTCTGCAAATCCAAGGCAAATTTTTCTGTAAGTTGTCTCTAGGTCTTTGATATTGAAATTTTAAGCAATTTGATACGTATTCTTATGTCGAGCGTTCTTTATATCTATATCTACGTTTTTCTACAATATAGTCTTAGCTTAGTCGATTTTATGTCATATTCCTACCCCAATGTTTGAAATATCCATTGTCTTAAAATTGGGACTGTGAAAGGAAGCGGTAAGTTACTGTTGTTTCTTGTGGATTAGAAAGTCATTTTTGTACCTTTCATGAATTCTTTTCGCACCCTTCATTTGAATATGGAGGCAATTTCACTATCTACTCAAATGCACTGCCGGATCACAGTGTCAGAAAATTCAGTCATACGTATAAAAGATTACATAATGACGAGAGAATTTGAAAATTCTGTTATGTATGAAAAATAGCATACCAAAATCGATGCAGATTAGTATTTTATCAAAATTAACCAAGTAACAATAATTTACTTAAAAAATACCGATTTATTTCCGTAAAAGAAGTTAATTTGATTAAATGAATTCTCCATTAAGCGAAGTTAATATTTTATAAACAGTATGAAAAGCGTTTTGCAAATAAATATATATCCAGCGTATTTCACCTAAAAAAGGATGATTTTTCATATAAAAGATGACTTGTTTTACTCTAGATGATTTGCTCTCAGGGGTTGCTTACAATTGCCTTTGTATATTTTCTTAGCGAAATTTAATCTTAGGATATATTCATGTATGACGTATGAGTCCATTCCTTTGCTTCTACAGAGAAGCTGACTTCAGGTGGTAGAGGAAATGTGTGCTGAAATGTCATGCCGCTGAAGGCCCCTATGTTAAGTTGCTGACCTTTGGCTTTGATTCTGCTCAAGTTATATCCTAGGCTTCCATTAAATGACCAAGGAGGTAGCATTTATTTCGCAAAATTAAATGAACGGTCAATCTCTTTTGATTCACATGCTGTTACATACAACCTTTAACATTGTTTTATAGAGCGTTGAGTGCTATAAAGCTAAATGATTATTCAAATGTTATGGGACTAAGGTAGAGTTGTATGCACGGCAAATCTACGGTACAGATGGTATGGAAAATATGCTTTCAATACCACTCTGTAGCTTTTGCCAAGCTAGTTTTGTTTCTGCTAGTGCTTCTCTTGTTTGCAGTTTGCGCGTGTAGAATTAATTAGTGTTTAATTTCAAGTCCTCAAGCAAATTATTTTAGGTTTTGCTTACGATCTTGATTGTTATTTTTACAGGTCCATGCCTAAGTATTAGATTGTGAATCTCGATTTGATGACAAATCTCCTTTGGACTCATTTTTTCAGGTGAGTTGTGTATGATTGACTTATTGTTGGGCTGCACAATTTACACTTGGAGATTTTTCAGTAGTACATGAGATTCTTAATTAGAAACCTATGTTCAGTTTCAGTTTTAAAGTTCTCTCTCGATTGGTCTCTTGATAGATTTCGTGAGAACTGGCTTCACAATATCTGCATCCGAATACTTATAAGATCTGATTTACAATGCAGTGTGTCGAACGATATTCAGGGGTTTTTTTTATCTTCCGTAGCCTTGTTTGCGTTGCAAGAGTTGGTTGTAAACAGACGGCCAGTTAGCTTTTGCTAGAGAAGATCTGGCCTGAGCATTTTGTGCTATACCAAAGTTTGGATAGCTATAATAACCGTATCCCGGGTATGCACTTGAACTGACCGGATTGCTGCTACGTGCGACTGCATATTGCTGCATTAAATTACTTCTGGACTGCCCGTATCCTTGTTGATTATAGTTCGCTGTTTTAGGGGCGGATACCGCATCTGGGACAAGTGATACAAGCCTTGATGCAGACGCATCAGTAAGGGTTTCCTTTGGCACTTGATTAACAATAGATACCGCACCACCAGGTGCTCCACTGTCCGGTGCTATGTGTACCAGTGTAGTTTGGGATGGGTCCCTGCTTGCCGGCAGTACCTCATCCTTCGAAGAGGCCACCCTGTGTTCCGCATTCTCCTTAGCTTTTTGTATAAGATAGTCTTCAATGGGTATGTTAACTGGTCCTTGCTCATTTGTTGGGTAGCGCATAGGTGCCCTGGAGCTGTCATCTCTGAAATGGTCACGGTTATAATCTTTGTGTTGTATCACGACAACAGCTGGGTTCGCCTTCTCAAGTTTTCCGGCGGGCGGTGTCGTTCTTGGCGGTCTCTCGTATACAACCATTGGTGTCGGCGTAAGAGGTTCAAAGTCTAGAAGGATTAGTGGTGGGGAAAATTAGTTCGGATTCTAAATTAGCATAAAGTCTGCGAGTCAGAGTGGTCGTATATGATGTTTAACTTGTCCATGCCAGGCTTTAAAGGTGCTACATGTCTCTTCACTCACTCACTCAGTCACTCACTCACCCACTCACTCACCCACTCACTCACCCACTCACTCACCCACTCACTCACCCACTCACTCACCCACTCACTCACTCACTCATTCACTCACTCACTCACTCACTCACTCACTCACTCACTCACTCACTCATTCTCTCACTCTCTCACTCACTCACTCACTCACTCGCTCACTCTCTCATTCACTCACTCACTCATTCATTCACTCACTCACTCACTAGCTAGTTTCTTCACTTGGTATCACTCTTTAGCTCACCAGTATATTCTCTCACCTTTTTACCCTATCACCCATGAAATTCTACTCTTAACTAGTCCATGGAGGATCAGATAGGGTCTGCTAAGTAACTTGAAAGAAATTGCACTGTGTAATATGAAATTCGACGTATTTACCTGGAGGCTCAGTTGGATGTAAGATTTGTTCTTCTTCTTCAGGTGATGCAAATGTGTATTGCTCTACAAATATTAGGACGAATTTAGAAGATGAAACCAGATTATTATTTGGCTAGCTTTGGCATCAAATCATTTACCTGAAGCACATTCTTAGAATCTGATGGAAGGGTAATGGCTAGTTCCATAAACGAGTCATACTTTGGATTGCCGCTTGGAAGAATCCCTCCCTGGCTTGTCAACACCTTTATTTCCTAGTTTTTACAGCAAAGTCCTATTCGCTGCTCATTGGAGTCTTGTTGCACTTTGTTTGAGGATGAACCTAGCTAAAGGACTATTTCGTAAAGTTCCTTATTTATGTAAGCATTTTCTGAAAGTGCATTCGGGTGATATAGTAACAACAAAAGTAATATGGTAGTAGTAAAAATAATATGGTAATAACAAAGGAATGACTGCGTTAACTTACTTTCACAGTTCTTTCCTTCAAATCCTGGTGAACACAAGCAGTGGTACCCGGATTCATCAAAATTGAAATCCGGATGGGTTATTCCGTCGATGCATGTTCCATTGTGGTAACAAGGTGCGGAAGTGCATGCTGGGAATGGCACTGGAAAATGGATTTATACATTGATTTAACCAACTTTGAAAGGTATGCATTCTTTGGTGTACTTCATATTATGCCTACTTTGATAGCAAAATCCCCGAATTCAAAAATCAGGACATTCTGCCAAGTTTGATAATAGCTGAGTACTTTCTTATGTTATCTTTTTACAGTACAAATTACATATTACAGAACGTAAAACTACTTTACAATTGGCTACTTTGACGATATCATTGGGAACAGAAGACTGTGACTACGACATGGCTTTACGTAAAAAGATACTAGAATTAAGTACGTTTAACATAAATGTTACATAAAAAAGGAAACGACACATTTATTAGGAATAGGTGAAACATCAGGCGTCAGTTTAGGACTGTTTTCAAATGCTATCCAGTTGGCGTGCAGTAATAGCCCACTTTTAAGAACCTGGGTTTGAGAACCTGTTTGGCTAAAAGTTTTATTTCAAACCCCATCCGCATATGGACCTACCTAGGCCAAAATTTAAAGTTAGTTCCTTATCAGTGAGATTGCAGAAAATGTTTAGGCAAAAACATCTATTTCAAAGTAACTCCATATTACTTTTTCTTTTAAGCTTAAATACTATGTTGTTTGTATTTTTAGATTGTAGTTAGTATACTATATGCAGTATATTCGAAAGAAATTGGTTTGAAAATTCAATATCCTATTTTAAGAACCTTTGTAGATTAAATTTGCTTTGAGCCACATTTACATAAAAATCTATTTTAGGCTACATTGAAATATGCAGGTTCTTACTGTACCGCAGGGGTAGCTCTTGGCTTTGCTGTTTTGGTCGATTTCCAACAAATGGGTGTAGAGGAATTCATCATTTGAAGTTCTTACAATTTTTACAAGCTTGACATTGGTTTTTTGAATGGCTGATACTCGCATCACGTGCCATTCATTAAAAACAGAGTCGCTACTGCTACTGGTGTAATACTTAAGTAAGTAGTGATGTAAAACTTCTCGTCTTCACGGAGATTTGAAAGCAATCACTTGCAATTCTGATCAAATATAGTATCGCATATCATAGTAGATGGGTAGCGAAATACTGAAAGTGACTATATTGACGAAATAATATGCATTAATTTTACTTGGCAGCGTTACTCACAGTATATAGCTACAGAAGAGCCTTTAATTCAGTATCCTATGATATACTAGCCTTGCTGCTTACAGACCTTGTTTAGCACTCGCCTTCTAGGCCGACTGACACTGATCGTAATCAAGGATGTTAGCAGTAGGTGATTTGTTTTTGGAAAGCCAAAACTATTAATAGGAATATACATAGACCTGCACATTATCAACTGTTTAATAACTCTACGCAGAACTGCACTGATGCGTTCAACATACATTTGTATTTCAACTACCTTCGCAATTCTTTCCACTATACATTGCATTGCAGAAGCATTTGTACTCATTCAGGTCTTCGAAGTGTATATCGGGATCTGTGTTCGACGTCACATCAACACATCGTCCGTTGTGTAAACAGGGTGCCGAAGAGCAGGCTGTTGGTCCGTGAAGGGTGACTACAATAGAGGATATGAACAGTAAACATTAATGACAGGTTCTGTTTCAAATACCCGGTTACCATTTTCCTTCCTTTTCCAGTGCTGTTCAAGCTTACATATTTTTGATATACTTCCCAGAACCATTAGAGTTTATGGTTTACGGTACAGAGGGACATATGTTCAGATATCAACTTTATGTAGTATTTATTACACGTAATGATAATGTATTGGTGTCTGTTCTGGTATTTATGCATCATCTAGTTTTGTGAACACTACCCGACTCATGTTGTTACCCAGATTAGTGGTCCGTTTGTTTGCTTGTTTTTGCTTCCGAGCTATCAAATTTAAATGTTATCGAAAAGTGCTTTCTTTCTATTCTCATGTAAGCTTTTGCACAATCCATAGAATGCTGCACTCTGTAGCAAGACTGCTACTACACTTCATGAAAGCTTTTGTCATTTCATCTTCCTAAATCATTGTAGTCTTATGATGACATACCTTCACAGTTTCTGCCAACGTAGCCTGGTTGACAATTGCATTTATAGCCATGTGAATCAAAGCTAACTTCGGGCAGCACTGATGAATCCAGACAGCTACCTCCATTCTGACACGGGCGTGACCAGCATGAAAAGTGTGGGACTAAGGTGAAAAAATATACCCATATTGTTCAATGCTGATATCGTGAAAAACCTTCCATTATAAGTAGAAACCCCCATTGTTCAAGGTTAGGTACAGTAGATTAGTTGTAATTTAGCCATTTCCAGCATATTAGTATGCATTGTCTTGCATTTGTGTTACATGCATTCAAGTAAAGCCACAAATGTTTCACCGTGCAAGTTGTTCTGGTAGTTTATTTTAGCAGTGTATGCTGCGAGTTACGAAACGTTGGGTGATATTACGAACCTTTGCATTAAGTAGGTTTATGTATTTTGTTACTATATGAACTCATAAACGAATTTTTAAAAGACCAGAAAAGATTTTCAGGGGCAGGCCTCGGGAGCCAGAGCGAGATCAATGGAAAGAGATTTTCCGTTGCTAAATCTAAAGAAAAGAGGGGATCTTGATAAGATATAATTGACAGCACTGGACAGTGCAGAATAGAGACAGATATCAGAAATAATCTACAGGACAGCAGAAGTAGAAGCCATAAGAAATTATCATGTGGTGGTAGCAATAAAAATAAGAATGTAGATTCATTGCTAGCAGTAAATCTCACGCAGTTTAACAGAAGTCTCACAAATTGTGAAGAAAATCTAGTTGGCATATCAGCAAACGTACTTTCGCATTGTTTACCACTGTATCCACTCTGGCAATAGCATTCATAATCATCAGGGTGTTTCATGTTTTTCCTGTACTTTTCATCCGATGCATCAAAACATGTTGCATTATTCAAGCATGGAATCGAGCTGCATGCTCCCAAACTTGTTTCTAAAATAGGAATTAATCAGATCATTCAAATGATACTGCAAACCAGAGAGTTATATATTCGAACATAGAGTCATTCATAGGTAATCTACGGGTTCTTGCACACACGGGTATATATTCCTTAATTCCCTCCAAATATTATCAATCTGTTTTACATATGCTTATCCAGAGTCGCTATTGCGTGATTGAGTCTCATAGGGCTCGAGCTACACACTTTTTTGTAAGATTCCCTACCTCTTTACTGAGCTCAATATTCTTAAATTTGCCGATTTCTAGCCTAAGATTATTCTTAACTTACTCTTAAATCTCAGCGGTTTAGAGCTGAGATTGTATGGACTATATTCTTAAAGTAAAAGTGTGCAACTGACACTCCCCGAGGACTTTCCAAGTCGCATCATAGCGTATTGGCTCTTTGACTGGAGAATTCAAACTCACACTTGTTTTGTTTTCTGAAAAAACCTCAAATAAACAAAAAGATCGAAGTTTTCATGGGGCATGAGTCTTTGAGTATTCTTAATTACTTTTAAATTTCAGTGATGCTGAGCCTTGATATTCTTATAGACTATATTCTTAGGAAAAAGGTGTATGCGTATATTCTGGCTTGTAAACTACCAGCTCTTCTACCTGTCGCATGGATAGCAGATACAAATCGGTTTTAACGTATTCTTTGAGTTCTGCATGCTATGGATTATGCTATGGTGTAGGTATTCTTGTATAAAATTCGGTTTAGTTTCTATAGTAACACGGAAAATTGATGGTTACCTTCACAGTTCTTTCCTCTGTATCCTTGGGGACAGAAGCATTTGTAATCGGTATGCTCGATGAGAATAATGCCCTTTGACCTGCTGTTTGAACTATCTACGCACAATCCATTGTGCTGGCAAGGACTGCTTTGGCATGGGTTGAAATCTGCAAAGGTTATAAGAAATATTGCTTGTATCGTAATGAATTGAAAACAGAAGACAGGTATTGTGTTCAGAGTTTGTTTCGAAGAGATGAAACCAAGCTTCTTGCGTTTTCTGGGTGGAACTATATGCTCAGATATCTCTAATGGAACCGTACTTTAAGTGATGTCGAAAATGTCTAATGTCTATGTTTCCAGTCTTTTCAAGTGCGTAATATTATTCTCTGATGGATCCACAGTTCCTAGCTAGGTCACTATCAATCATTGCTAAAGAAATGTGGACTCTTCGCCTCTCAGGCCTACAGTGAAGCTTGGTGTTTTCAAACAACCTAAATACGAAATCAAACTCTGATTGTCTTCAGGACAACCTTCAGCTTTTGTAGTGCCCATAACAAGTGAAAAACGGGATTCTTCATGACCTCGTCAGAACATTGGAAAATTATTTCACTCGCCAATAATCACTTCATAATTTTGGAGGCCCCTCTGAGGCTGGAAACTTGACAGATTCTCCCACCTTTCCCCCTTCTCGGCACCCCCTGATTATCATCTCTGGAATATATTTCCTACCTTGTGGCAAGTGGATGCTTTTGTTAAACACGAGTTTCTGTTTTTGACATATAGGTACTCACATTCGCATCTAGATCCTCGGAAACCTTCTTTGCATTGACAAAGGAAGATTTTGCCATCTTGCCCAGGCACGCATTTGCCTCCATTCTCACACGGATCAGGACTGCAGATATCGCCGATAGCTAGAAAATTGAATAACGATTCTCATGTCCTGTTCAATATTTACTAGCTCCTTATTAGCGCAGTAGTCAACGCTTATTGCCTGTTCTTCACACTTTTTTAGAAGAAACAAGTATATAAGAAACACGAGGCTCAAATCAGGCAAAAATTAAGGAACATTTAAGAATCACAGGCAGGCTGAATTTGAAAAGTAAACCTGAAAGATCTTTTTTTGCAAGAAATTTGTTGTTGCAAGCAAACAAAATACAAATAACACCCGTCTCTCAAATGATTTAATTAGAAATTCTATTTCTCGTCTCACAGTTGCCTTAGTGTTGTAGGAGATTTCAAGAATTTTAAGAAGCACTTATGAAACATGTAGGGCTGGATTTGACAAAATATTAAAAAGCATCCAGGTTGAAGGGAGAAAGTTTGTTGCTTATTAAACAAAAGCATTTAGGGTTGTTTATCAAATATTTAAATGCATATTTGAGTGGATCATATATTTTTTCTAGCATTATATATATATATTATATATATTTTAACAGATTGTCACGAAAGGTGTACTTACACTTGCATTTGTATCCATTTCCAATAAAGCCAGGTTTGCATACGCAGTGGCCTTGTTTACAGTGCGCATTTGTACTGCATCCTTCACATTTATCGACTAGTGAGTGGAAAATCCATATTACTCAGAGACATGCAGAAAGCATATCAAAAATATATAGGAAAATGCAGCCACAATGTGAGCATTGATCTATCCTCTTGAAAAATACCATGGGACAGGGAAAGGAAGTGAATAAATTCGATGGGAATAAAAATGTATACAATTAGTTTGGTAGTTAGAGTGATGGCTTTGGAAAGTTGTCTATTATAGTGTTGAATGTGGTTGGATGATCATCAAAAATCTTCAACAACAATCGATTGCAACTGCTGTCTTTGGCAGTTGTTACCCTATCATTAGCACACTTAATCGGTTTCCATCGTCTATGAAAACAATCCTTTACCTTCGCATAAGGTGCCTCCGTATCTTTGACGACATTTGCATTCCATACCATCCTTTTTGTTGATGCATTTTCCACCATGCTGGCATGGATTGCCATTTGCACAGTGATCTAACCCTGTAATTACACAAGATAAAGAATTGATCAAAAGGAGCAACGGTACACTGGTCTATCGATTTTCTATTAGTTTTCCAGACCCCGGCAAATTTCAGCTGTTACATGTTAACGTCTCAGACTTAATATCACTTTTTTAGATTTCCTCTTTCGACTTCTCTTTTTCAATGACTTACCGAAATTCCAAATTAGTTGCAAATGTGGCATGTGGTCCTTCATTTTAACCTTCTATTATCTATGATTTTAACTGCTTTTTATTGTTCCCTAGGAATTCCTTCGGCCATTTAACAAGTAACTGGTAATTCAAGAACTATTGGATTTCGTACTGCTTTTAATGGGACAGATGCTTTATTGACATAGGTCAGTTGTTTATACTTACTCTCACATTGATAACCTCTGAAACCTTTTGTACAATCACAATGATAGCCTCTCACATTATGTGCCAGTCTACATGATCCTTTGTGTTGGCATGGGTTAGGATCGCATGGGTGTTGATCTGTCGTGTCAAATAATATACGAGTTACATTTAAGAAGGTACATTCAGAACTATTTATCAAATATATATGCAATGGTACTATCAGAGTTGAATGTTAGAGCTATAATATCCATATAGTTGTTCATAATACCCATGTTTCTGTTATCAACTCAGGATAGTTTGATGGTCTTGCAACAGCCTCCTTGCAATGTTCATAGACTTAGATTTAGAATTGATCAATACGCATGCGTCGTTTGTGTTGTGTTATACTACGGAAACGAGGTCGAGTCTTTACTCTGGCCTATGCTCTGTTATGAATTGCGGAACACTGTAGGTCTCAGGAACTTGGATAGTCAACGGGTAATAATGTGGTTGTTATCACAAGTCAAAGTGTACCAATAAGATACAACTTACCATCGCAGTTTATTCCAGCATACCCTGATAGACATTGACACTGGTATTTGTCTCCTCTTGGAATGCACGTACCTCCATTTTGGCATGGAAGTTTTTGGCATGGATTTGCATCTGAAAATGAATATGATAAGATTCAGATAGATCAATCGAGCAGAACAGTAAATACTACCAATTACTATGGTTTCGTGCTTATGGTTTTGTACTTACCATATCACAAACCTTGCATTATACATAGTTTTGGTTCACTGACGGAGTCAAATGCAATGTACTGCACATGATAAGATAGGTATAATGCCATGAGCTGTTTGCTTGCCTTCAACTTTGCACACATAAATTACGTCTTCAAGGTTTGATACAGGCCAAAAATCGAGAGGTTTGATCGCACACTCTTCCAAAGTCTTAGCACAGGAGACAATGTTTTTTCTGATGTGAAGAATAAGTTGGTATTGTTGGCTCATTTCGCTTCATATTAGTCAGTGCACTCTCATAGCCCATAAATCATAACTGATACAGCATAGAGCTTTATGCCTATCCCTATTACTATGAACTCTTACATCAACAGGCGAAAGCATTGTCGCTCTTCGTCCAGCTTTTCAATTACTAACAACTAACATTTAAGAAATGGAAGCAGTTTTTATGGAGCCATAACATTATTGGCGCTTTTGACAAACGGAACACCTCTAGGTAACCTTTCTGTCCTGAGTATGCAATTCACCAAGCTGTTTTATTGGAATTAATAGCTAAAAAAACTGTACTGTTACTTAGGGTGGTTACGCACTGTGGTCTCAACAGTGCTGGAAGAAAATATTCCAGACATCTTTTGCTTACTTCTCAGAAGTATTTGATGTTAAAACTTTCACACAATTTGCTTTTTTTTCAGATACGTTACAAGCTGTAAAATGCTATCTGTCTCTATGGGACCAATTCTACTTTTCCAATAAACTCAATGGAATGAAGATCTGTAAAGATTTTTAGAATCACTTCCTTTCGTATGGATATTACAAACTTTTTTATTTCTTTAAGGCTTCTCGCATTTGCTAGTCAGCCTGATAGTACCTAGTTCTTCACTATTCATGGATCTCTCCTTCTTGTCCTCATTCATCTCCTGTGAGTTGAACGAATAGGAAATCTGAACGGATAGGTTGGCATTTCTGTAAATAGCAGCTTAAGACTCTCGTGCGCTTGATGGAGATTTTAAAAGGAAACGTTTTGTTGGTGATGTGAACTAAACCGGAAAGTTCTCAAACTTTTTTTGTGATTCATGTAGAATCTATGCTTATACTCTTTTTTTCTGTGGACAAACAGTTACATTCTGTTTAATGTAGGGAAAATAAAAGTAATTTATGTTAAATGTAGGGTCATGCCGTTTCTTAGTGCATTGTCTCTCCTCAAATTTCCCATCCGTTAGAATTTCCCCCACGCTCAAAACAGAGGAGTCAGAAGACAAACACATATCTTGGATGTATCTTAACTTTTGTGCGCATTTTATGGCAATTCATCTAACAGCTATTGCATATCATCTACTCCTTTATTTACACTTTGTATTAGATACATATGGTTCTATCTCCTAACTTTATCTGAGTTTTAAATCCAACGATCTAATTCAAACAATTGTTAGATTTCGCTAGAACCTATTGAGGAATTATTGAGTTCCTATAGAACTTTATTCGCTAGCTGTTTGACTTCGCTAGATACTGAACTCAATATCTTGAACAACGTAGTAATGACATGGATTCGGTATAGCTAAGTTGCTATGTAGCTGTTTGTGATTGCCTGCTTGTAAAGTACTAAAGATAATGCTATGTATTTGGATGAATTATGCTTGCACCTGATCACGCAATGGGAGTTGGTTAGTGGCGATCAAATTCAGTTCTTACTAATACGCTGCTTTACCTAGAATGTCACATTTGTACTTCTTATCACGGCTCTTGTAACGAAAGTGCTCAGTGTATGTGTATGAAGAGGTCCTCTAATGACTTATTTACAGTACATGAAACAGATTCTCCAATCAATCAGCCATTTTTATACGTACGGTGATTGGAGATATGGATTTCTATAGTATCCTGGCAAGTCTTGTGTCTACTTTCAGTGTGTAGTCTATTTGGTTATTGCTTGAATACATACACCTTTTTCTAACAGCCGATTTCCCAACCAGAGTTGATGCCGTAACTTAAGTTAGTAGCAGCTGTTTTATTGTGAAACACAGGAACAGAACGGCGAGAAAGACATCGATGTGCTGTGTTAGAATTCTAGCACGATATATCCGTGATTCGCGAAAAGTTTATGTGCAATGGACTTATCAATGTACATGAACGTTTCAAATAAAAGATCTAACAAGCGACATGGCTGTCTTCCTCGTCGTTTTGGTTGTGCGTTCCAACCAAAACTGGTCGACAATATGACATTTACTCCCTTGTTTCATCATAGGCTTTTTGTGCTTAGTTCTGATTATTTAGCTGTTATTGGTTGATAAGAAATGAGTATCTTGAGTATCTGTCCTTTTATATTAACTACTGGAAACGTTTAACTTAGAGAGAACTTACGCTGGCAATGGGCTCCCAGGAAACCAGGAGGACATTCACAAACATACAGATTGTGTATGGTCCTCTTCCTGATCTCATTTCTACCCTTCTTTGATACTTTGCTCTTCTTTGAGTACTTTGCTTTCATGACGGCCTTGACAACATTCTTTGTTATCTCGGCTACGGTATCTTGATCGATTGAATGGTCATCTCCTGGGTGGGAGTCGTGATTTTGATTCGTTTCCTTGTCTTTTATTGAAGCAACCTCTTCTTCTACCCCACCGCTATGACTTTTAAAGTTAGTGGCTTTTGAGATAACAACTTGGGCACCTTGATGCCCTTCTTTATGGTGATCATTATCATGGGGTTGGAGGTTACTGTGATGTACCTCGATGATGTCATCATCTGATCTGGGGTAGTGCTCTGTGAAGGGGTGCTCTCCTTCGTGGGGATGGTCATCTGAGTCTGCCCCATGGATGCTATTTGCCTCTTCATAACTGATATCATGATGTGAGCCTTTGTCATCCACACGAGGCTGGACTTCCTTGAGTAGTGTGTTTATGTGAGCATCAAAATCATCATCATGATCGCTGTAGCCATTGTCATGGTGAACTTTGTCACCATGGTGACGTACAACGTTGTCCTCGTCGCTTTCTTCTTCATGGAAAAGGTGACTTTTTGATGGCCATGGAGAATTGTCATCTGAATCAAATCTTGGTTTGTGTTTTCGTAGATGCTGTTGACCAATGCGCACCTCACTGTTTGTGGCTTGGTCGTGCTCTTCATACAGAGCTGGGTGGTGATTCATCGCAAAGCTTGTGTCTCCAAGTGACTCCTCTTCAGGTTCAACTACATCAACAACACTCTCATCAGCTCCGTGGATGAGACTTTGTAATGCTCCTTCGTGCAGGTGAAGTTCATTGATCTCCTTTAGATGACTTTTGCATTTTCCACCATTGTTGCATGGATTTGGGACACAAGGGTCCCATTCTAAAATATTTTTAAAATTTTATTAAAGCCTTTTGGCTGCCAACTCAGATAAGTTATTATAAAGGTGGGTCATTTTATGCCACGGACACTAGTTCGTTGTTAATTATGTAGTGAGAAGTTTTGCAGGAAGAAGCTGTGGTGGGGCCACAGATGTGTATAAGGGGTTAAATTCCCCAAGGTTTTGAAAATGTGAATCAAAAATGTCTTGAAAACTATTGAGGTTTCTTGCACACATTTCATTGAATTCTTCTGCTGATTTCTAGCTAGAATGGTTGTATCTCTATATTTAAAAGGGGTGATTTTATAAAATATAAAGGGTGTTTCCTTAAAAGTGTTCCTTGGATATTTGCCCCTACATCCCATCTTCATTACCCCCACTTGACGACATCTGGACGCCACCACTGGGGGCAAGAGCACATTATGAAAGATCGGATCCCTATAAAATCCACAAATTTTGTAGAATCTGATTTTGCTATTTTTCGATATATGTAAATATAAAATAAGTGAATTGAAGAAGGACAGTTATTGCCGCGACATATCAGCAGGCTGTGAGTTTACACGCTTTTTTGTAAGGAACTTAGCTCAAGACGTAGTTCGAAAATTTCCTTATTTTTGGACCTGCAATTGTCAAGTTGTAGCGCGTAAAGTTCCTTAACAGTTCCTTAATTTTCACTGCACATTTACTGCCAAACATATGATACAGACACAGGTAAGATGTTGACATTCTGAATTTTTTGACTTTAGTTTTGGCTATAACATATGACCAATGAAACATGAAACACTTGACACAAGCATAGCAAACAATCTATGCTGGTTTTGGCTGCAAATGAATGAAATTGAAAATTCCCTCGGGGGATATTCCTTTAGTATTATAAGTTCCTTAAATATTTGAGAACCCTACAGGTAGGTTACTTATAAAATGGTTTTAAAACAAGCACCATTTTTTATTTATTTGCGTAGTTCGGTATATCAATTTCCATTCATATCAACTATATACACCACAAGAACTTGGTTGTCACAATCAGAGTCATAAGGAGCATAGGAAGATATTTCTCCGAATGATGATACTGTCATCACTTGTAGAGATTTCCTTTACCTGAACAGTCATGTCCGTGGTATGGGAAAGGGCATTCGCATGCGTATCCATGTTCAGTGTTTGATGCTATGCACGTACCACCGTTTTTGCACGGATTCGGCAGGCAGACGCTCACTACAAATATATAAATCACTACATCTTTAGCTTCTTTTATATTAAGCTCTTGATAACAACTAAACTTGTTAGAAGATGATGTCAAGATTAGTCTGCTTTTCCAATTGTTATCAATTTAAGCTGAAATCACTGTCTGATCTAATTTACGCACTGAATCTATTTGGTATTCTCAATATATTCTCCCTTTATCATGCGACGTCTCTTCAAAATTAAGTCTATGTAGAACATGCAACAAAAACTTTGTCTTCATGCCCCAAAAAGATTTATAAAGAAAGATAAGTATACAAGCAATGTAACTCAGCTTTCATGTTCACGTGACGTAGGAGATTGAGCAACCGCACATGATAGAGTCTAGCACCTAGAGTCTGGTAGCTAATGTGTGGTAGCTAGAGTCTGGTACCAAGCATAGAGCGTGACAAACGCTGTATTGTAAAATGAAGGGGTGTTAAGAGTACGTACAATCGCATTTCGGTCCAAGAAAACCAAATGGGCAATGACAAGTATACGAGCCAATTCCTTCTATGCACTGGCCGTTGTTTAGACACGGATTTGAATCGCAGAATGCTTGAACTACGAGACAATGAAGAGAACTCATGATTTAGTTTCGACTTATATCCTATATGCTGTTGTTGTGGTAATATATGTTGATATATGTTGATGTTTGTCGATATATGTTAATATATGTTAATATATGTTAATATATGTTGATATATGTTGATATATGTTGATATATGTTGATATATGTTGATATATGTTAATGTACGGTACTCTGCGGTAATTTATGTTAATGTATATTGATATATGATAATACTAGTTGCTATATGTTGATGTTTATTAGTGCATGATAATGTATGTTAAATTATGGGAATATATGTTTCTTTGTGGTAATGTATAATAATTTGTGTTGATGTATGTTAATACATGGTGATATATGAAAATATTGGCACTTCATGATTCCTTTGCTAATTATGTCAACGGATTACCTAGGGCTTCTATTGCCAATAGCGGCTGCAAGAGATCTCTCCAATATTAACCTGTAAGGATAATCATAACCAGATTGGTTAAGTTATTATGTTTCTATGGTCAGCTAACCTTCACATAATTTCCCAGCATAGCCTGCTTCACATTCGCAAATATATTCATGCTCTCCTTCGTAGCAGCGGCCTCCATGGTGGCAAGGATTGGGGTGGCAGTAGCTTGATACTAAAGACAAGGTTGATAATTTAAATGCAGATAACTATCAAAAAGTAGATAAAAGTAATTAAGTAGTAGAGTGTAAATAAAGTTTCTTGTCAACTTAACAATTTGATCTGCATCTTACATAGAACCATTCCATGCTACATTTTTATTGAAATATGAATATGCTGCTGTTAGAACTGCGAAAATACTACATACTCTTGCTTGTTTTTGTAAATTATGCTTCGTCCGAAGAATCTTTCCTCATGGTTGAGTTTTCACGTGAATTAACACTTCATTCAATAGCTAACTCATTTTCCTATGAACACTGCATTTTTTGATAACGGCGTAAAATGGTTTTTAGTTATTTAAGAAGTACAACTTGCACTGTTCCATTTAGGCCACAGTTTGCAACATTTGTATACTTGCATTATATGTAGCCTCGTTATTACTTCTATTTGCTATATAGCCTCGTCTTTACTTCTCTAGATTGGCCTGCATGAATTGATGCTATTAGCTATGGACTCAATGTTACGCCATTTGATTTCTTTTACTCTCTTTCTCGAGCATAGAAATTGCAATGAACCAATGTTAATATGGCGAGTTTGAGCTCGGAAAGGGAGTCGCCAGATTACGTGTTTCAGATTTCCAGATATGTGAATCTGATTGAAGAATGTTTAGAAGTTTATAATTACTTTCACAATGAGTGCCTCTGTAGCCATCAACACAGGAGCAAATGTAACCCATCTCTGTGGCCTGGCACACTCCAGCATTTTTGCAAGGACTTGAATAGCACGGGTTTATCACTAAAAAGTAATTAAAATAGTTATTAAACGATAATCCGGATTACAGCTATGGGAATAAGGTTGCAAATCGAGCATATCAAGCTGTAGATGTTGATGGATGCGTTAAAAGAGATTAAATAAGATTTTGCTGATTGTTCTACATTCCCTACTGCAAGAAACCCTTAAACAAATGTACCAGAGTTGGAGAAGAGACGGATTTGGGTCGTTTGCGGGACTGGAATTGCCTTTGTAAGACTGAATTCAAACAGTCGAGAGCCTTTCCCGATTTCCTACAAAGATGTATCAGAGTTGGAGAAGACACAGGTTTGGGTCGTTCCAGGGCTGGAACTGCCCTTGTAAGATTGAATTCAAACAGTCGAGAACCTTTTCTGATCTAGCTGGCTATAAAAATATCCAGCTATGCTTTTTATCATGAGAACATGTGATTTGTGTTATCGGAATGATATTTTTCGGACTATACGATCATACGACTAGTCCCAAAGGATTTTGATCTATAAGTAATGAGTAATGATTTTACTTTTCTAAATCATGCCATGGATAATGTCCCGAAATCATGTGGTTCATTTATAGTGTAAAATTCTCATCTTATGACATGACACAAATCATGTAGTACATGTCATTTATCAATAGAGAGTATACAGGAATGAGCTGATAGGTCACTTACGCTCACACGATGGGCCATGATACTTGACTGGGCAGATGCAGTGATATGACTCGCCGTTGTGTGTACATGTACCTCCATTCAAACATCTATTTGGGAAACATTCATTTCGAACTGCAAGGAGAGCGTACATTTAGTGCCATTGCTTTGACATGAATCACATAAATAAGCTGGAACACGCACTCTTTTATGAAACTTCCTTATACCAAATTTGTCTAGGAAAATTATGGCACGTACTTTTGGAACAATTAGCTACTCTCACTGTACCCTAGAGAATGTAATTTTTTGTTGATTTATACGTTTTTTTGAAATGAAATTTACTTATAAAAGAAGGCACTAGTGCCTGACTACCCAAATGTTGAGAAACTTCAGTACTGGACTTTTTTTATAGACTTGAAAAGAAAAACACAACTACAACTAACATACAGATACATTTATCTGTGTCTCTTACAGCAGGAAAAGACTCGAAGTCATCATGTCCCTGCTATAAGACTGTACTGGACTTCTGAGCTCGAAGAATGTCGATTAGTCATATACCTTAAAAAATTCGAATATCAAGGCAAGGTTATCATCTCTTTTTCTTGTTTTGTATACATTTCTTGTGTTAATCTATGTATTCTTGTGTTATGTTTGTGCAGTGCCTGTCTGCCTGTGCAACGCTGCAAAGTTGCATAAACTGAAACAATATTCTCGGTAGGAAAGTCTTCAAAACATTTCAGTTCTGAAATCATGAGAAAGCTAAGAAAGTTTCAGTACTGAGCAAGAAAACTTTCTTATGAAAAGACGTATTTTGCACCTCATGATCAGGGACGTCCCAAAGTAGTGGATACTTGGGTGGTATTTTCCTCCCCTCACTCTCTGTAGAAGTAATTCGTAATGTTTTGACTTGGCTGTAAAAGTGGTATAAAGATAATGAGTGCTTTCTTCAAATTTGTCACTAAATTTCTTTTGCTGTCACTATAATTTCTCACCACTCAAAAGCCCTTCAACACACCACTGCTTGTGATATTATTAAAGCTATTGATAAGGCTTTTCACTGCATACTTACGCTCGCAAAGATCTCCAGCCCAACCTTCTGTGCAGTTGCATGCAGCAATACCAAGCTTCATTTCACTGCATAAACCATTCACGCATGGGTTTGGAGAGCATGGGTCCTTTTCTAGACGAACATCAATAGAAATCCTGGCCATCATATTTAAAAAATATTTGATCATTTATCAAATTTTAGCCATGCAGCAATCGCTAGATTACTTTACTGACTTCCAACAGTACTTCCCGCTATGATTTAGCTCTTGAAATATCTTAGCCCCACTGGCCTTAATTAGCAGTAATTTAGCTATTATTTT
Organism: Mastigias papua; assembly: GCA_964019165.1. Lineage (NCBI taxonomy): Eukaryota > Metazoa > Cnidaria > Scyphozoa > Rhizostomeae > Mastigiidae > Mastigias > Mastigias papua. The sequence continues at coordinate 14,621,447 of OZ025278.1, read as the reverse complement.
TATATCGTATAGCCTACTTAAAATAAATTAATGATGATGATGATGATGATGATGATGATGATGATGATGATGATGATGATGATGATGATGATGATGATGATGATGATGATGATGATGATGATGATGATGATGATGATGATGATGGACGAAATAAGATTTTTCTAGGGAGGGGGAGGGGAATGGGTACGTGTATAGTGCAAAGATGAAAAAGTTGAGAGGAATATGACTTTTATAACTTTTTGCAAGTGTCCCAAGGACTTTTGGTGAGCATTGTACATCTGCAGACCAGAGTTATTGAGAACTGAGTTCATAAGTATTATCTCAAAGATAAGCCCCTTTTAAAATCAATCTTGAGACTTCAGTGTCCCACATTATACACTGAATTTATTATGCTGTATTCTTTAGTCAACAATATTTTGCGTACCACCGCAATCTTTTCCTCTGTAACCTTCTTGACAAATGCATGTATAAAACGGTCCTTTGCCAACGCACTTTGAGCCATGCACACAAGGACTGTGAGCGCAGGGATCCAGTTCTAAAAGTAAGCATTCCCTTTTAGTTACACAGCCACCGGAACTGGTACAGTTTTAAAGCTACATAACTTCCCCATGTCAAGCATTTATTTTAAAGCATTACATGAAGGGTCAAGTTATTATTTGTAATTGAAGATAGAATATTTATAGGCCATGCATATAATAGTTGCCGCAATACCATGTATTTAGTTTTAACTTCATTCCCGTCTTTATTCTGCATGGAACTCTATTATTGTACTTAATTATATAATATTAACACAAGGCAAAACATCCAATTCAAATAAGTTAAAATAAACACAGAATAAACAAGCTAATTACTAAAAGTGTAAATTTATTTGTGGAGCATATATGGAACCTATATATAAGTATATGACAGCGTTAAATGAGGAAGAGGTTTGAGCTGCTCATTCAGTTTGCTGTTCTTACAAATGCTGTAAATGTAAAGGACTACTTTGTATTTGAACTTAGATGATTACACACTGTTGCACCTTTACTATAAGAAAAGTATTTTTAGGCACTTTCTCTATATGGAGATTTAAGCATGGGTAGTTCAGGGACATTTTTGATCCTTATTACTCGAAGAAAACTTTAAAAGATTTTTGTTATGTTTGTGATGTTATGTGATTTTCGTTCTTCTTTTGTGAATTTGTTATGATTTGTGTGATTTTTGTGCTCTTTTATGATTTTTTCACAAAGTGTGCAAAATTTTTTCCGGTCTGGTCCTCGATTTGAGCTTTGAAGAATTTTTCCTGAAATTGTATCAGTTGTTTGATGCAGACAACTTGTTAATTTTTGGTGCTTGTCTTCTAGAACCAGATGCTACCATAACTGACCCGTTTGTCTTCTATCTTTTACCTGTCTCAATTGTCGGACCAGAAATATTCATCTCAGTAAGTGACTAAGAGTTATTTTTCATTTGTATGCTTGTTGTTTTTACATGACTTAAAAAGTCATAGTTATCGAATAGGCCCAGTCATGAGAAAGATCTCAATTAATCAATAATCTCTACTACATGTTCTATGCCTGTGGCGTGGCGTGGCGTGGCATGGCGTGGCGTGGCGTTGCGTGGCGTGGCGTATACCTTGGCATGTTTCTCCTTTGAATCCAACTGGACAAGAACACTTGTAGCCGAGATCAGTTTCATGGCATTTACCGTCGTTTATGCAAGGATGTGACACGCAGGTTAGCGGCACTGGTAAATAAGAGAATGGTTAATAGACGTTTTAGATTCTAGCAAAAATGATTGCAAAGCCTGTTGAATAGTCCAGTCTTAGCCGAAGGACGACTTGATATATCCTCTCCCCCTACAGCTCCTATATGTATACATATGTACGTATTTTACAGAAGAATTCCTAATTACAAAATGCAGTATTTTAAATGAATTCGGAGGTTGCTCATGAACAGAGGAATAACATGAAATTTTTAAAAGATTTTCAAATCATGGTATTTATAGGCCATGCAGGAGATAGGCACATATGCACGAAGGGGATTTAGTTATTCAAACTTACAACGACAATTTATTCCTTTATATCCGTATGCACATATGCACTTGTAGTCAGAACCAACTTGTACGCAGATGCCTCCGTTTTCACATGGGTTCTTCTTGCACAGGTCAGGAACTATCAAATATAGATAACACGTGTTAACACTGACGTAAATAACTTTTGGACAGGGTTCATTCATGCCTACACTTTTTATCACATGTACACTCTTTTCAAAGAACCTGTTGAGTATTGCCTATGTTCGATGTTCTTAAGTTTTTGATAATTTTAGACCAACATTTGTTTGAATCTGCTCTTGTTTCAAGACTGATTCTCTGCAGATGTTTAAGAGACTACATGCAGTATGTAGCTAACACATTCAGCCGGGCTGTTTTTGAAAATCCAGCGTGAAATGCCGACGTTTGTAACAACCATATCCGACTTTAGTTGCCAAAACTGTGTTGCTAGTTGAGTGTTTGAGAGAACTTTCATCTCAGGCTGAGCATATTCTAGCAGTGTTCATATTTTTTGGCAAATTGAGCCTCAGAGTTCTTATATTGTGCATTTTTTATAAAATCAAGAATTTATGCATATAACAACAGTTATGGAATGTAATGACATCTCATAAATCGCTTTACTTTTGATCATCACAAAGTCATATGTTCTAGCTTAAACATTTAAGTAGTGGATTTATGTAATTGATATGGATTTCCAAAGCTTAGATCTTTAAAGTTAATCTCAGATGTTCTAGGACGTTTCAGACGTACCCCTATTTGGTCTGAGCATTTCGATCTCCAGAGACTATTCTTATAGGTGGAGTTTTGTTTGATAATAAATCCTCAATTGCCTTTTGAATTAAATTATGGCAGAATACCCTAATGACATAATTCATATAGATAGTTCAGAATGGCTAACTACGCTGCGTTGAAGAATTATCCTACAATATGCCATTAGGCCAATTAAATCAGGACTCCACTACACTACAACATAGCTGCCAAATGTTTTTGAACTCAGATAAAGTCTATTTTCTCCCAACCTAATTCACCAATCATCATGCAAAATAGGCCTAGTCTTAACATGTGTGGTCAGAATCCTGCATGATGATTGGTCAATTAGTTTGAGAGAAAATAGACCAGACAGAGCTCTCAAACATTTGGCGGCTTTGCTCTACACTAACACTTCACTGTATCCTTTTGTAGCTACTTAGAGAAGGTATGCCGACTGTGCACAGTTTTAGTTTAACTATAGATGTGGAATACAACAGAAAGAACATACTAGAGCAGTCATCGCCATGAAAACCGTCTGCACATTGACAACTGAAGCCTCGCTCGAGTGCCAGACATGTCGCCCCATTTTTACAGGATGTTGCTGGACATGAGGTTTGCTTTGTCACTTGTTTTACCACAGTGGCTGCAAAATAGAAAATAAGAAGGCAATAGAAAGTGATCTAGGGTCCTTAATATCAGCAGTCACAAAGTACTCGTAACCCTAGGATTGGTAGGGACCACAGGGTGAAGTTCGAATGGGGTGGAGCTCGGAAGTACATACATTCACATATATACATTACTTTGCTGTCAATATTGAGTAAAAAATTGCTTTGTAGAAGTTATTGGGGACTAAATTCTCCCTGCTCTCACCCTCTTCCACGGTGCCTGAGGATAGAAAAGAACACCAGTAGCCATTTATTGTATCACTCTATTTCATTTCTCCCCTTGCTAACTTTCTGTTTTCTATATTTACTTATTTATTAGAGAGCCTAAAGCAATCTACTACATATGTTTACGAAAAGCAATAACTGAAGAAGATTTGAAGGAAGAGATTTTAGATTCAGTACGAACTTCAAGCTAAATGGTGCGAAAGTGACTTGTTAATTGATAGTTTGGTATTCCATTTGTGATTTTATGCCTTTGCATGAATCGATTAGGATATGAGTGGTATTATGTTAGCATGAATCTATTCAGACAGATGTTTCGACCCCATTCGACCCCGTGATACTAGGGTCGAGTATCACAACAGAAAAACACAAGCAAAATGTTAAACAATTTCTGAACAAGCCGAATCATGTCTCCCTCTTTTACCATTCTTATCTTGGGAAAGGCTATGAAACTTGGTAACAAGTAAACAGTTATGGGCACAAATTGGACTTGTGATTTTTGGATGACGTCTATGCCAGACACAAGAATTTGAATTTTCAATATTAGTACCAAAACTCCCTAGAACCCACATGGAATAACACAATCTATTTGACATTAATGAGTATATGAATAGGAAGAAATGGGATGTTGCTCGATCAACTAAAAAGATACTATAAGTGTTCCCAGCAGGGCTCATTGGTTGTCGTCACCGCAGGGGCGAATGAGCGCCACTGGCAGGCACCTTTGAGCATGATAGAATAAATAGTTACAGGGAAAAAAGGAAAATGAAACGAAATAATTGGCATACTAATAAGATTGCTGCTCCTCTAAAGGGGTCGTGTTTGGCCCCTTAAGGTTCAGAAGATACTTTCTACAACCTATTTTAAATGAATGTTTGACTCTTTGTCTCGAATGTTGTCCCGAATATCACTCGGTTTTTGATACAGAAAATGAAACAGTCGTTATCTCCGCAGGCACTATTGACTCAGATATACCTATTGATTGTTGCTTCTTACATATGTTAGTGTAACAGTACTTAATGCAGCTGGGAACCCAGCAAAAGGTTGGTTTGTAGGCCATCTGCATCAAGCCATACATAACATTCTCTTATAATTTGCAAGCACACTTTGTTCTCAGAAATGCGCTCGCAGTAACAGCGCACTTTTAGTGTGCTTTGGCTCAAAGACGTTTGATGGGCATTATGTATATGAATAGACGTAAACTTACTCATATTACAGCTGCAATCATTGCACGAAAAGCCTTCTTTGCACATGCATTCGTACGATGTTGCAGTTTCCTTGCACAATCCGCCATTCTTGCATGGGCTGCTGCGACAGAGACTTTTCTTTTCTGTAAATGGGACATGAACCTCTTGATAGTAAGTAAGGAAACAGCTTGCGAAAGGAGTTTGTTACATGATTATTACAAATTATCAAAATACGTTGCTGTGCATATAGAAACTGTGAAAAACTGCACTTGCTTCAAAGTTTGATTTACCAGATAGCAGTAAAAGCATTAGAAATGTAGATGTATTGGAGATGGGAGTCTACTGAAGGGAGTTATCAAATCTCTTTCTTTTGTCGTCAGTTGGAAGGTGGAACGTTTTTCTGTTTGGGTTTGAAGTACATAAGTAGCAATATGCAGTAGAAACTTCCATGAAAATCTTTTAGATTTTATGTTTGCTTGTTTGTTTTTCACTGACATTGTTTCTAAAGGATTGCGCCCAGCAATCAGGAATCCATTGTCGATGATTCATTATCCCTCAGGACATCAATATTTTTTCAGAATGATAGGACTTCATTACACTTGCTTTCAGATTCATATCCATTGTAATGAGTTAATGTATAAAGCAGATCTATCTGTACAGTTATATTTATAAAGAAATGGAAATATTGTTTGCTTATATAGAAATGACAGGAGATTTGATTTAGAAATGTTGTTGTCCGAGGGATAATATACTTGATAATATACTTGATATTGGGCACTGCAAAATTTTGTTTTTTAAGAATGTAATTTTTTTCAGTATTTCAACCTTATGATTATATGCAGATAACTTGCTTTTTAATAAGAAACGAACAGGTCTTTGAACTTAGGGAAGTGTGTCGTATTAGACATTTTTAAGTGCTTTAAATAAGAAATCGGTCTCGATAGGCCAACTTTCATCAGAATTTCATCGAAAAGCGTTGTGCGTATTAGAAACCTGGTGTACTAAGCAAATTCATTTGTCTTACCATCGCAGAGATTGCCCTCGTAGCCATCAGTACACTGACAGTTAAAGCCAGCCTCGAGTTCGATGCATGTTGCTCCATTATGGCAAGGATTAGAGAAACACGACGCTGGAACTGTAATCGATAGAGGGTAGATAGTAATTCGCCAATCATATTGGGTATTGAAGGTCTGATGTTGTTTATGATATGTTTTTAACAGATAGATAAATTCCTTATTTTATTGAGAGCACACCGTCCTTTGCATGAAGATATATGGCACTGATATGATTGTATTACTTATAGACAATGATATGCTGCCAGCATGCTTGCACTCGACATGCAGTGTGGAATCAATAAAAATCAGAAACTTTAATGTTGAAGCTTTTCCTACCTGTCTACTACAATATGATAAATGCAATATGCTGATTGGCATGAAATAGGCTTTTGTAGCAGCGCGTGTAGTTTGTGCTTGCTTATAGTTTATGATTGACAAAGGCAATATGGTTCTTCGACCATTTAGAACTCTTACCTATGAATATTAGAGACCTCAAAAGGAGGTTCCTGTACTACAATAGGTTCAAATATCCCAAATATCGGTATATTGAAAACAAGTAATTAAAAATTGATAGTAAATACCAAACTTCAAAATGAATAATAGAAATGAATCTTGCTGGAAGAATGCTTTCACATACTTGAACAGCTAGGCCCTTTGAAATCGGCTGGACATGTGCAGAAGAAACCACTATCACGCAATGTGCATGCTCCATCATTCCTGCAAGGGTTTGGCTTGCAGCTTACAGCTGGTACTAATGAGAGATCATAAGCAGAATATTCAGTTAGACAATTGTACAATCGACGCTAATAAAAGGGACGGTTTCGAATTTTTAAATAACTTTGCGATGCTTAGGCGAAATGCATACGTTTTTAAGATACATTGCATGCACTTTCTACTTTTGTTCGCAACCGATGCTCAATTATGTGCTTTTGTTATAGATGATGCGTTAATCTTCATACAATTTGTACTATAATCCAATCCATATTGTGGATGCATTGTGCAGTGAAAGTAAGAGGAAATGAGTGACCCGAGCTGGATTCGAACTCACAACATCGTGTGCTCTACCACTGAAGCATCAGGTCATCTAGAGGGCGTTGGTCTAAGTTTACGAGCACAAAAGCTCTGATTTTGCTTGGTAAGTAGGATTTCCTAGTTTATTAATAGTCTTTTATGTGCTCAGAAAGTATAAGGCTGTAGTACCAGCCGACAGAAATAATACACTTAGAATATTTCTGGTTAGTATGATAAGCTTCTACTGAAGCTCTTCCTATCACATTTTCAAATCGAGGCGTATCTAGTTAGATTAGTTAGGTGTATGCAAAGAAGGTGATATTTACTTTCACAGAAATGCCCCCGAAATCCACTCTTGCAATTGCATCGAAAATGTGAATGTCTGTGATGAATACACGCACCGCCATTTAGGCATGGCCTGTGACGACATGGGTTGCGATGATGTAGGTAATGGCGATGATGTCCAATAGCTAGAACTTCACTGTCAGGAACAGCAAGCAGATCATCTGTATGAAAAAGTTGTATTAGGAGAATTGTACCCTGTAGTGTGAGTTGGCACGCTCTATGTGGTTTGACCCTGGCTAAAAGGCTTTGCCTTGTATGAGAGAGAGAGAGTTTAAGTAGCTTTTGATCTGTTAACTTGCTCTATACATAAAGATACATTTGTACTTATATTTATTACTGAACAAGATGGCAGCCCAAGAGAACGAGCCTGGATTGCTCGTGGGGATTTTCAGCACCCCACTCTCATTTTCTCTACCTTGATATTAATTTGTGGGGAACTTTTGCATTTATCGTCATACTCTATTACCTCCCACCCCATTTGCCATTAAGATACCCATTTTGTCTTAAAACAGGAGATGCAAGTTTTTCTTCTTTGGTTATTTTCATTGATATTGCTTAGAAACTAATAGATGCATATGATTATAGTACGTATTTTTGTTGTTATTTGAAACATAAGCAACGGCCGATAAATCAACACACGGCAATCTCACCAAATCATCTGACCTTTTACCTAGACGTGATGAGAATCCCCTTGATACCAAAATTAGCTCTACGTCATTGCTTGTATGTATGGCACACTGCCAATAGTCTCACCAATTGTCTAGATAACCCACCGGTCAGTTATTTTAAGATAAGCACAATGACAGTTTATCGTATTCGTTTGTTTAGTTGTAATTCGTTGCATACTCAAATGAATCGTTCATATCTTGGTTTACCCCTAAAATTTTAGCCATCACTAAACTTACCTTGACCCAAAGAAAGATCATGAAAGGCATTTGGTGTCAGCGCTTGATAATTTGATGGTAGATCTACCAATTCTGATCCCGCCGGTAAATTCGTCATCGGTTGTGGAGCAACACTACTGTCTCCGATGTCATCTGTTACTATGACTGGATCATGGCCGGCAAGGCCATACAAGCTGCTTCTTCGAGTCTTCGGCGTAGGGATGTCGTCTTTAGTTGCCTTTCTGTGCTCCAACGGTATAACGCCGTTGTGCGTGAAACGTTTCGCCACTAATTTTCTAATGCGTTGCGAAAACCACTCTGGATAGAGCTTCAGATTTCTTCGCTGTATATCGATATGATGATCTTTGGCGTTCTCAGAACCCGCAAGAAGACCTTTTACGTCTAATTTGTTTGCGTTCAACAGTTTAGTGCCCAGTGCAGATTCTTGGGGCGCTTTATCTGTTTCTCCATTGGCAGCAAAATTACCCAAAAGCAATATATGGAGAAGTATATTAATCCACATGCTGCAGGCCCTACAAAATATTTTCGCTATTTTTCTGCAGAAATTTGCACTACCATTTTGGCTGAGCCACTGGGAATGGAGGTTGAGCCTAGGAAGAATTGGGGCACCCGTTTAATTACATGCATGATTTAGCAAGTACAATTGTCTCTTTACAAGTCAAGTGAACCGGCTCTTAGCTCATCTGTCGGGTCCTTTGTAATAATATTGATTGTAATAGCTATTGTAGATTTGCCAAAACTGTAAAAATTGCTTCAAACCATGGGCTTTCCGCTTGAGTCGAAGGGCATTGGAGAGGGGTGCTCTCAGGCAGCTGACTTTTGACCACCTTTGAAGAGTGTGAGAGCCTTTTCATCAGTATCTCTCCTAGACTTGCCAATGAATGAAGAATTGATCCTTTTCGTCTCAAAGGCTTATCTTTGATATATGTGTTGTTTTACGGAAACTTATAAACTTTTGATAGTTTTACCTCAGCACTTTAGCTACTTTTTTGATTAATGCTTGTGCAGTTCTGGCCATTTTGAGCACTTTGCAGCCTAACCGTACAAAAGCAAAAGCACAACAGAATTATTTGTTTCGTTTCGTCTGCCATTTTAGCTTTTAGCTGATATCACCTTGCAGTTATGCACTTTTAGATACTTTCTTATCACTGTTAAATTATTTATTGTCTAAATGACATGTAATGCTTAGATGAATGGATTTAATACTGAAAAAGACTTCAAGGAGATTTAGCTTACTTCCTTTAGGTCATGCAAGGTCAGCGTGATGATGAAAATAGCCTATACAATTTATGTCTATTTGCAAGTTGAAATGCACCTATCGCGGAAATCAGGCACGAATAGTGTTGTTTTTAAATGTCCGCTTATACTGTGAATGAACTAAAAAAGTTTGAGAATCTGTTTACATAGGAGCAAATTAAAAAACAGATAGATAAATAGATGACCTGGTTATGTTGATTATTTGAAACATGTCATTCCTTGCAATCTGGATCTTTAGAAAGTGTTGCACGTTGCACCAGGACAGGATCATTTCCTGTTTGTGCAGGCTTGGTCTTAATTAGATAAGATCATTATCAACGTAAGATAGGATATGAACACATGTTGTGGTATAGCATAGCGTTACAGCACAGCATGGGAGTAGGTAGTGTAACATTGAATAGCATAAATTAACATAACATAGCAAATGTAAGATTGCTTGAAAGATAGTATAGGGTAATTTAACATGGCATAGCATTCCATAAGAATATAATATAACATAATGTAGTAAGATGTAACATAACATAACATAACATAACATAAGATAAAATAAGATAAGATAAGATAAGATAACATAACATAACATAACATAACATAACATAACATAACATAACATAACATAACATAACATAACATAACATAACATAACATAACATAACATGACATAACATAAAATCACATAACATAACATAACATAACATAGCATAACATAACATAACATAACATAACATAACATAACATAACATAACATAACATAACATAACATAACATAGCATAACATAACATAACATAACATAACATAACATAACATAACATAACATAACATAACATGACATAACATAAAATCACATAACATAACATAACATAACATAGCATAACATAACATAACATAGCATAACATAACATAACATAACATAACATAACATAACATAACATAACATAACATGACATAACATAAAATCACATAACATGACATAACATAGCATAACGTAACATAACATAACATAACATAACATAACATAGCATAACATAACATAACATAACATAACATAACATAACATAACATAACATAACATAACATAACATAACATAACATAACATGACATAACATAAAATCACATAACATAACATAACATAACATAGCATAACATAACATAACATAGCATAACATAACATAACATAACATAACATAACATAACATAACATAACATAACATAACATAACATAACATAACATAACATAACATGACATAACATAAAATCACATAACATAACATAACATAGCATAACGTAACATAACATAACATAATATAACATAACAACATAACAACATAACATAACAAAACATAACATAACATAACATAACATAACATAACATAACATAACATAACATAACATAACATAACATAACATAACATAACATTACATAACATAACATAACATAACATAACATAACATAACATCGGAATTCAAGGTCTTATTTACCAATTAATTCTGATAACGTATTTCATAGCTCATCTAAGATCGTACGGTTTCAAATGGCCTATGGAACTGTGTGCGGACGTTCATCACATTGGAGCTGAGTTGTTTTTGTTGCAATTATGATTGTCATAAGTTTTGCCCTCGGTCAGCAATAAAATTCAAATGGAATAGCGAACTTTGGGTGGAATAAATATTCATTTTCTTCAGAATAATAACCCAGGATAGATTTTGAGCTAGTTCAAAGAAATGGCATTAGCTGCATATCTTGGAGACTCTCTCATTCATCCTTGATCTTGACACAAGAACTCAATGTATAAGATTTAGTTAATCATTCATTTATTCATCTATTTCATCCTTCTGTAACAGATCTTTGTTTAATGTACCCTAGTTCACATTTCTCTTCACTACTGTCTTGCCAGGCTGCCAAATAGGGGACTTTTTCAATTCAGTTGTCTTTAGCTTGACTTTCGAATTATCTTTATTCCTTATTTGTGGTGAGGAGCCCATGCATTTTCCGGATAGCTATTTGACTAGTAGCAAGCCGCTTATGAAAAGAGATTTCGGAAGAAGAGATTTGAAAATGTTCAGCAAAATATCCATTAGACTGTTCAACTACAGTAATTTTAGCCACTTGTCACCTTAACCCAGAATTAATAGTACTTACAAATTCGATTCACGCTTTTATTGAAAATGGTAGGTGTGATAATGTTGCTGTTAGAATATCAATGGGCATTTATTCTTCCAGGGGAGGGGATGGAAGACATTTGGGAGGGGGAACCAAAATTCTGCACACTCAGATGAAGGGGGGATGAAAAATAAAGAGCATTTCAAGAGAAGGACTATGGAGTGTCTTCTGAAATCCTGGAGTGGGGATCAAAATATTTACATAAATCTGAGAGGGGGACAAAAAGGTCATCAAATATTTGAGAATGTCTTCCATCCTCTCCCCACAAGTAATTAATGACTCGTCTCTAAGTGTTATGAAACTTGGTTTGGTAGAAAAGCAGATCAATATGAATCAAGACAGGGTTCAGAGTCCATGTGTTACCGGTTTTTTTGTGTGGTTGCTGAAATGTATATTAGTATGTATCTTATATGAAATAAGATCTAACTACACTGTTAGTTTGCTAGCTTCAAGAAAACTTAGAGGATGAACAGAATAATGGGGATTTTAACAGACCTCGCCCTTTCAGGACCACACCTTTTTGTACAGCGTACAATAAAATATGGAACTCAAGCTCGTAAATTATGAAGAATTATGCTTTGCTATGAATCTTCCTCCTCCTCAAATATTTTCTTCTCGAATTCCCACGAATTGCAAAATTGATTCCGGAGACAACTGGGGGAAGAACATGTCGTCCCCTAGTCCTCTCATGTCGTATCGCCACTGATCTTGTCACATCCAGAGGGAGATATTCTAAATAAATGGAGTTCTCAGAAGTCTCAATGCAAACTGAAGGAGACTGTCTTCCTACATTTGTCTGACGATATTTGATGATCTATTATGACGTTTTATGTTCTGTGAGCACTGTGCATCCATGTTTGATGACGTTTGCAACTTTTGCATGGAAGTCTTATTGAAATGTGGCCAGGCATGTATGCATTTCGCTTTCATTGCAGCGAACACGTAAAGAACCAACGAGTATTTAGAAAAAAATCGGGGGCTACTGGTAGCGGCAGCCATAAGCTCATCTGGTGGTTACAAGAAACTTTTCTATAACTTTCTGCCCAATAATCAAACTTGGATGGAACAAACCAAAATTTAAATAGCGAGTCTTAAAAAAACTTTTCCGAGGTCAGTGTGTAAAAATGCACCCAGCTGCATGAAGGTGTGTCATCACGAGACCACCGATATGCTCCTGCTTAGCACAGTTTTGACACGCACGGTGCATGTAGATATAATCATGCCAGCCAGTTGTTTTCATGTTAGTAGTTGCGTTGTGTCAATCTGGCGAAAGCCAGCAACAGAACAGGGTTGAAAGCTAGCATCACTCAAGTATGAACGTTAAAGCTGTGTGTGCTATCCTTCTTTCATGCTATGTTCTATCAGATGCTCTGCCAACTCCCGTGAAATATGACGGCGTTGTGCATCCGACAAATGGCAAAGGCCTATCTGGTCTACGGAGAACGCTTGCTTGGATTGAGCAAAAACTTGGCAGTGTAGGAAGGGAGGTATCATGTTCGCTGTGTAAGACGGTAGCTGGCTTCTTGAGATACTACCTTGAACTTGGAAAAACTGAGGACGAAATCGTAAAAGAATTCACGAAAGTGTGCATAGATTTTAAGATCGAAGATGAAAGGGTCTGCTATGGAGTGGTACGTGAATTTAAAGACGAAGTGCTGACCGTTTTTGATATGGCAGTTGTCACTCCTGATGATATTTGTGGTACTATTCTTGGCCCAACCTGTGCAAATGCAGGGACAGCTTATGGGCCTTGGAATGTTACTTTTCCGAATTCAACCAGGACCAGAAGAATGACAACTGGGAAGAGTGTCCCTAATTTACGGGTATGTTTTTCTGAGTGTCCGAAGCATCTGCATGCACTTTTGTATAAGGATACTAATGTAAGTATATGTAATTAATATTTAACGTGAAGTACAGGACTAAGAAATACTTGTTTACAGCCTGGTTCCCAAATTAAAGTACCAAGGGCCACAATCGCTGAAATTTAGAAATAAGTTACAAATAATGCAAAACTAGAGCTTCATAACGGGCTAGAATTGCCAGTTATTTGAGTTTCTTTAGAGATCGAAAGAAGTACGACTTTCACATATTTGGTCTGGGGATCATTATGTGACTCAGCAACTTGTTGGGGAGCGCCCGTTGAACACTTTTTGTTATAAAAAATATACTTTATACCAGCAGTAATGTTGAAATCACTGAAATCTAAGAGCAACCTTTGGCTCAAAATAGAAAGAAATTCAGAATATTAAGGCTCTGTGAAAGAAGCTTTAAAAATTGTGTAGGCTGTCTTTTCAGTTAGACCTTAAGAGTTAGAGTTTCACTAGCTCACAGTATTATTGTTCGAAGACAACGCTAAAGCAAATCCATAAGCTGGTTTGCATTGATGGAGTTTTTTGTTCTCCAACCAGTGTCTCCAGCTGGTATCGGGTTGCTGCAAAAAATTTAGTACCAATGTCACGAGACGTCTTAGCTGTCACTTGTTGTAAGTGGTTGTCAGAAGCACAGAGTGACAAAGGCACCATAGCTTGACCGTAGCTATTTCTGTCATTGCTGCACGTGACAGCAAAGGTTTTTGCGTAATAGACGGAAAGTGTCATCGAACCAATGCAAGGAACTGTGAGTTCGAGCAAATGCTTAATGTGCTATTGAAAATAGTTTTACTTTCTGTTTACATGGGGGTTGCTGGAGACCACTTCCCTTCTCCCATTTGTGTACTAAGATTTAATCATTAAAATTCACAAAGTTTAAAACAGTAAAACTGATTCTACTGAACCGACTTCTGACTTTCTTAAATTGATACTTTTATTGAATACCTACCTTGGTATAAAGTATTTGTAGGAAAAGACCTCCCTTAGCAATCAATTTTACTCCAAACCACTACTCACACAGTAAGAATTAACAACATTGTCATTTGCGCCATGTGGATGAATTGTGACTATTCTTTGTGGTGTTTCAGGATGCAGTAGCTGTTTCTAAAGTACTGCACATCTCTGATACCCATGTTGATCAGATATACATGGAAGGTGCAAACACGGCTTGTGGAGAGCCCCTGTGCTGTAGAAAAACTGATGGATTAGCACGTAAGGATTACTTATATCTTCTCAGTCCACTCTGCTCCACCATATGTAATTAAGCAATAGCCCTGGGGATAATTTTGCCTTGCATTATTCAAGGATAAAGTGTGAAAAAGTGCTCTCCTTTACCTGTCCTTTCCATTGACTAGCTGTTAGAGCTCTGTGTATAATAGGATTTAATTCTAGTGTGATAAGTCAAAAGTATCAAATTGCTTGTCATTTTTGTGTTGTTTTTGTGCATCTCAACAATAACAATGCAAAGCATGCACTGGATGGAAGGACCTGTGGGCTTTTACCCCCCCCCCCCCCAATTAGTTCTGAGCAGCAATGTTTTGCTCAATATTAACTAAAAATAATTTGTGCATGTATACATCTATGTACTTCTCAGGCCACTAATCCAGAATTTTCTCCCCTTCTCTTGACCACATGTGATATATCTAGCTTATACCAAAAGAATGCTTGATCATGTTATGAGATGTTTTGATGTGAAAGGTGAATCTGATGTTGGTTTTGTGAGGGATCTTAAACAGTAATAAGTTGAGTGTGAAATTTTAGCTTGATAGAATATGTGTCTTTCACTGAAATTATATTTGAACACGTTATTCATGAGTACAATTTTAAAGCCATATACTTCTTGGAGGACATAGGCCTTAGAATAATAATCAGCTTACTGTTGTTTATGTAGTAATGGATCTGGTATATTTACATGTGTTATTTTAGCAAAAGGTGTCACCCCTGCTGGCAAGTTTGGGTATTACAATTGTGACACACCAGTTATCACATTGGATAGCTTGTTTCAACATATTAAGGATAATCATAAAGACGTGAGTGTTTCTTTACTATACTGGAAGAAGTAGGGAACCAGAAATTTGGCTGTTTTGATAACACTGAAAGGTTTAGTACATTCAATGATGGTGGTGGTGATGTGATGATGATGTTGAAGATCATAATATTGAGGATGATGATGATAGTGATGTGATGATGATGATGATTGTGATGATGGTGATGATCTTGCTGGTGATGGTGATGATGATGATGGTGATGTGATGATGGTGATTATGATGATATTGATGGTCATGGTGATGATGGTGATGTTGTTGATAGTGGTGATGGTGATGATTGTAGTGGTAGTGGTGATGATGATAATGGTGGTGATGATAATCATGATGATGATGATAATGATGATCTTGGTGATTGAAGTAGTAATTGTGATGATGATGTTGGTAATGTTCTTTTTGTGATAATTTTGTATTTCACTCGTAATGGATGCTAATCACTTTGCATCATAGATTGATTACATCATGTGGACAGGAGATGTTCCCCCACACAACATTTGGAATCAGTCTAGGGATGATCAGGTATGTTTTTGATCAAATGTTTTATGGCCCTAAAATTCTTTTTTTATAATTAGAAATAAGAATCCATTATTACTATCTAGATGCCACTTGGAATATGTGAACGGTTTTATGACTCTTAACTTCAACCTGCCAATCAAAGAAAAGTTTAGAACAGTGAGCCATTGTGATCAGGTGTGCAAGTGTAGATCTTGGGAGTGTCCATTTAATGGGGCCAAGTATCTAGTGGCAGTGTTGGCTTTGAACTAGTGGGAGAGGAATAAAACACAGGGTCTGGGGGCAAAGCCCCAGGGAAACTTTTGAAGTATGCACCCTTTAAGTTTTAGGGAAACACCCTTTTAGATTATAATGATATATTCACTCTAAATAGAAAACACCAGATGAATTAAATAATCAGAAGAGAAGGCCAAGTTCAAAGCCAGATCAGGACTGACTTTATTCCTCTCACCTAGTGACTGAGACTGGGTACTGAAATTATGTAGGGGGTGTAGCACCCCTATACTGCCTTTATTTACACTTCTGATTGTGGTATTGGGTGAAAATTATATGAAATAGTCATTTTGCAGAAGTCTGATGACTTATTTTCATGTGAGATAGTATTGTATTTTTCTGCTTTGCAAAGGTTTGTTCTGCTTTGCCCACTACCTAGTCATAATGATCCATTTTTGTCTAGATCTCTGCATTAAAGTTTGCTGGTACAGCACTCCTGAAATACTTCCCTGACATCAAAATATTCCCAGCAGTTGGAAACCACGAGGGTGCACCAGTTAATAGGTAAGGACAGCATATATCAAAGTCAGCACCTATTAGTGTTTAAATACAATGTTAGAGAAGGTACTTTGGCATGCAAGTGAAAACTACCAATAAGCATATCATGATTATCGCGCATACAGTATTGTTTAGTATTTTTTAGTATGATACTGCATTACACTTCATTTAGACAGTTTTAGTTTATTCTGAACATCAAATTGTAATTTCAGTTTTTAAAATTTTTGTCCCAATGCCCTTCTATTACATTTCTTGTCATGTTCCAACCCCTGTTTATTCCAGCCCAATGTTAGTAGGGTTTTTGGGATTTTTCTGGCCTCCCTTTTATTCCAACCCCCCGTTATATTAAGCACCCAAGAGTAAAAGAACCTGACTATAGCTACACTGCCTGTTATTGTCTAATGTACATCATTGTTCCACCAGGTTGCGAGTAGAGTATATTCGTGATTCTAGAAGCTTTCTATAGCTTTGAAGGGTGGGCTCCTGTCAACGTTTTGTTTTCGAAATGCTCTTCACAACAGAAAGAGTCCTCCCCTGTACAAAGTTGGTTTTACACCACTGACTAGAGCTGCTTTCATAACCCTTTTGTTATGGTTCAGCCTGTTTTATTCCTGGAAATGTAGCAGTTATTATCTTTGTCTCTAATTTGCAGCTTTCCACCTCCATTTGTTCGAGACTCTCATTCGAATAACTGGTTGCGCAATGCTTTAGCAGAGCTTTGGGGACAGTGGCTTCCAAAGGACACGAGAGAAACCATTCTAAAGTAAGTGTATACACGTTTTTTTTTATAAGAAAAACGCTTTTTTTCTTGAGGCTCAATTTTCTTAACTTTTCACGAATTTGAGGCTGAGATTTTCTTAAGATTTTCTTAACTTCTGAAGGAAAAAACTGGCTGAAACAGGCTACTTTGTATTTGTTGGGCCACCATAAGTCTCGATCTTTGTACGAGAGTTTGCAAAAATGAGCCAATATCAATTTCTGGCATGTAAAGAAGATGAACTGTAATTTCCTTAGCATTTTCTTGAACTTGAGTCTTGTGATTTTCTTAGGATTTTCTTAAGATCTTGGCCATTTGAGCCTCATTTTCTTATAAACTTTTTTCTTATAAAAAAAACGTGTATTAAGGAATTGTGCAACAGGAATCTTTGGTGCCCAACTTCATTTGTATTGGAAGTATTTCAATGTTTTGCTGCCCGTTTAGAAAGAAATTGGATAGATCCCTGCAAGATCACAGTTCTTTCGGAAACATTTCCACGCGAATGAATTGGTTATATGCTTCGTTTATATTATTGGATAAGAACAATATGTAGTCTTTCGATTGTTTGAAATTTTCACAGATTTTGGCCTAGTTATTCCAGAAGTGTTATTTTAAATGATGCTTGAATCAGTAAGCCAGTCGAATGTGGACTTGCATATCGATTAGGCTTCGTTTTGGTATGAGGAGCTTTGAAAGTTAAATTATTCCGATATTTGTTTTCACAGAGGAGGGTATTACACTGCGCTCGTAAGGAAGGGCCTACGTATAATCTCACTGAATATGAACTACTGCAACAACATGAATTGGTGGCTTCTTGTAAACAATACTGATCCAGCTGGGCAGCTTCAGTGGATGATTGGAGTCCTTGAAAAAGCCGAGAAAAACAACGAAAAGGTTTGCATCTCTGTTTTTGTATATACCTTATTCGTGATTCACTATGGCAGTGGTGAGAACACTGGGAACGGGCCATTCATTTGAATGTGGGTTGCGTGGCATTCACTAACTGGTTATTGTTAAGTTATAGATATCTCAGAAAATTGACTGCGATAAACTGTTGCGAACAGTTTTGTTTGAATGATTAGGCTCGTGTTGAACGTCAGCCAAAGGGAATTCTGGAGTGATTTTGGCTGAACCTGATCACACCACTTACGTGCAATTTTTCCGTGTGGTTTCATCTCATCTGACCACTTTCTCTGAGTGGTTCCACTTGATTAGGCCTCCTGCGCAGTTCATTAGTCTTCGGTGTGGTAGTAAAAGTTTTCGCATGGAAATACATAGGGAACTCTGCGATTTGGCAAGGGATAGGACAATTAATGTAGTTTTTTGTGAACTATTTTCAGACCGCATTAGCATTTTCTCTCATTTCTCTTTAGTTTAAACACTCTCAAAGTTCTAGCCTTGTTTGCTTTTAAGATGGAAGTACAGTATCTTAGAATGAAACGTGCCAAATTGTAAAGAATATATTTGAAAATTTAACTAAAAAGATCAAAAAACAGCGAGGCGGCTAAAGATGAACCGCGTTATAATGGTGGAAAACTGTATTCAGACTGATGTTTGCGCCAATTACCTTGCATGGGCCATATATGGCCCGGTGCCTGGTTTAACTTATAGTTGATACAGCCACTGTTATTCTAGGTTCACATTATCGGACACATACCACCTGGTACTGGAGATTGTTTAAAACACTGGAGTTGGAATTATTACGAGATTGTCACCCGGTATTCACATGTGATAACTGCTCAGTTCTTTGGCCACACACATCATGATGAATTTGAGGTATTCTATGAAGATTCTGACGTCACAAAACCTGTGAGGTGAGTTGGCGCTGGGAGTAGATTAATACAACCTGTGAAAACTTGAAAACTTATATCGTGATTTGACAGTTATAATTGCTGAGAAATAAGTAGGCGAGAAGACTCACAAATCTGGGATAGTAGCAAAGAGGGAGAAGAATTTCGAATGAAAAATAGCTTGAATTTTGAGATGCATTCAAACTGGATTATGAAATTAAGTTATTTCATTGTTTTCTCGTGCACTATTTGTCACCAAGCGATCTTAGATTCTGCCAAGTCTGCTTATTTCATGTTTTCTTTTTTGCAGTATTGATATTGTAAGACCCATCTGTGGTGGGGACCAGGTGACCAAGTGTCCTTCCCTGCTTTGAATGGGACAGCAGAATGGTCTCCTTGTTGTGTTTTTAATCTTTTAGTATTGATAAAAAAGCTAAAATGTTTATGTTCAGTATCATGCCTCCATCCTGATTTCCCTGCATTAAAAGCCGTTTTATTTCAATTTCAGTATAGCATATATTGGCCCAAGTGTAACTCCATTCACACATTTGAATCCAGGTTATCGAATTTATGAAGTAGATGGAGACCATGAAAATAGCACTCAGGTAAGCAAAGGGGAATGGATGAAAATCTGTATTGACCGCAGGTTATTACGGTAGTCGTTATAGAGTTCGATCTCCAGCCGGAGGCAGCTTGTTCTCTCCCCATCCAATGCTGAGGAGCAGAAGAGGCCAAAAATTTTACTTGATTCGTTATTGGCTATACACATTTTCTTTGTAAGAAGCACGTAGATTTGAAACATGAAACTCAAATCAGGCAAAAATTAAGAATAATTTAAGAAACACAGACAGGCTTAGCTTTAACAGTAAACATAGGAAAAAAGCTGTTTTTGAAAGAAAGGTTTCTATTAAAATGCAGGCAAAGTTTCAAGATTTTAGGGAACATTTAAGAAACTTATAAGGGCGGATTTGACAAAATAGTAAGAGGCATCCAGGCTGAAGGCAAAAGTTTGTTTCTTGAAAAGCAACGTATTGGCGGTGAACTGAAATGCCTAGAGCGTTTTGAATTTGAAAAACACTGTAGTGAATTAGCCTAGGAGAATGATCGGTTTTCTGAAAGATGCAATGTAGAAGATTTATCACTAATATTCAATATACATTTACTATTGCGATATCCAGTTGTTATGCCTAACTTTCTGAGAAACTGCTTGGTTATAATTTTCGGTTTTGACTTTCTATTCAGGTCGTTCTGGATCATATGACCTATATCATAGATTTGGCAAAAGCAAACAAAGAAGGAAAGGCGTCTTGGGAATTGGAATACAAAGCGACGGTAAGAGATGAACGATTTTGCGCGAGGGCGAAATTCAAATGAATTCCTATATTCAGGCATCCGCCGTGGGCCATTGGCAGACGGTAAAAACGATTTTGGCTTAATTATAATCAATAGAAAATATATGGAAATGTATTTATCTATTGACTATGGTTTAGCAACTGTTTAACTGGTACAAATTTAACTGTTATTATGGAGTCACTCTCTTGAATAATCTAAATAAGGAAACAAACATTGTGTCCATTCTAAATGCCTTCGAACGATTAGTAAGGGAATACCTGAAGCGCTGAGCATCAAGCTTTCTTATTTCTTTCTAAATCTCTTTTGGAAGTTTTGACATTCGTTACTGTTTTGGTATATTTTATTAATTAACTATATTTTATTACGTTGGTTTGTACAGCAGTATTTTGGTGCGGAAACTTGCGTTACGTGAGTAGATATCATAAATGAAATGAAAATGGTGGTTTGATGTTTGTTGGTTTGAATGGGCAGTGGATATGTTGTATGGCAGTGGTCCTCAAACTTTTCAAATTACTGTGTGGCGGCTCACATACAGTATACTTCTCAAACATAGTCTCCCTTGAGGGACAAATAGATGCAATGATATATCAAGGGACCACGGACCCCAGTTGGGAACAACTGTTGTGTAGAATTATATTTTAACCTTTAGACTGAGTTGTGTTTTCTCTTTTAGGAAGCGTATGGCATGAAATCTCTTTTGCCATCTGATTGGAATGATTTGGTCAACAGAATGAATACTAATGATACATTATTTCAAATGTTTAATACGTAAGTATGAAATTTAGTCTTTAATTGTTTCTCAGTTTATCTCTTACTTTGTTATAAGACACACGTAGCTTATTTCTTTTATGGCGCAAAAAGTCATGAATGTCTCAGAGCCAATGTAAGCGATCTTGTAGATTTTGTTCACATTCTTTCCTGTAAAGTTATGGAAATTTCGTATACATTTATCTAAATTATATAGATTTAGCTGTTTTTAGATAATTGTTACTGAAAATTCAATCTTAATATTTTAATTTTCGCAAATTTCGTGTGATTATTTAATTAGCACGACTTTAGTATTTACTACTAGACATTTTGTGACGTATTTGTTCATCAATTCTGTTGCATTTGCACATTTTGCGACTTAATCAGTGATGAATTCTAATAGCAAATGGAAGCAGAGATAAGGACAAAGAACAAAAATTTTAAGATATAAAATAGGAGACTTAGATCATTATCTACGTTTCATATCTTATATCTTAAACATTTTGCAAATTTTCAATTATAATTTTTATTTTTAACCCACAAAAGAAACTAGTTTAATGTAGCATATGATGAAATGAAATAAAAATAAATAAGTTTGGCGTATGTGTATATTTCCTGTATTGTTTTGGCTCTAAGGCCCCTTTTACATTGTGTGTGATCACTTTTTGATGCGGTAGAACAGTTACATCGGTACACGCTAGTGATGCAATACTTGTTTGGGTAACCGACACAACTTTTATGCCTGTTTCAAAAGTGGAGCATTGATGTACCTGTACGGATGAAACGTTGTACCTGTACAGTATAAACACAAATTCTTGGACCAGTTTTTGTGGCGGATCAAGAAATGATCCGATGCAATGTAAATGGGGTATGATTCCAAATTTGGACCTGGTGTACAAGGTTTTTTCATCGTGAAAGGACTAATTTCCATCTATATTTCAGATATTTCTACAAGTCCTATCCTGAGCCTTGCGTAGGAAACTGCAAGAGAGGCACTCTTTGCCGATTAAAAAGTGGTAGATCATCTGATTATGAGATGTTCTGCAAGTTTGAAGACGATGCGATTCGCAAGTGGTATGAAATGTACCGGCTTGGTTTGCGAAAGTGCTAGGTTGTGAACTGTTGGACTTTTTGAATGTTATTTTGGGCATCCCTTGAAACGTACAGTTGTTTAATTTCAAGACGTTGTGAAGAAGAATAAAAAGAAATTCTAATGTGGAATAGATTATGACTGATCCTGTAATTACTTGTAATTAGCCAAAGTTCCTTAGAAATAATAAATCAGAGATATGTTTCACAAAAGCAACAATTGTTTTTGGTTTGTAAACTAAAATCAATTGCCGTTTTTGTGGAGTTTATCAATAACTTGTAATTAACTTTTTTAGGCTACATTGACTTAGAGGACCAGCTTGCTTTGTGAATTTTATACAGTACACCAATTTAGTTTAGTTGTGTTTAGCTGCTTACAGGAAGACCAATTTAGTATTGGGGTCATAAATCGATGACCAATTTGTAAAGTTAAGTTGGGTATTTTCTTTGAAAAAATAATATGCAATTTGTAGGCATACATTTATTTTAAAAAATTATAAACCCAAGGAAACATTTCAAAATCGTACATACGTACATAATCAGAAATAACAGTTCAGAAAAAACACACGACTAGCTCTCTTAACTTTGAATGCGTTGACCTTATCGTGGGGCGCAGATAGCATGGCGAGCCATAGCTTGGGGCTTCTTTGATTTCATTGATGCCATCATGTCATGCTTCTCTTATAATCGAGTACTCGTTTTGTACGGAAGTTGTTTGGTCTTTTTAATATACTGTATAAAATCTTCTTTCAGTTTCAACGTTATTAGTACTAAGACTGTCTCAGGACGCTCGTGGCGTATTATTTACGACTGGAAGTACAACCAGTTCAGAAAAAGAAAGCCAGCGATAAGGATATAAGAATCATGTGTTCATATTCCTGAAAGGCCGACTAGAAAATTCACGTTTGAAATACTCTGTGCCAGCGAAAATGTTTTTGCGTTTTTAAAGGGCCATTTCCATTTAATTCGTGTTTTGAATTTCGCTTACGAACTCTGTTCACAGTTCCAATGTGTGAGAGATTTGCAATGTCCGGGCATTCGGGTGTGAAATGCGAAATGAAAAATGGACCTTTTATGCCTGTATTGTATACTCCCGTTCGGAACTTCCCGAATTTGTTCCCCCGGAATGCCACCGTTCTGTAATTTATACAAACAGGAATCATCTTATGTTCATAGATCTACTTTTAGCTAACTGAATTTTATCAGCCTTTTTGTTATAGGGAGTTGTGCGATTATTTCCTAATTTATTTATAATATAGGTATATAAAGTTATTGTTGATTTTGAAGACTGACATTAAGAAATATGATTAAGAAATGTTCCAAAGAGATGAAGGTATTAGAATTTTTTCAGAAGCAGTTGAATTTTTATTTGTTTAAACTTAAACCTAGTTAGGCGTTTCTTCTTTCCTTGGGCATTATTAAAGGTACGGGACTATCAGCGAAGCAGGAATAATACTTCAACACTTGGGACTCTTTTTTATAAAAGTCTCACTATGTTTAATTGGCATTTGTCTCGATGCATGGAAAATCTTAGGGTGGCAATTTCGAGAAGTCGCTCTTCCATTGGTCGCTCTTCCATTGGTCGCTCTCCCATTGGTCGCTCTCCCATTGGTCGCTCTCCCATTGGTCGCTCTTCCATTGATCGCTCTTCCATTGGTCGCTCTCCCATCGGTCGCTCTTCCATTGGTCGCTCTTCCATTGGTCGCTCTTCCATTCGTCGTTCTTCCATTGGTCGCTCTTCCATTCGTTGCTCTTCCATTGGTCGCTCTTCCATTCGTCATCTTGCAATTTACGGATTGGCCACCGTTTATGCGTTTAGGTTTGGAATTTTTACATCTGTTTGTAGTTCCTTGACTCACAGATTGATCAGTAGAATAGCGGTCTGTTTATTGCTGTTTATTGATTGATTGAGTGATTGATTGATTGATTGATTGATTGATTTAGGACTGACTTGTTTCGTTGAACAGCTGTCGGATCATTAATCGATGAGCACTTATTTTCAGCTGCATATTGCTCCAGTTGGAGTTTCGTTTTGTGTTACATCGGTATCAGTGTCTGTCCTCAACTACCAACCAAGATCCTGAGCCTTTTCTCTTTTTCTACTATTAGTCTATTATCGATTATCTCTTATAACGTTGTCTTTTCCAAGCTTACTTCTAGTCTCACTAGGCCCCCATACCATTGGGTTTCTTTTGTTGTCTGTCTCTAGCAATCTCTTGGAGCTGCTAACTGCAAGTTTAATGCTGCGCACCACCTGTTTCAAGATTTAAATTATTCAATTATTGAACATACACGGACTTGTCTTTGCATGGTAGCCATTTGGAAATCTGTCCGGTACCAGCTTTAACTGCTTAACGATCTTTCCTATAGATCAACAGTTGAATCTGCTGTTTTAAACGGCCTTGGTTTTCTGCAACTCGAAGGTATTAGCGATTTATGTTTTGGCCACAACCATATGTTTGTTGTGAAATTGCGAGGAAGAGGGTTTGCGATGGAGAAGTGGAGACACACTGAAGGAGCCCCATAGTTGATGTTGAGGAAGTTCACAGACTGTTCTTTTGTTTTTTGACAAATAATGCAACATAAGTTTGCCGTGGTGATTACTGGGCTTTGCTTTATTGTATCTGTGACATTTCTGATATATAAAGGTTTGTTTTATTGCATAAATTATTCAATGCTATCTTAATGTGTACCGTGTAGGTAGAAAGACAGTGAATTAAAGTTGTGGCATACCTGAGATGTCAGATTGCAAGTAAATGGCTATTGAACGTACAATTTCATAACCATCAAGTCGTTATAAAATAGATGACTTAGTTTAGATGAGGTTATGGACCAGATATGCAGAAATCATTGTTGACAGTGATGTCTATTATTTCCTTGCAGATAACCAGCCAAACATGGCGACCCATTGTCCAAGTTCCGTAATAATCTTCATAGGATCGTATAAAGTTTTGTCCACTTTGTAAAACTTTCATCTAGGAAAATCCATTTCGTGTAAAGAGCGCCGCAGAGCCATAGGAAGTGCCTTTTTGTAACAAGTAGTAAAGTATATCCCATCTACTGTAATACGCACTCTGGTCTTTGGGCCTAATTGTAAACACGCATAGACGTCCACAAGAAGCAATGGACACAAGAAATAGATTTACCAATTATGTTTCAGTCGTATTGTATTGACGGTATATCAATGTTCTTTCTATACAGACCCTGTTAAGCCTCAACGAATAGCTACATCAGGGTCTAGACGTGCAACTATTGCTAGACCTTTCATGAAAACGTCAACAAACGCAGAAGGAAATTACAATAAAAGTCGGTGCTTCAAGAACAGATTTTCAAAGGTCCTACTTGTCATTATATACAACCACCCATTGTACGACAGCGCGAATCTGTTGCGAGAATTCTATCAGCCGGTGTTCCCTGACATATATTTCTGCGGAGAAATAGCAAATTCTACGCTGAACATACACGCTGCTGGAATAAACAAAGGCATTTATGGGTATAAATGTCTTGCTGATGCCATAAAATGGAAGCAGGGGTATCTGGGATACCTCTACATAAACGATGATGTAATTGTTAACTACTGGAATCTTATTAAGTTTGGATTTAATATGAGCAAAGTCGGGGAATCGTCCAATCAGTTTGGTAAAGTCAGTACAGCTGATCAGATGCCGACGAATTGGTACTGGTGGGTATCCCCATATGGGTTCAATAATTGTAAAAAAGCAATAGAAGAGGTTATGTCATTTTCAAGGCAATATGACGTATACGAAAGAAGATTGAGAACTTTTAATGAGAATGGCAAGAGCAGGCATTATTGTCATAACGGAAGATCAGACATTTTGTTCGTTCCGGGGCACTTGGCTGGTGCGTTCTACGATCTTGCTATGACGTTTTATAAATATAATGTTTTTCTAGAGATCGCTATTCCGACAATAATACGATTCATTGCTAAAAAGGATGACATTGCTACACTCCATGGGCTTTATCTACCCGGTGACGTAAGAAAGAAAGACCCGCGTGTAACAGACAGCAGATACTTCTGGACTACCTATTTGAAGAAAGCCTCATTGTGGTTTATTCATCCTTTCAAGCTACATCACTACGAGGATCACAACAGAGACCTGAATATTGAGTTAATGAAGATGATAATGATCAAAAAGACAGTTGAACTCACACAATGTTAACAGCAGATGTGGAGTTAGGAATAGATGAAGACAAGAAGTTACGTTCATTTTGTTCCATGACAGTTGGGTCATCGGTTTGGCTAAACTAGGCACTTTGTTTGCCCCCGTCCATTCCAGGCGTATTGCTTTTGTATCAGTGTTGGTAGTTTTCCATAGTTGCCAACTCTCGCGTATTGCACATGAAACTCATGGAGTTTTGACCTAGCTAACGCGTCTCTCACACCTCGTCTCACATCCATCAAATTTTACATAGAAGCTCATACTTAAACTTGAAATAGATTCTATTTTATGCTGATAAATCGACGTATGTAGTAGCTGATCTGCCATTGGAGCTTTTCTTATATATTGGGTCAAATACCATGAAATCACTTGCTGCAAAACTCGCCAAAAGTCTTTTGGACACTTACAAACAAATGACAAAAATTATACTGTACTCCTCTCAGGTTTTTCATCCTTGCACCTTATTTGCACCCCACTCTCTAAAACAATATTATTTCGTCAATGAGACACTTAAAGATACTGCGCAAGTAAAATTCTTCAATTATAGCATTTACTTCTCCTAAAAACAGCATTGTTTGGAGGGAGGAAGGGGATGAATATAAACAGTACAAAGTAGCCCAGGACTTTTGGCGAATTTTTAGCTTACCACTACTTCCAAAATTGCAAAATGCCATATGGAATTGCTATCAAGAACAGCAAAGCACATTTCATATTTATAGCAAATAATGACACATTTTTATAGTTAAACGTATTATTCATCAAGCAATTCTCATATCGTGTTGATAATTCAAACAAGTTTTTAATTCTTCATTGTAGTTTGAGTTGTCAAATGATAACTTTATTCAGTTTATGTTCCTACTTGCCATGGTATCGTCACAGTAATGTTTGTATAGTTATATGAGAAGTACATAGCTTACTGGATTAGGTATAGTAGCGTTCTATACTTGTAAAAAAAGTTTTTACAGTGCTTTTACATACCGCAAAGTGCAGAATCTGAAAAGAGCTTCAATGTCTTATCGCTGAGGTAGTTTCTAATACACGGGCTCACTTGCAATATTTATTGAACGTTATTCTAAATAGTTGGTCTTAATTAGTTTTGTATATACAAACTATGCATCACCTAACTTTAAAGAATTTCTTAGTTATAATAATTATCAAGAGATTCAAAACGTATTTGCGTTAAAAGTGTATCTTCGTTTGCATTGGTCTTGTCAAAGAGGTAGAATTTTGTTTACCATAAGGCAGCAGGCAATTAATGGAAAACCGGTCATAAATCCACAACAGAGTCTAAACTAGGAAAAGTTTGCATAGCCAATGTTTTGTTTCAAAATTGGTGTTGTGCTCAGTTGGAAATACGTGATAGGTGCTGTGGAAATTAAAGCCTAGGAAGCTAAATAAAGAGTACATTGATAAATCTTGGTTTTCTCAAAGTTTGAATATTTTAATGATTTAGCATATATTAATTTGTGTTAGTTTTGATGACCTAGGTGGCTTGCTTCTAAACTAGATGGATACCTTAAATACGTTTAAATGTAAAAATTGTTGAGTTAAAAACTTGAACGTTTTACTTCTGTGTAGTGTTGACTGCTTTGCAAGTTATGTGCAAAATGGCCTTGGAACCTCGAACAATAGCTTCTTCAAATAGAGGCTAGCCAGATGAAAAGTGTAGTTGATTACTGTTGACTGATGCTGGAAGTCAGAAAAACCGACCACGTCTATTGTTTTAGCTTTTCTTAGCATCGATATGGATCCATCGAAAATTCAAGATACTAGAATGACTGTGGAAGACTGGAATGATAGATGGACAGAAGGAAAGACTGAATGGCACAGTGATAAACTCAATCGGTAAGGATTTTGTGGCGGCGCTTTTGTGAGGGGGTGTTGTCATTGCTTGGCAAGCAACTAACACGAAAAGTGCTTAGTCATGCTACTGGCCCATGACCAATGGGTAATCAAAAATCATTAGGCTACCATTTTATTGTCAAAAAATTTATTTTTTCATTTATTTACATAAGAAATGTCAGAAGGGCATTGTCTATAATATTATTTAAGCAGTGCCACCCCCCTGTGCTCAGGGCCCCATCTGTAGTAGAGAGGTCACGTCACAGATATATGGCATACAGAAATCCCATATGCATCCCATGTATGTTGTAGGCATCAGGGGTGTATTTTGGTAAGATAAAATAGGTGTTCTATAGAATGAAATATGCGGAGAATATATTGGCGTGAAATATTTCGAACATTTGGCACAGATCTGTGACGTACAAAAGTTTAAGATTCTAGACTGGCCCAGGGGCCACACATCAAATCCCACTCTCAGATATCACATGTTCTTGGTACAGTGGCATAACACAGTTATGGGTACTGTGGTTCAAAAACTAGGGGCCCCAAAGTAAAGGGCCCCAAAATAGATTCTGGTATTGTCTGACCAATGCATCACTTTTCACTATCTCCCTGATCTCATCCTCAAATATATTTATGGCTTTTGGTTGGTGGTTTGTTGTCTCTAGAGGTAGCATGGGTAGTTTCCTCTTCCTTGTTGGTTATATACATGTATCTTTAGTTCTTAAGGCATTGCCTTATGCGCATGGTGGAGTACTAGGTTAGGAAGATATGGAAAAGAAGACTATCATGCTGTTTTACATTATTTTAGTTACAAATTGGTAGCAATTTTTGTTTGAAAATATCTTGTTACAGAGTTGTCTGTGAATTATCATTTGAAATGTATCTGCGCCACTAGTTAGGAGCTGCATGTTTATGTTAAGCTGAAGACTGAAAGTGAATGTTTGGCCTCAAGTTGATAATCATTGTACTTCATCTGTTGATGTGTCTTCTTCTCCTTTGTTTTAGTACATTAGAGAGCCACTTTGATAAAATTGTTGGGAATGAGAAGAAACAGAGGATCCTATTTCCCCTTTGTGGAAAAGCTATTGATATGAAATGGTATGTATTCATCTTATTAAGAAACATTTGTATATTTATCTTTAATATTAGAAAGCAGGCAGTTAAATCTTGCATCTATTGAGTAGTAAAACTTGTAGACTGAAGACTTGTAGACTGTAGATTTCTGTTTGTGATCCTGTGGACTGGATGTTTGCTTGGTGATGCTAAAGATAGCATTTTTCCATAGTCTCATTAAGTTAGGAGGGTCTCATGTTCAACAGCCTGTATATAGGATTGTCTTCATATATGCCTGAGCCAACTGTAGATTGAGTTTAAGTTTTGCTCATATATTGAGAGAAATATTTTGAGGTGACACTGCTCAAATATGATGATGATCCTAAGATTTTGAGAATTTAAAATGAAATAAGACCACTAATTGGAGTTTGTAACAGCACATAAGAATGTAGTACCTTCATTTTGATGAAGGGTTAACTTGAATTTGGGATGTATAAAGGGATGATGCTTTTTGAATCAAAGATGGGTGTGTATGATGCTATATACTCTGGAAGATGAAAATTAAACAGCCTTTGTACTCAGTCAAATGGTACTGTCAAGCAATCAGATATTGTTTGAAATTGTTTGCTTATGCATCATGAGAACATTTACAGGGGCTAATTTAAGTGTCTTTTCATTAGATGTGTTTGTAAAAGCCATCTGTAGGAACAAAAAGAGTTTGCTCTTCCCAGGCTTCAGGGGTACAGTTTGATTTTTGTCTTTTTGGATAATTGACAATATTTAGCTGTTGAAGATTTTAATTGAAGCTTACAACATTAATGTATTCTGTTTACACAGGGTTGCCGACAAAGGCCATATTGTAGTTGGAGTGGATGGCTCAGATAAGGCTGCTAAAGAATTTTTTCAAGAACAAAATTTAGAGTACAAAATGGATGCAATAAATATGGCTCCAAGGGGTGCACTCGTCTTTTCAGTAAATATTCTTTATTATTTTTCACAGAGAATATTTGCAATTTAGTGTTTGAGACATTTTCTTAACTGGAAAAGTAGTGGCCTTATACTGTGCAAAATTCTAACAGTGGTTTATAGCATATTATTATTGTGCTGCAAAATTTCCCAATATTTCATGCAGTATTGATATTCTCTGGTTTGTACTCAGTAATATTTGGTTGGGAGTTGCATTTCAAATAGAACAGATTTGAAAGTGGAGTTGCAAAGGAGTTGATGGGCACCTATCCCA
This sequence comes from Mastigias papua, assembly GCA_964019165.1. NCBI lineage: Eukaryota > Metazoa > Cnidaria > Scyphozoa > Rhizostomeae > Mastigiidae > Mastigias > Mastigias papua. The sequence goes on along the minus strand of OZ025278.1, from coordinate 14,590,604 downwards.
CACCAAAAATTTTAAGAGTCATACCCAAGTGCACCAAAATTGTGTTACAGTAATTTGGTAAAGTTTAGGAAGACTTAATGTGTTTTAAAATGAATTGAAATTCTTTGTTTTTCTTCTAGGACCTTGCCCATAATTTTGTCAACAGAAAGGGCATATTTTACCATTTTAAGGACACTTTTAATCATTTGCAAACATTGTAGGGAAATGCTCCTATTGTCCCCCATTGCAAACATTTTTGACTGTTCATCCTTCATTCCTATCAGCAAGATTCATTACAAATATTCATTTTGATATGGCATCAAACTTTTCATCATTTAACATTACTCCTTTATTTACTACAGTCTTTAGATGAGACAATCAAAATATTTGTCTGTGATATGTTTGATTTTCGAAGGTAATTATTGGTTTTTCATACTATTTAGTGTCTTCCCTTTGTGAATTGCTATTTTAGAGCTTTTAATCCGCAATTATGACTATGGTCCAAGGGTTTGCAGATTGAAGTTTGTTGTATTTAAACTGTATTGTTTCAAATGGGCAAGCAGATGGCTAGAGTGATATGCAATGTGGGTGATTGGTGGTTTGCAGGAAATGTCAGGGCATGATTTGAATGCTTGCTCACTGTCCACCCAGCAGTGAATTGGTACCTGGAAGTAACAAGCCACCCTGGCCATGAAGTCACTGGGTCAGATTAAGTTTCCTCTCCATTAGGATATGACATCAAGTATGGGACTAGGCTTTACTGTTGTATACATGAGATGCTAAATAAATGGGTTTATAGCTGCTATATTCCTTGAAATATGACTTGATGCTTACTGATTGCCCACCTGAGAAGGAATCAGCATCTTGTGGTAGAAATAAGGAGATTGAGATTGTGATGGAAGGGACTGGCCAGTGTATCCTAAAGTGCTCATAGTCTAAGATTAGAGACTTCTTTAGCAGACACTTCCAAACAGTGGTGTAGAAGAGGGTGTCATGGGGGAAGGAGAGGCACAGCCCCCAGCCTCATTTTGTGTCTTGCAAGTAAAATACTAGAAAAATAAGCAAGTAATATTAGGAAATACGTAATTTTTCCCATGGCCTATATGTAGTGAAAAGTTTAAAGTCACAACATCAGCACGTCACAAGTGTTTGTGTTCTGTTTCCTTTATCACTATTTTGACCAAAAAAATGTGGGTGCGCAAAGAGCCCCCTTAGCTATCAATTTACTCTTACACCGCTGCTTCCAAGTGTAATGGTCATATATGAATCTGTACCATTTGCCTTTATTTCTACTGTTCTTAAGTACACAGACCTGGTTTTCATAATGATGTGTCTTGCAACACCATTTTGTCACTTCTCTTTTATGAAACCCTTACAAAAGTTAAATCGCTCCAAATTCACATTTTATATTTGCTCCAGTCCTTTGTGTACTGGCATGATGCGAGACCATTGCTGCCACATTTTTTTGGAGTTGAGTTTTTCATGTCTTATTTAAGGAGACTGTACACGTACTTTCGATTGGTTTTGTAGCACAGTGGCTGGTGGCCAATTCCACGGTGTATTTGACAGAGGATCTCTGGTCGCAATCAACCCAAAAGATAGGCCAAGGTATGTCATCTACAGTTTTTATTTTTGTTGTTTAGGCAAACATTGAACTTTTCGTAGCTTGCACAAGGATGTATGAAGCCCCAAGCAAGCGTTGCTTACTTTTTTCTATACAATCTTAGACCTTTTGTATCGTGAAGTTTCGATAGCATTTGACCACCCTATCGAACGTTGTGTAGATGTATATAGACTTAGATTGGCCAAAAGATATGCCAAGGTATATCATCAACAGTTTGTCTGTTGTTTAGACACACCGTGAACTTTGTGTGACTGGTACGCCTATACTTTACGGATAGATGGTATAAGCTGCAGTGGTGTGGAATTAGTTGTTTTGATTCATTTTTATACTGTCGAGAGAAGCGGTTTTTCTTGTTACATTTTGGCGAAAGTAGTAATCCCGGTTTTGAATTTGCTCTAGGTATGCTGAAATGATGGCTGACCTCGTTTTACCTGGTGGCAAAATCCTGGCGGAATGTGTGGAATATGACCCAACTGCGTATGGAGGTATGATTTATATCTTTATTTATCATTTGTTCATAACAGAGTTGTATTTATTTATCATTCGTCTATTTTCAAATGTGAATTTACATAATTGTAGTTTTATTTTGATAGAATGATACTTGTTTCATGTTTAATTACATTTGACTCAAGCAAGTGATTTCGCCAGGGGAACGAGACAAGCTCGCTCGTTTGAAACGTAAGAAGCTCTCAGCATTTCCCAGGATATCTCAAATTTTCTGTTTCGGTTGGTCTCCCTCACACATGAAATTCATCACTTGAAAGGATTGTTGCTCAGATTTTATGTACTTCTTGGGATTTCAGACATGTAGAGTTCGCTGGCTATTAGAATTGTGCATTAAGAATCATTACTGTATACCAGGATGACCGAGATTTTTTAGCATTTGAAGATCTAGGAATTGCTAGGAAAACAAGCTTTTGAACCATCACAATTAATCCCGTTAGATCTGCTAGTTGTTAGTTCGGAAACCCACTAGTCCTTTTAGACAAACTAGTGGTTAGTAACACCGGAAACAACCTTCTGCAGGTTTTCTGCTTACTTTCCTTCAAGCTTTAAATGTATTTAGGTTGTGTCGGTAAGCTGATGAGACCGTAATTACTCTTTAAGTTGTATTGCCTTTGCTCTGTCCAGTATTTGCTTTACATTAGCTTGTCATATCAAGCATTAATGAGGCATGTGCTCCACTGTTTCGCCTTTATGATAAGTAGAGTTTGTATGTTACTACATTTTCTATGGTCGCTTCTATATTTTGATTTTAATTTCTTTGTTCATGCCTTTAAATGAGCGTGTTCCTTTGCCTTATATCCAAGCTGGTCATTTTAAAGTAGGGTCTTAAATTCAAATTCGATGTTGTATCACTGATGTTTGTCTTGCATTAGGCCCACCACATCACGTACCAGAGGATCATATTCGTGAAATATATGGTAAGTTGAAAATTTGTTTACCTATCCATTACTTGGACACAAAAAGTAGCGCAGTTTTGTTAAATTATGTATCCTGTTAGGCAATGGTACTTTTGGGTAGAGTGCACTCTCCTGGTCGATTGTTGAAACCGTTTTTAGTTGATATCATTGAAATGGGACTTCGGAGAATCAGAGAAATACATACCTAGGGGAGGAATGAGAGCTTCGTTTAGTTGGGTTCAGCACGGGAGAAGTTTTGGTAGACTCACCCCCCTAGAGTTACTTAAAAGCATCTCGCAGATTAAACTTTGACGGAACAGTATAATTTTCAGGCTCGAATCCAAAACAAAATTTACAGTAGAAATTAAAATAGAGAGAAATAAAATTTCTGGGAATAAAGTGGATAGAATTAAGCCCCCCCTGCCCCCCATTGGCTCCAAGGCTAATCAGAACATCAAATTGTGTTTACCTGCTATGTTTAATAGCAGGCTTGAACAAGGAGTACTGATCTGATGGGGAGAGTCAAAGGGTAGTGTTGCCCTATCCCCGTTGTCTCTTTATTCTATTTACCTGTCTAATTGGACATGCATATCAATGATGCATACTGCGGTTGTTTTTAAAGCAAAATATGAATATATTAATTGCGTGTACTGCGGTGACTTTGGAAGTGCTGATAAGAAGAATATTTTCTTTTGCTATCGCTGCAAGTGAGATTCGCTACTGAAGAATAGGAAGACACTATTGAGCGACCACTCAGTACGTATGCCCATGACATATGGTTCTCGTTAGTTTGTCTCCCTAATTCGTGTTTATTTTGATCGCGTAGATAAGATATTTTCTTTGCCATAGGTAAGAATTTTGATATCCAGCCACTTGACAGACAATTGCTTGACCCAGCAATGACAAAGAAAAGATTCAACGTGGATGTCTTCTCTTTATGCTCATATCTTTTGACTAGAAAGTAGAATATGCGACTCTGCAAGCCAAAATATGAACTGTTGATTTAATTGTCCTTTCGCACACACACATCATTTTTATCTTATCGTATTTAATAAAAGTTCTTTTTCTGAAACTTCATCTTTCAAGGCTTTTGCAAGGTCTTTGAGCAACAGAGAATCACCATGTTACAAGAGTTCTGTTGGAAAATAGCTTGTGGCAGTCAAATGAAATAAATATAAGATTGAGATAGGTGTATTTCGTTTTGTACACTATGCTATCAATATAGGCCTTCTCAGGTTTATTAAAAAATAGATATAGTAGCGACATGAATATATATAATATAGTAGAAAGACACCCAGGGGTGGTTTTCAGCTGCATCAGACCCATCCACAGTGAGTCCTCTCTGCGTTACTAAACGAAGTTATCACTTCTCCACGTAGAAACTCGTTCGCGGTGCCATAAAGTTGTTACTGCTAGCTGCGTACTGGAAATCACACCAAGTACCACTGCGCAGGATACGATGAGCAGTATGTACAATGAGGGCACGTGGAAACACAGGAGAAAGGGAACATATATAGAAGATAGCGCACCGAATCAATGAGATACAAAGACTAGAAGACCTACTCTATTGTTTTCTGTTTTTGTTAGGAAATCGCCAGGTAAAGCAAAGGTGGTAGCACCAATATCTGGTTTGTGGCGTAAAAGCATAAAAATTCACTTTTGTGTGTGATTTAGCCCCTTTTCCTGAGTTGCCTTAAGCGACGTTAGAGTGCCTATCTTGGGAAGTTATTTAGTGGCTCGCTAGATCCAAGAAGCGACCGACTGAATAAGGATAGAATATCCATAACGAAAGTCAAATTGGCTTGCTTCATAACAAGTTAAAGAAGTGCACTTAAATGAACCATGAACCATCAATACTTTGCATTGGAACCTCAATCTGCTGACACTGGATACTTCACTGTTCTTGAAATAGAGGTTACAGAAAATGGAGCAGATTGACTTAACTCCATGAATGGTGATGGTGTTACCTTAATGCCCAAAAATTTCGAAAGGTTTAATTTCGGAAGTTTGATTTTCGAACCAAAATTTTAAGGATTTTAAACTTTTTCGGACAAAATTTCGTGCAAATGTGTATCGAACCAAGAAATTACTTAAAATATCCCAAAATCAAAATCTGGTGTTAGTTTTCATCTTGTTCATCTTCGTCTGAATCGAGATCAAGGAATGCGAATGGGTCTTCTGGTCATTTCTTGAAGTTATTGTGTCAGTAACTCCATACATATCGAGGCCTTTTTCATTAGATCTAGATGCTCCAATGATTCTTTGTGAAATTGAATCCATTGGACCCCGGAAGTTCTCTTTCTCGTGGAGGGCGATGGACTGTTTTCTTTGATGTATCAGTTGCAATGGAACAGATATGGCCAATTTTGTTACTGTGAACATTCCAGTTAAGCGTTTATTCTTTTCCTTGGCAATGGGAGGAACACTCTTTGCTCCACTTTTTTGCAGGGTGTGATTTGGACTGAGCAGATATATCATGCATTCTCAGGTGCACTCTCAATGAGGGTTTATTGATTCAATTTTGCAATTTAATGAGGGATTATTAAAAGTGCGGGACTATCAGCGAAGCAGGAATAATACTTCAACATGTGGGATTATTTTCTATAAAAGTCTCAGTATGTTTAATGGATATTTGTCTCGAAACACGGAAAATCTTAAGGTGGCAGTTTCGAAAAGTCAGTAGCAGATTAATCAATAGTTTCATCCTGCACTTTCCGTTCCTATGTCAATGAATAATGTCACCCAGAGAAGTGTCTCACAAAATTTACTATTTAGTACAGGGATGGCCAAGTTTCCCTAGGGAAGGGTCGCATGCATTAGGAATGAGATGGCTGAGCGTGACAAGAGAATGATGAGTAAACGGTGTTCCTGCATCGCTTTAAATACAGTAATAGTGAACGACAAGAGCTGCAACAGAAAAAATAGTAAATTCATATTAATGCTAAAGTGGCTTGTAGATAGTAATCTCGCTCCCTTTTGAATTTAATAAGGAAAAGTATCCTTATTATCCTCTACTATTTTAGAAGCGTTCCTCGATGCGCAGGTTAAATTTTAAACAGCCGCGTGTGACTCAATAGCCTCGATTTAGCCACTGGTGATATAATATCAATGATATGGCCTAATTACCAAGTAGTAGGTGGGGGATTTATGATCGCTAATGTCGCAAGACAGGCAGGCTCAAGCATACTATGGCCACAGAATAGATAATAGGCAGAAGGGACACTCGCGTCGGCGCCTTTGTTGTTTTCGAGGCGCGGATTGTAAAACTTGTACACCTCTAAACTCGTTGTCAGTTCGAGGCTTATAGCATAACTAGCCGTACGAAGGCCTAGACAGCTTGCTGCGATGAAACTGGTTTCGACTAAAAGTACAAAATCATGGCATTGATTCTGATTTAACATTAAGAAATGGATAACAGCACATTGGAAATTTAGTGTAGAAGTGCAAACTGTACACTGGTCGCTTTCATGTGCTTCCAGATTTATTGTGGCATCGCTCATTCACCCAGTCTGTTTTCTTGTTAAAGTATGCCGCCGTACAACAACAAATTACACTCCGAAAGTTTTTTGGGGATCAAATCAGCACTAAATGAAGATTTAACAGGCGTCAAGGACTCTTGGCCCGAATACATACTGTATAGCATGCACTCTGGCACAAGATTCAAGGAATCACAGCAGAATCCAAAACCCCGGTTCAATATGATTTGAGGAACTCAATAACCTACTTTGTTTTGCTTCAGCTCGGTAGCTTCATTTGATTTATTACCAATATATTAGGCAGCACTTTACTTGCAGCTATTCAGCAGTGCATTGATGCAAAGCTTAAAGGACAAACAATAATCTTGGTGTCAGTATAATACTCCATTCCTAGATGCTTATCAGAAGACATGTCATAGAGTAGATGATTATGTAAGAGGCATTTCATCCATCACTGGAAAAAAATTCTAGGAAGAAGAGACTGTAACTTTCCTTTAGAACAATAAACTTGTAATTGAAGCAAACTTTGACACCATATGGATTAATATTTGCTATTTTAAGAAACTGAATAATGTTTCCAGAAGTCTCTATGAATTCTTACTGATGTGGCACACAATATTGACAATTTTTGATGAAAGTTAAGATACACTTTTTGTTTTGTTTTAAAAAGTATAAGCATTCTTTTTGTGGGGTACATTCATGTCAAGAAACTTGAAGTCTGTGGTACTATCAATGTATTATTTGGCAAATGTCACCCATTAGTGGCTGGAAAAACATAAGATTTTCATGTACATTGCAGCTTCATTAAAAGACAGTCAATTTTCTACTTACAGAAATACAAAGCATAGTTTCAGTGAGTGGAAAGTGAGTGATAATATCACTTTTGAAATTATTTAGTAGACATAGGTAATTTGTACTGAATTAGATATTCAACATTATTGTAAACAAGCAACCATGGAAATGAAGAATTGGCCTAGCAAAAATTCCTTCCTGTATCATAAGACTATTAATTTGTTTCTATTCTTTGAATAGTTTGATGATTATGCATTAAAGGAAATTAAGTATTAAAAAGTACTACATCTCAAAATATACTGAGCATCAGTGAGCAGGTGTGTTCAATAAATTGGTGACTTGTTATACAGATTTGTCTATCTATCTATGCAACAGTGAACAAGAACCAACTTTGGTTGTTACATACATGCTTGATTAGTAGGGCTAAATTATATTTTAGTTTAAAAAATAAATAAAGCTTTTAACAATGCTGACATGTTTTCCATGTTATGTATGAAAAGAAAATAAAAAGAAAACTTTGCCATAAATAAGCTATTCTGCATCAAAATAAGTTGTCACTGATCTAAGGAGCTCTTGAAAGCTACTCAAGTCTTTCTGTTTCTAATGTAGAGGCATGCAGTGTTCCATAACACTGTAGCACTTGGGAAGTATGAGTATTTGTAGATCTTGTGCCAGAACATGATATTCAGATAATTCTTTGGCTTCTTGTGCAGGGTATGTTTGACATAGTGAGCCTTTATGCGGAATATCAGTGAGGTGGTTATGAATCATGTGTTGTTATCAAGCCTACTTGTTACTTTTGTCCTGGCTTTCCTGTCAGCAAACAGACCTCACTCAAGCTTTCTAGTTATGGCAATAGAAGTGGTAGATTTGTCATAATTGCTGCAAACAAGTCTTGCGTCTTGTTTCTGAATCATCTCTAGCTTTTCAATATTTGAGGCGTGGGAAGATCGCAAACTGCATTATAGCGTATTCTGATCTTCTGATCTTGCGTCCCTCAGTATATGCCCATTCTCTGCCCCTAACAACATAAAAGAGAACCCTCTAATATGCATACATCCAAATAACTATAATCAAATGTACCAGAGTTTAACGATAAGAGGATTGCATGGAGAATAAATACGTGAACTACTTTTGGCCTACTCACCATATAGCTCCAAATGAGACTCAGTAAAACTGATTGCCAGGCATGATTTCCAGTTGTTGCTACAATTAACTGCAGCGCAATAAGCCCCAATCCGATTACGATTCCATTCGTTGTCCATCTGCACCGGAGACCTCGAAATTTTTGCAAAAACTGCCTTTTTAGTTGAAACCCCTATACAAACGCTATAGCTTTCCTTCGAATGTTACACCTCTAAACTCGTTTCCATGTGGAAAAGTTGACGCATGCGTGAGAAAATCCGTGCCCTCTAAAAAGTCGAGAGTGTCCCTTCTGCCTATTATCTATTCTGTGCTATGGCTGAGGACAAATACCTCGATAAATAGATATGTCAGTGATAAAATCGGACGGTATAAATTTCGGACACTAGGAATTTCGAACGGCAAACTTTTCGGACCATATATTTGTCCGAAAATTTTACCGTTCGAAATTTTTGGGGAATAATGTGAAAGTCTACTAGAGTGTTTCAATCCTTTTTTTTAAACTTGTCTTCCTATTGCTATGGACTCATCAAGAATTCAAGACACTAGAATGACCGTGGAAGACTGGAATAATAGATGGAAGGAAGGAAGGACTGGTTGGCACAGTGATAAAGTCAATGGGTAAGAATTTTGTAAGGAGTGTTGTCAGTAAAATGCAAATACTGTATTTAGCACGGAATTGTGCTTAGTGATTCTCTTTGAAAGCTTAGGGGCAGAGGCACAAATATATAAATGCTTGTTGGCTGCTTGAAGATGAAGCAGAATGGCAATGACAGAAAAAATGAAGTCTGGGGGCAAAGCCCTGAGGAAAACTTAATATCACGCCCTTTCGAGTTTAGGAAAATGCTCTTCTTAGATATAAGTATAAAGATACTCTCGTTTTAGATAAAAAGAGACCCGAGGTGAAGTAGCTGATGTGCGCGAGAAGAAGTTCAATCGCTTTTGTCAAGTTGTTATATGATTCTAACTAACTTGCCACATTACCACAAAAATGTGTGTGTGTGTGTGTGTGTGTGTGTGTGTGTGTGCGTGTGCGTGTGCGTGTGCGTGTGCGTGTGCGTGTGCGTGTGTGTGTGTGTGTGTGTGTGTGGGGGGGGGGGTATTTGCACCCTATACACCCTGTCGCTCCGTCACCACTGCATAGTTGCTACTGTGATGATATACCACCTAGTATATACTATTATATTAGCATATAGCAACTATTTTACGATAGATCAAAGTAAAAAGTTAGAAGATTATAATGTAGATGGTTCAAGATTATAAGATTGATTGGACTTTTGATAGATTGTTAATGTAATTTGTTGGCTGAAGTACGTTCTTCTACTCTGTTCTAGTACATTAGAGAGTCATGCTGACGAAGTTATTGGGAATGAGTCATTTTTAGATGAGCCTAACTTACTAGTCTCAAGGAATGTGGGGGTATTTGAACTCTGTACACCCCGTTGCTCCATCACTACATGATTGCTCACTAAGTTGAAGCATATTCTTCTACTCTGTTTTAGTACATTAGAGAGTCATTTTGACAAGGTTGTTGGGAATGAGGAAAAGCAGAGGATACTGTTCCCACTATGTGGAAAAACTATTGATATGAAATGGTATGTGTTTATCTTATTGCAGTTGATCAAACTGAAAGACACTTGTATATTTCTCTTTGCTATTAGAAATCAGGCAGTTAAATCATATATTTATCGAGCAGTCAAACCTAGGATGATTTCTATTTGTAAGTAACTGTAGATTGAGGATAAGTTTGGTTCATATATTGACAGAATGATTTTGAGGTGAGATTGCACAGATATGTTGATATTGATAACCCTGAGATACAATAAAGTATAGGTAATGTCCATGACATTCTGTCAAGTAATGTTGTCAAACATTCAGGTTTTATATTTGAAAATAATTTGCTGCACAGTGGTAATGCATTTTGAAAGTCAAACTTAAATGTTTCTTCTCAATAACTATACTTATAATTGATGTTGGTAAACAACAATAAGAATTAGAACTTGCCAGACGTGCAAATTTGTGCAATTTCAAAGAACATTGCTCATTCATTTTTGACACACTCCATTTTTGGTGTACTTTTGTGTAATGGGCATTACAGATGGTTTGTAACTGACATTGCAGGTTTTGTAAGTGTATTGTTGAAATAGTAGAATATACTGCCACTAAAGCTAAAGTCCTAAATTTGCAGCAACAAATCTCAAAAGTCCCTACTGTTCCTCACATTTTCTCACTCTGTAGGTACCATGATTATTTATTGGTAGAGGGTATTTTATTTCCTGTACAATGTCTTTTTTCTTCATCTTTATCTGCACTTCTGCATTGCTTTGAAAGTTGCCCTGTTGCTATTTGGAAATGATGCAGTTACAACATTTTTGAATGGCTCCCCTTTGTAACTGCAAATAAGCAAGCCTTCTCTTATCACTTGATCTGGTTCTTGATCTGTGCTACTTTAAGTTTCTTTTCAGTCATTATGTTTTCAAGAGCCATTTGTAAATATCAAGAAGAGTTTGCACTTGCCAGGCTTCAGGGGTACAGTTTGATTTATAACTGTTTGGATAACTGACAACATTTGGCTATTGATGATTTCAATTGAAGCTTACTGCATTCTTGTATGCTGTTCACACAGGGTTGCGGACAAAGGCCACTTTGTAGTTGGAGTTGAAGGCTCAGAGAAGGCTGTTAAAGAATTTTTTCAAGAACAAAATTTAGAGTACAAAATGGATGCAATAAATATGGCTCCAAGGGGTGCACTCGTCTTTTCAGTAAATATTCTTTATTATTTTTCACAGAGAATATTTGCAATTTAGTGTTTGAGACATTTTCTTAACTGGAAAAGTGGTGATTTGAATAATAATAGCAGCAGTTTATAGTGTATTATTTTGCCACAGAATTTCCCAATATTTCATGCAGTATTGATATCCTTTAGTCTATAATATTTGGCAAGAAGTTGAATTTTGATGTAGAGATGGAAGGAAATGCAGAACAGTGCAGGGAGTTATTTTTCGTTGACTCTCATACATATAGGAATATTTGGAAAGTGGAATTGCAAAGGAGTCGAATGGCACATATCCCACACCCTACAACTTGAGAACCACGCCCAAGTGCACCAAAGTTATGTGTTATGCTGTTCGAATAAAATGTTAGAAAACTTCACTTGTTATAAAATGAATGAAGATAGGCTCTCTGTACTTTACTACTTTTGTCTCCAAATCAGGTGCATTTCATCATTATGAGGAACTGTATTCATAATTTTCAAACAGCAGGGAGCTGGGCACAATTGGCCCACCCCTGCAGACCATATACTGTCCAAGCTTTTAAGAGTCATCCCAGGTCGTTGATGTTGAAGTCAGAGCATTGGACAGCTCAGAAACCGGAAGCAGGAAATTTACCTAGAAAGAGTAATCACTAACGATAAAGTATCATTAAGAGTCATATTGTTTTAGTCATTGTTTTTTGTTTCTAATTTGACAGTTGTAAACTAATCTATTGTATTGTAGGTAATAAACCTGTATTGATTTGCATTTGCTTACCAAGAATTTGCAGCTTAAAAGTTCTCGTTGACTATTGTAGTTATACAACTCTACCTGATGACCCTGTTGCAAATTATTTTTAACTGTTTATCATTTGTTCTTATCAGCATAATTTATTGCATGTAGTCATTTTGGTACACCTACAACCTTTATTTGTTTAACTTTACTTTTTTATTTACTACAGACTTTAGATAAGACAATCAGAATATTTGTATGTGATATGTTTGATTTTCAAAGGTAATTCCACTTTTGATATTTTGTTGTTGGGTTACAATAATTTCTCTTTTATTTCCCCTTCTCCTATTTAGCCCCCCCTCAATTCAAGAAGCAAAGAAGATTTATTAAGCTCCTCTCAAAAGTGTGATTAGTACTACACATAAGTTAGGTCAATAACAAGCCTAAACTTTGTGATATTGATGACATTCATTAGTACGGCAGCAAAAAAAATCAAAATCAAGCCTGAACATCTATGTACTGCAAACAGAAATGATAGCAAGTAATGAAGATGATGTTATTGATGAAGATTCCTGAAATATGCATCTTTTATCATCTAAGAAAATCTTTTCATATTTCAAAAATTTATGAAGCCCCCTCTCAATGAAGCTCCCCTCTCCAGTAAGCCCCCTATAAAGTGCTTGAAAACAATAAGCCCCCCAGGGGCTTAGTAGAGACTTAGCGGTATAGTCCTCTATGCACTGTTCATTTAGAGTTTTTTTACATCTAGCGCAGTTGTTCCCAGAATTTTCGAGGTATTTTGCATGGCTGTCTCATATACCATACTTTCTCGAAGATATATGAATTGTTAATGTTACCATTTGAGATATTGCTTGATGTTGCAATCTATCGCATGAAAATGAGTGATTTAGGATAAAGATCTTCTTAAGCAGACACTTCCGCGCGCTAAATTTATATGCGAATCTCTAGCATCGGTCTTTTTCTCTGCTGTGCTTAAATACACATGCCTGGTTTTCTTCACACCATGTCTTGCAACACCAGCTATCATTACACTTTTATCCAACTCTTGCCCCAGCAATGATAAGTCATTCAGGTCCACCACGTTTCATTTTACTCAGGGGATTATGCTTTGTTTACTTTGATATCTTAGTTAAGAGAGCTGTACGGTCACTTTTACTTGGTTTTGTAGCACAGTAGTTGATGGCCAATTCCACGGTGTATTTGACAGAGGATCTCTGGTCGCAATCAACCCAAAAGATAGGCCAAGGTATGTCAATTTATTTCATATGCGCCCAGTGAACTTTATGTGACTGGCACGTTGATGTGTTACGGATGGGTGGTATTAGCGGCAATGGCTTAGAATAAGTTGTTTTGAATCATTTTTGTTCTGTGGAGAGAACTAGTAACTTTATTTCATCGTGGCAAAAGCAGTGATCCCTGCTTTGAACTTATTCTAGGTATGCTGAAATGATGGCTGACCTCGTTTTACCTGGTGGCAAAATCCTGGCGGAATGTGTGGAATATGATCCAACTTCCTTTGGAGGTATGACTTGTATCTTTATTTATCATTTGTTCATAACGAAGTTGTATTTATTTATCATTCGTCTATTTTCAGATGTGAATTTTACATAATTGTGGTTCTATTTTGATAAAATGATACTTGTTACATGTTTAATTATATTTGACTCAAGGAAGTGATTTCACTAGGGGGACGAGAAAAAATGGATGCTTTGATTAACAGATTCCATACATTTCTCAGGATATCTCAAATTTACTGTTTCGGTTGGTCTCCCGTAAACATGAAGGATATCATAGCTAGTCTCTGCAAATTGTAGTATGCGTATATGCTTACATTTTTTGATTAAATTTTTATGAATTGAGTTGTACAATTTAGGCACCATTGAGAAAGCATCACTTGGAATGATTGGTGCGCCGATTTTATCTACTTCTTGGGTTTCAAGCATCTGCATCTCGTCTACATCTACATCTACCTGTTACCTTTTTGCCATTTAGAGGAAAACTAACTAGGAATATAAATACTGTACTACTGTGCCCGTCACGGTGGGAATAGACATTCAACTATCGAAGTTCCCACATTAGAAAACGAAACTGCAACGAATTCATTAAAGTTTAGCTCACATTTCTTGTTAGACTATCGGAGTATTTTTGTTAGGCAGATATTCTTGTTAGAATATCTGCAACTGTCAGAATGTTTTTGGAATCCTTTCTGAATTGTAATTTGTTTGATCTTTGTATCTTTCATTATAGCCAAACACTAAAGTCATTTTGCTTAGTGATTGAAAGTGATTGTTATTATAACAAATCTTATCATATGGTTAATCTGTCCACCTGCTAGAAGAAGATTCTGGGAGGTTGACAGACCAGAGTGGAAAGTTAGCTTGTACAGCAGAAAATGTGCGAAATTTTTATCGATAGATATAGGGTAGGTCAACAACTCAAGTACAGTTACCCATTAAATATACGAAGTACCCGGGCTATTGGAGTTGTGCATTACGAATCATTATTGGATACCAAAATGACCGAAATTTTTAGCATTTCAATGTCTGGGAATTACTAAGAAAAAAGATTTTATATGTTACTACCTATAATTTGTAGTTTATATGTACTTTTCTCTGTATCTATGCTTTGTATGGTGAGTTTCCTTTGCCTTACATCCATGCTGGTTATTTTTAACTGCACTCACGTATTCAAATTCGATGTTGTATCGCTGATGTTTGTCTTGCATTAGGCCCACCACATCACGTACCAGAGGATCATATTCGTGAAATATATGGTAAGTTGAACATTTGTTTACCTATCCATTACTTGGAGACAAAAAGTAGCGCAGTTTTGTTAAATTATACTTCCTGTTAGGCAATGATAGTTTTGATTAGAGTGCACTCTCCTGATTAATTGCTGAAGCCCTTTTTAGTTGATGCCATTGAAATGAAACTTTAGAAATCACAGAAATACGTAGATAGATATATAGGGATGGCGTCACGATTTTATACGTAGGGAAGATTGAGAGCTTCGTGTAGTGCTGTAGGACGACCCTCCATAGTTGGGTCCAGCACGGGAGAAGTTTTGTTTGATTTACCCCCTAGAATTGCTAAAAAGACTTCTCACGGATTTAAAATTCAGCGGAATAGTATGATGTTCAAGTGTGAACCCAAGAAAGATTGCTATTGCAGAATCTTACCTCTCCTAGAAGTAGCAGGCTTACCCCAATAAACTCTGCACAATGAAGTAGTCGTTATATTTTTGACTATGTTATTATATTTGTTATTAATTACACTGTATTATCCTAGCTGAAGGGTCTCTCCTGTATAGAAAATTACAGTTCTTTAGAATTTGTTTCAAAAATGATCCTAGCATGTGTAGTTTTTAATTGTTGTAATTCTCCCAATACAGGTAGTCAGGTCTGTCGTTTCTTTTTATCAGCCTGTCATGTGACAAGGGGCGCATTGAATTGGGGGTGGGTGTGCACGTGTGGGAGTGTCACATCTCCAACTTTTTTGAGCGTGAGATTCAGGTAAAATTAGGTTATTGCATAGTCAAAATCGGGTAACTTTGAAAGAATTGAAAACTACACACCTCCAACCAGCCGTTTCTCGCGACGTCTCTGCTTGTTTCCCAATATTTCAAAAAAGTTCATCAGTTGACTGGTTCTCGTTAGTTTTTCTCCTTGTTTTCTGTGTATTTTGATCGCTTGCATAGTATATTTTCTTTGCCATAGGTAAGAATTTTGATATCCAGCCACTTGACAGACAGATGGTAGGCCCATCAATAACAAAGATAAAATGCCTTCTCAAAGTGGATCCTTTCTTTGTATGCTCATACCTTATCACTAGAAAGTAGAATATGTGACTCTGTCTGCCAAAATATGAACTGTTAATTTTTTATTGTCCTTTCATGTACACACGCCATTTTTATCTTATTGTATTTGATAGAAGTTCTTTTCTTGAGACTTCATCTTTCAAGGTTTTTGCAAGGTCTTTGAACGATAGAGAATCACCATGTTGCAAGAATTCTATTTGGAAATAGCTTGTGACAGTCAAATGAAATAAATATAAATTGTTAGGGATAGGTGTATTTCGTTTTGTAAAACCTGTTGTCAATTTTAGCCTTCTCAGGTTTATTAGAAAATAGATATGGTAACAACATGAATATGTATATTAGACAGACATTCAGGGGTGGTTCTCTGTTATTCCCGCATCGGACCCAACAATAGTGGGTCTTCTCTGCTTCAACATACGAAGTTATCAGCTCTCCAAGTGAAACTTGTCATACCATATAATTTTTGAAAGCTTGCTGCTGCTCAGTCACACTAAATATGGCTATCAAAATACAATAAGTCAGAGGCGACGTGGGTTTCCAGAGGTAGTGGACCCAAGGAGGACATTTTTTCGACAAATCTTTTTGACTCGTTGTGTAGTATAGGGCTAGTATGTTGCAAATGTTCTGACAAATCCGACAAAAATCTGAACAAAGGGCAGTGTCCCACTGGGTCTTTCGGCCACGATGCCTCTGTGATAAGTACTCTTGCCGGTGCAATGATGCAACATGGAAGCTTTGGAGAAATAGGGCACTTTCTACAGAAAATAGCAGGCGCACAACTAGGAATTTTTGAGTGAACAAAAAGGGCATACTAGCCACTTTCTAGGAAGAATGCATCTTGAGGTCAGATTTTTCATATTGGGAAACAAAAGAAATGGTACGGGAAGTTTCAGGATTTCGTTACTGTTATGAGTAACAGTGATTATAGTTAGCAAGTCTACAGAACATCAACGCAATAAACAGCTTCAAAATTCTGCAAAATGGTACGTTTAACTTTTTGTGGGAATTGGTGAGGGTCTAGACCCCCAGAACCCGCCCCGTAGTTGCGCGTCTGGATAGTATATGTAGGCTATGAAATATTACAATTTTTAGTATAGTAAAGATGTAAAGTTTCCAGTCAGTGGCGTATAAGGATGAGAATTCACCTTTTTCTGTGATTTCACCCCTTGTACTCAATATGCTAAACTGATGTTAGAGTGCCTGCTCTGGGGTGTTATTTAGTGGGTCGCTAGATCCAAGCAGCAATAGATTGAATAAAGATAGAATATACATAGCGTATGTCAAGTTGGCTTGCTTCATATCTAGTTAGACATGTTTAGAAAAGTGAGCTTACATGAAACAATCAATACTTAGCAGCGGAACCTCAACCTGACACTTGGCTACTTCATTCTGTTTGAAATAGAGGCTATAGAAAATGGGGGAAGTTGACAGGATGCTATGAATGGTGTTAGAACTCTACAAAAACGCATCACATCTATTATTTTAACTTATCTTCGTATCGATATGGATTCATCGAGAATTCAAGACACTAGAATGACTCTGGAAGATTGGAATACTAGATGGAAGGAAGGAAGGACTCGCTGGCATAGTGATAAAGTCAACGGGTAAGAATTTTGTAAGGAGTGTTGTCAGTAAAAATTTAAGCATTTAGCAGCACGGAATAGTGCTTAGTGATTCTCTTTGGGAGCTTTGGGGCAGAGGCACAAATGTAAATGCCGAATGGGGGGGGGGGCTGTTTGCCGATGGACCGGAGTGATAATGAACTGTGTTCTTTCGATTTTAGGGAATTTTGTGACATTTTTGGACGAGTCTAACTTACTTTATCAAGAAATTTGGGGTATTTGAACTCTCTACACCCCGTGCCTCCATCACTGCATGGTTGTTAACTAAGCTGAAGTATGTTCTTCTACTCTGCTCTAGTACATTGGAGAGTCATTTTGACAAGGTTGTTGGGAATGAGAAAAAGCAGAGGATACTGTTCCCGCTATGTGGAAAAACTATTGATATGAAATGGTATGTGTTTATGTTACAGTAAATTCTCCTCCTCGAATTAGCCCTCTGGGACTTTTTTATTTTTGATAATTTTGAGTGGAGGCTTTTTTCTATTCATATAATTCATTAAAATACAATAACATTCTACCGGGGTAAAGGACAGTAAATACCCCACAGCTGTTGTCAGTAGCAGATCCAGAGGAGGGCTGGGGGGACCATGGCTCCCAAACAGTATGGTGCCAAAATGGTTTGACATGCCCTTTTGAGCCAACCAGATTTTTGTGGCCCCCTCCAATGGCCCATTCTAGATCCACCACTGGCCTTAACATATATACACACAACATTAACATATAGAATGCAAAGGTAAAAATTTAAAAAATTAAGCTGATAAAAAGGTATATACTATTGTATGGGATTTAGAAGAAATGGATCATTTAAAAGCATTCAGTAGCATGATGAGTGAGGGCTTATTTGAGGGGAGGGCTTTTAAGTTTTCTTGATGAATTTTGGATGAATAAAGCTCATTGTCAGTAGCACTCCTTTTTTCCTGTTCTAGCATGGAGGTGTATTTGAGGAGGGGCTTTTTGAGGGGGGTAAATTCAAGGATTTATGATATTATTGTAGCTGATGAACTTAAATAACATTTGCATATTTCTCTTTACTGTAAGAAAGTGCTCAGACAGTTAAGTCTTGCATGTATTGAGCAATCAACCCTGTAGCAATGCAGGCAGTTCAATAAGAAGGTCATTAGATTTGCACTGCTATTTGCATGTGTGCACTTGTTTGTCTGTACTATTTAGTAAGAAAAATTATTTCTATGTAAAGGAAGATGTGAGTAAAAAATCTATATTTTAAAGGAAATTTTGATCATATGCACTATCAACACCTACTAAGGCATGTTGCAATGTAATATTAGAGAGCCCTGGTTGGTTGGTGATCTTAAAGTTTAATGTGCTGTGTTTATTGCTAAACTGAAAAGAAATATCTTGCTATTTATTAAGTTGCTTCATTGTTAAGCCCCTCAAGTCAAGGAAGAAAGTTTTTTCCCAGAGAGGCCAATGGAAAAATATAGATTTTCAAGAAAAAGTTAGGAATAACTTTTGCATTAGGCCAAACTCAGGGAAATTTTTTTAGACAGTCTGTTAGTGCTTTCATGTATGCTGTTTACACAGGGTTGCTGACAAAGGCCATTTGGTAATAGGGGTGGATGGCTCAGATAAGGCTGTCAAGGACTTTTTTCAAGAACAAAATTTAGAGTACAAAATGGATGCAATAAATATGGCTCCAAGGGGTGCACAGGTCTTTTCAGTAAGTACTCTTTTTATTGCATATACAGAATATTTGCAGTTTAGTGTTTGAGCAATTTCTTAACTGAAAAAAACCATTCTGATAGTGCACAAAGTAACAGCAATGGTTTGTAACATATTTTTTGACACTCTTTAGTTTGCTTGGTTTTGTTAGAAATAGTATTTCAAAATGCAGCAATGACTCTTGGAGTGGATTTTTTTCTATTCAATACAATTAAAACTTACAGAAACAAATTACTCAAAACACGTCTTGTGAACTATGGAACTACACTATAAGGACGGGACCCATGGAGGACAAAATACCATGACTACCCCTGCGATTAACCGTAAACCTGAAGACAGTTAGTAAAGCAAATACAGTGGATAACAAAGAAAGAGCCAATTGCATATCTGTTTAACAAGCTACACTACCATATCATTCAAGAAGTATCTGGACATATTGATAAAAAGAATCATGACATTTATAAAACTAGGTTATGACTTTCAAGAAAATACACCATGATAGCTGTTCATGTATCATGAAAAAGTGCAAAATGAGATAAACATCCATAGATGAGACAAACAACAGGACCCAACTGTTCAAGCATAAATAGTGACATTGTCCCAGCAAAAATGTCCGTAAAATCCAACGTCCTTTGGGAGTATCTACTACAACATTAATCTTGATTTTCTGTGGCAACGGACAGTTATTCTGATATGAGCAGTCGTATCTTTGAGAAATGCATGGCTAGCCTTTGTCAAAAAGACCAGTGACTTGAACAACACTTAAACTTTCACTTATGACTTATGACTTATGACTTATGACAGTATCACAAATTTATTATTTATATGAATATAGTTTTGACTCAGGTTTCATTGTTTAGAAAGTGCAAGGTCACATATTACCTTAAAATATTGTCAGAACGCCAGTGCTGTTTTGATTGGTCATTATTCATTCTTATCAGTAAGATTCATTACAAGTAGTCATTTTTGTACAGCGACAAACCTATTATTTTGTTCAAACACTGTTTCTTTATTTTCAGTCTTTAGATGAGACGATCAAAATTTTCGTCTGCGATATGTTTGATTTTCGAAGGTAATTTCTGTTTTGATATAGTTTTTGGTTTATTCTCCTCTACGAACTGTTCATCTGAGAGTGAAATGTTTATTTAATGGCTATATAGACACTGAAGAAAACCACAATCATGATTATAGTCAAAATGTCCATAGATTATGTTTTGTCTAGGCTGCACTGTTTCCATAAGGGCAGGTGACCGAGTGGTCGTATATATGTCTTGCAGAAGATCAATAGTTTGAGGCGTGTATCAGGCCATGATTTGGATGTTTACTGTGCATCCGCAATAACTGGGTCCCAGGCAGTAACACTTGGGAGTTAAAGGTGGTGTCATGAGTTAAGTTTTTTTACTTGGGGCCCTTGTCTGGCCAAATCGAACCTTCATGAGGCCACACCCTTCATAGTTTCTAATGCAATTTGAAACCGTCCCAACTTTATTGCCAGCTGGTGGATCAATGATCAATGGTAGTAATAGTGGAAAGGATGATTCTTCTAGGGTCCTGGTCGGTAGAACTCATTAATGTGTTCATTTATACCCAGAAAAAGGGAACTTAGCGCCTGGCCCCAATCTTCTACATCCTTGTGTCCACCCAGCCCAACAGCATTGAATGGATACCTGGAATTAATTAGCTACCCTCCCCCATTAGGCCGCTGGTCTCAGAGTAATTTTCCTCTTCACTAGGCGATCCCCAAACGACGGATTCGTATATGGGATTATCATGTAGTATTTTCAGTAAACCTGACGAAGATAAATGCTCACCATTGACTAAAAGTCTTGGGCCAAAATGCACGAGAGAGACAAAAGTTAACTAAATAGATCGTTAGTGATGCACTTTGATATGACTTAATGGTTGCTTACCGTACACCTATGAGTGAATGAGCGTCTCGTAGTTGCAGCAAGTTGCTTGAGATTAGGTGATATAGATTATGATGAAAGGAACTGGCCATTGCATCCGAGAATGCTCATAGTCTAGGATAAAAATCTTCTTCAGCAGACTCTTCTGAGCGTAAGGTTCTTATGTGAACCTGTAGCATTGATCGTATCTGCTGTTCTTAAAAACATATGTCTGGTTTTCATAATGACAAGTCTTGCAACACCAGTTAGCGTTACTTTTTTGTCAAAACCAGCAGAGATGATTCTCCTAAATTCACACGTTTTTGCCGTAAAGATTGTACTATTTTACTGGCATGATGCAACAGTATTGTTGTAACATTTCTCAAACTGAGTTTTTCATATCTTAGTTAAGGAGGCTGTACAAGCACTTTCGATTGGTTTTGTAGCACAGTAGCTGGTGGCCAATTTCACGGTGTATTTGACAGAGGATCTCTGGTCGCAATCAACCCAAAAGACAGGCCAAGGTATGTTATCAGATAGCCTATTCTTGTCATGTAGGTACGCAGTATGGTAGTGTATCAAGCCCTGGCCAAACGCACTCGACTTTTAACTATACAGCGCTTGGCTTTTTGTATGATGAGTTCTTTGATTTGCCTGTCAACCGTTAACTTTGGTGAGCATGTATATTGCAGTCTGATCATTGTCAGATTGTTGATTTTGCGCATGAGCAGTTGGTTTACCTAAAAAATGAAAGCAAAATTGAAGATTATCAATCCTAGCATATTTCATTTGGCATTGCAAGACATGGATTCACTTGCTATAATTTTGAGATCTAGTCTAATTTTGCACCTTTAAGAGGCCGGGGCTGCCTGCCAATTGTTCAAAAGAGGTGAATGAGTCGGCTTGAAAAACAATTGTCTAGTGTTTTGACTTTCCTCTAGGTATGCTGAAATGATGGCTGACCTCGTTTTACCTGGTGGCAAAATCCTGGCGGAATGTTTAGAATATGACCCTACTGCCTTTGGAGGTATGATTTATATATTTACTTTTATCATTTGTATCAGAGTAGAATTGTATTAATTTCTAATTTATCATCTCTTTATTTTCAGATATAAACGTTGCTCAATTAGATCTCTATTCTGATTGAAATGAATATACGTCACACTGGGATGAATGCTCTTGTTGTATAACTCAGATTTATGATTTGCTAGGGAGTCAGAAAGGATTCTCGCAGGACGTCATCAACTATGCTCGTTTGAAACTGGTTTTCTATATTCTTCATTCAGTTGGTCTCTTTTCAACACGTTAGAGATCATGGTGTTTCTATGCAAATGCAACTATGCCTAAAATTTTGATTAAATATTTATTATTTGTATAAGTAAGACTCAATATATAAATAAAACTTTGTATATATTTTATATAAAATGTTACATACTTATTTGGATTTCCAATATGTAAAATTGATCGCTATTCAAATTGTGCGTTAAGAATAATGGCTTTACACCGAAATTATTGAAATAGGTCTACGAACTGGTGAGCAGCTGAAAACTTTTGAGGCATTACCCTCTGAACCGCCACGAAAGCTCCTTAGATCTATTTGTTGCTGATAGCACCACAAACAACCAAATGACTGCATCGTACGGCAGCTCGCCATCTGTAGTTTTTCTGTTAGCTTTCTATCTAACATTGCCTGGTCGGTAGCGTGTTTCGGTAGGCAGAAGACACCTTAAATATTCTTAGAATCAAATTTCCATTCTATTGTACAGTTTTTATTTTGAATCGATGTTTTATTTTATTCGGGAATAGATCACATAAATGATTTTCTATTATCATTTTTAGCTTTCCGATTTACCTTTAAGTTGACTAGAATTGATATGGCATGCATTTTCTTTATGTTTTCAACTTTCATGAGCTACAGTTTAAATCAGTGGTTCCCAAACTGGGGTCTGCGAAGGGTTCACTTGCGGGACCACGGAAGATTTCAGGGGACCTCGAGAGGATGTTTTTGCTTTCTTCATTTCATTGTTTTAGCAACCTATTTTACTAATTATGTTTGTTTTCCGAGAAAGTATATCAGTCGTTGCATCTATTTATCCCTCCAAGGAGACCATGATTCGAAAAAGTAAACAGTAGAGTACAGCCACACAGAATAACATAAAAAGTTTGGGATCCACTGGTTTAAATGATCCTAGCCCTTTATAATTCATGTGCAGTCGTTCATTCATGCCTGAGGCTATATCACTTATAGTTTTCTTCTATTAGGCCCACCGCATCACGTGCCAGAGCACCATATTCGTGAAATATATAGTAAGTCGAGAATTTGTTTACAAATCTATGACTTGTATTGAAATTTCAAGCAGAGACTTGGAGACAAAAATTACAGTTTTATTCACTTTTGTGTTCTATAAAGCAGTACTACTTCTGGCTAGAGAACGCTGTCAAATTCTAGTTATGAAGCTATTCCTGATGTGACTGTCTATATTGATCTGCTGACTTTATGAGATACCTGATAAAGAAGATAGTTGTCCTTAGCGATTGTTGAATTGATATATAATGAAATTCACTACTGGAGAATGGAAGTTACCATCAAGCTCTGCTCGGTGCGTAGCTCTGTCGCATGGCATATAAGTGGCACAAGGGCACTAGTTCTAGCACTCCTCAACTATTTTGCAACTCCATACCAGACTTTGTAATTTGTCCCGTTATTCTTCTCTGTAGTTTTCATATTTTACATGTAATGATGGGTAATATACTGTCTATTATATACATCTTGTGAATGTAAGATTGTTTTAGAAATACTCCTGTTATACTTTGACTACACGGGTATGTTTTAAGTGTATTGACTGGTTCCATTACAGTTGATCAAATTTGTCACTTGTATATACAATCCTCTTACGTCACCATACGTTTGTTGGATTTTCATTAGTTTTCTTACCTGCTTCGTGTTTGTTTTCATGACATACATGTATGTTTTCATCACTGTAGGCAAGAACTTTGATGTCCAGCCGCTTAACAGAGAACTGTATGATCCCTCACTATCAAAGGCTAGATACAACTTGGATGTCATGAGTAAATGTTCCTACCTCATAACTAGAAAATAAAATATGTGAATCGGCCGGCTATCGGATGAGTGATTAATTGCAATTGTCCTCTCAGGCGCATGTTATTTTTATATTATTAATTTGATTAAAAATCTTTTTGCTTAAAATGCTTCTTTTAAGGTTGTTGAGCGTTGGACAATCAGCATCTTGCAAGATTTTTACTTGAAAATAGCTTGCTTTACTTGTGATAGGCCAAATAGAATAAATATGAACTGTTTAGGATACTTCTATTTCAGTTTATAGAGTTTACTATCAAGATGAGTCTTTTCCGGTTTGGTCAAGAATAAAGACAGAGTAATTTAATAACAACTTGCATCATTTAATTAGCAGGTATTAAGGGACCGATCTATTTGAGGGATTGTTGCTAGTTCAATAGCCTTCAATATTCCGCCTTTTGTTAGTGAGTCATTACCGTATTGTATTTGGTAAGACGGAATGTCGGTTCGGTAGTATAGCGACAGAATACTAGGCAAGTTTGAAGTATGGCAAGACTTGTTTATCCAGGTTTGCTAACTTGCACATTTAGGAAATGCATGGATAAGATAAGACTAACATTTTAGTCATAGATATTGACAGGTATCAATGTATTGTTTTTCGCTATAACACGGGAGCCCCCTGTTTGTAAATTCTACTACCCAGCACAAAGAAAGGTGTGGCCTTCCTTCTACACCCCAAACATGACGTGCTCGATCTGCCCCCGAATACGCTGTTTAATTAAATCGAAACGCCATGCAATCAAATTGACTTTGTTCTCAAAGTAGCTAATTGGAAATTGTGTAATTCTATAACAGACCTCTATAACAGTCCAGAATGCATTGAATTACATGATTTGTGTTAAGTTCCGACAAATGGTGCAAAAAGATGCAAAATAAAGATTGTTTTCTCTATATTTAAAGGATACCATGTCATCTTTTGGAGCTCCAATGGGGCCTTGTCCCCTAGGCCAGCCTACAGGCCTGTTCTATAAAATGCAGCATATTCATGAGCTGTTTGCTCCGCAACATCTATTTCTTCTTGGTAGGCTTCTGGGATACAGAGAATGAGAGGAAGTTACTGACAGAAATGGCAAATTTTGGCTATTTTGCTGACAGAGTTTTGTATGGTGTTTTGTCTGCACCCCTACACCCCTCTGTAGGAACGGACCCGTCTGCAAGCAGCTTAAATAGTAATGCTGAAGAAGCACTTAGATTATGCTCTGTCTTTTACGGAAACCTAAAATAAACCAGTTTGGTATAATAACTCTGGGTTAATTCACTCCAAGGTTTGTGTTCAAAATAAAGAGCTCCTAGCTTTTCATGCAAGAGGCACGCACCGACGAAGCTGTCAGTCCTAGCCTTTGCCGCTGCGAGGGTAC